>OY856415.1:559493799-560093799 GCA_963693085.1 Alisma plantago-aquatica | reverse complement strand
TGATAGTGAAGAAGAAACTCTCGTTGTAAATGGTAAGCAATATAAAAGTTTTAAGACTAACAAAACTTCTAGTGTTTCTTCTTCCAGGTACTTCGAATGTGGTAAGAAAGGACATATGAAAAGTGATTGTCCAACACTCAAGAAAGGGAAGAAATCATCTCACAAAAAGAAAGAAAAAGCATATCGAGCTGCATGGGACGATTCAAGTGATGATAGCGATGATGAAGAAGTAGAATGCCTCATTGCTACAACAAATGAAGACGAAGAAGAGGTAAGTCTTTATGATCTACCAAAAGAAGATATAATTGCTAGTCTTCAAGATACTCATCAGAAATATATTGAGTGCAAGAAGAAACTTAAGAAAGCAAATAAAGATTTAAATGCTAAACTTCTTGCTCTTGTATCCGAAAATGAAAATCTCAAAAAGGAAAATGAAGATTATGTTCTTAAGTTAAAATCGGTAGAAGCTAATTGTAATCTTCTTTCCTTAGAAAAGTCAAATTTGCAAACTCAAGTGAATGATCTTCAGAAACAACCTATTCTATGTTCACATTTAGATTATGATGAGGTTGTCAAAGAAAGAAACTTTCTAGTATTCAATTTAGATCAGGCAAAGAAAGATATTGCTAAGTTACAAAGAAATGTAAATGAGTTAAGAGGAAATGACATACTTGAAAATATTCTGAAAATTTCCTCTAGTTATAATGGATGAAGAGGATTAGGATACGATCCAAGGAGAATAAAACCCAAAAGAGTCCAAGCATCCAAGACTAAGATTATGTTTGTACCTAGGAATACAACTCCTAGAAATGAAGTTGACTCCATCAGCTGTCATTATTGCATGCGTCTTGGACACTATTCATTTTCATGCCCATTTAAGAAAAAGAAAGATGAGTTAGCTTGGATTCCTAAAACTTAGTAGCTTAAAAATAAATAGTTGAGATTTGACCTAAACTGATTCTTGATATCATAATGTCTTATCTCAACACAATTGAGCTCTACTTTGTATATTTCTTTTTGAAAAAGATTTCTGAACACTTTTCAGAAACTTGGTCGGTCGAGGTATTGTCGACCGAGTGAACCTCGGTCGAGAAGCTGTCGACCGAGCATGTCACTGTTTTTCAGAATGTTGTAAAATTGCTGCATTCTTGTGAAATTAATTAAAATTGTTGTCTATTTGTGGTTAATAACTGTACAATAAAGCATAAGATATGGAAATTATCTCTGAGAAATTATGTGAAATTAATTTGGTCAAAGAAAACTAAAATTATGCTTAGTTTTAAAGAAAATTTCTGTTTTTACATGCTTTTATTGTTCTATCATTACATAAGCAAGCAAAAGGATTTATTGATGTTTTATATCTTAGAAATGCTTGCAAGAGTAAAATGTTTTCAATTGAAATCTTTAAAAGACTTGAAATATTCATTATGCTTTCATGCTTAGTATCACTTAAACATGCATCAAAATTGATTGGAAATCTGCAATTTTTGCCTCTTGGTTAAAACAAAACTTAGCCAAGGGGCACTATGGTCGTAGTCAAGGGCGACCTAAAATAAGCTTTGACAAAATGCTTATTTGGACATCAATTTATTGAACTTAATCTTAGTATACTTTTGATAAAGGTCAAAATCAAAATTTAAAATCATTTGTGACCTTAAAAGCCTTAAATTGCGTAAATTGTAAGATTGAGGGGGAGCTTATAAAAACAAATTTGATTATGAAGCCTACAAAAACATTGTTAACATCATTTGGAGTTTGTTATGACCTTCGGATTCTTAAAAGTAATTTGTATTTCATGAAAATGATATATCTTGCTCTTAAAGGAACTCTCTAAACAAATCAGGGCTTAACATCCCTTGTATTTGGTTGGAGACATTTTTTTGTACTCTAAAATTAAAGGACTCTCATTTAATTTAGGGCTTAACATCCCTTGATAAATGAGCAATAAATATACATTTATCATAAGCTTAAGGGAATCTCATATCATTTCAAGGCTTAACATCCTTTGCAAATGATTGAGAAACAAATTTTGGATAAATTAGACAAAAATGATATTAAACCATTATTCCTAATAGAATATCTATTTAAGGGGGAGCATAATATAAAATGAAGGGTGAGAAGAAAAATAAAATATTCAACTTGGATATCTTTTTGAAATTACAAAGGGGGAGAAAGAATATAAAATCAAAAATATAAATGAGTTTCATCTTGATGGCTAGCATTCACTTGCAAAAACAAGAATGGCTACAAAAGGTAAATTTCAGGTATGAAACTCACATGCTTTATATTTCCTTATTTCATATTTAGGAAATGTTTGTCATCTTCAAAAAGGGGGAGATTGTTGGATAAATTGGATATTATAATAAATCCCTTTGTTTTGATGATGACAAACATTTCATTCTTGTTGATCTAACGTGCTACTTGAGTGGTGCAGGAATAAAGTGGATGACAAAGATTCTAGGGAAACTATACGCTTGAATGATTGTAAATGTCATGCAATGTAATCAATTGTAAACTTGTACAAACATATAATGTACAAGTACTTAGATTTCATGTAAATCAAGCGTTAGATCTTCCCTAGCTAATCACCACACTTAGATAGGTCATCCCTTTCAAATAAATTCACATATGCACACTCATACACACACATAGTGCCTTAATTGAAAGATTGAAACAGGGTCAATCTCGGTCGACCACACTCCTCGACCGAGACACTCTCGGTCGACAAACTTCTCGACCGAGAATGACCCAAGTAGCCGTTAGACAACAGCTGACAAAGTAGTTGGCAGTTGCAAATGAACGTTGATCCAGAGAGCCTGTCGGTCGACAAAACTTCGACCGAGTAGGTATCTCGGTCGACAATTTGTCGACCGAGATGGTCTCTGACAGCAACTGCAGAATAAAATAACTAGCCATTACTAATGCACCTAACTTATATCTAACGGCTAGTTAAGCACTTAGAAGCCCCTAGAAATTGTCTAGAACGTCCTTAAGCATCCATAGGCCACTCCTATAAATAGGACATGCCTTAGGACACTAAAATACACCTAAGCTATACTTGTGCTATACTTGAGCTTGAATACACACTTGCAATCTGTTTTAGAGCAATAGAGTAATTCCTACACTTGCCATTCATTCCTATTGCTCCCATTTCGTGTCCTATAGGCTAGTATCTCCTATCCACTACAATCACATTGTCATACACATTGGTTAGGAGATCTACACGCTTGATATAGGCAAATCAAGCCTTGGGCTTAAAGGATAAGTTGTAATTTCCTTTTTTCTTTCTTGTTCCTTTGTATCTTTTGTACTCTCCTTGCTACTCCTAGGGTTGGAGGCTGCGGATCGGAGAGGGTTGACTTCTCAGGTGGAGAAGGGGACTTCAAGCTACTTCAAGAAGGCTATCGCACGGGAAGCTACTTCAGAAGGCTGGTGCAACGGGAGTTGGTGCACCTACTTCAAGGGAAGGCTGCTTCAAGGTTGGGCGATTACTTCTAGGTGAAGGCTGCTTGAAGGGTTTGGGAAAAGAAATTGTATTTTATGTAAAGTCCTTGCGAGGTAATAAAATAAATTTCTTTTCAAATCCCGGTTGGGTAAGCAACCGGGTAGTGGATTGACGGCTATAGTATTTGCTATAGTTGGAACCACTCTAAACCTTGTGTCTCCTTGTCCAATATCTTCATTGTGGATTGTTTGAGTTTAATAATTGTTCAATTATATATAAAACTCTATTCACCCCCCCCCCCTCTAGTAGTTTTCATGTTGGACATGTTTAGATCACTAAGGATGATATCTGTTGGTGATTGGCTCTAAGTGTTAGTGGGATTTTATTGGTAAGGTATTCCCATAGAGACAATCGTATGATGATTGATATGGCATAATTACCTAAAGGATTTGATTAATAATAACATATATAAAAGGCAAGCTTCCAATTCATCTATTTCACTCAGTTATGGATAATGAGGATACATAGTGAATGTCTAGAGAATTATATTACCTATCCTAGTGATGAGATCATATAAATGTTAAGAGTACATATACATATTCTCATTATGTTCTATGATCGGTTGTTATTGTGAAAGATTGATAGACAACAATAACACATAAGATCTCAATGTGAGTTGGTTGATGACTAAATCTCATTAGTCATGATATGACAATATCAAATCAAGCACATAGATACATGTTAGAGAACAGTGCATCGTACAGACCCACCTTGAGAGTGACACATGGTTTTGTGGTCACAGTCATCTCTCATAGTGAATGTGGTGATTGTGATTCTTAGACTTGAAATCACTGCACTAGTCACATGTCGGTGGATATTCTTTGACATCATCAAATGTAGTCCTGAAACATCGGTTGTTATAATGGTGATCATTGAGTGACTTCGACACATGGGGATAGACTATGAGTGATAGATATGAGATTTATCCCTCCTATTGGAGTATGATATCCTGGCCACTTGATTAGAGAGACTAAGAAATGTATGCACATGCACATGTGAATCAATATATAATATTGAGGTCACATTATCATAGACAGTCTGCTCTTGCTTCAAGAAACATGAATTAAATGTTGAGAGGATGATCAATCATGCCTCAAGTTCATCTTGGATATTAAAGACAAAGGAAGTATACAATCACTACAACACCTTACACAGATTGTAGGTCGAAGTTGTTCTCCAAATTTTCATTTTACTTGGGTAGCACTGATGTGTGACTAGGCACCACTCTTTGCTTATGATGTCATAAGCTAATTATAGACATTCACTGTCAACGTGATATGAGACCTACAGGGTCACACACATAGAAACTCATCTAGAAGAGGAGATTTGATCTTGAACGACGATTGGATTGATTACTAAAGTGTTTATGTATTCAATTCGTGCAACTGATTGCTTGAATGGTTGACTAGGTCTTCCAAACGACTATATCACAGAGTGAGACGACCGTTTGGGCAGCCAGACAGACATCTCATATAGTTGGCCATTTGGGGGTCAGGTTGACCGGATATTTGATTTGACTAAGTTTTACCCTTAAACCGATCAGTTCAATATGATTGAACTGACCGACTCATCCCAACTCATCAGATGACCATTTGGGTGAGTGAGATGGGCGTCTCACTGGTGTGAGACAGCTTGGTTGGGATGAACGAAAGTTTTAGAGTTTTCTGAACTCATTTCTGCTGCACATTCTTGGGGTGCAAGTAAATTAATGTGTGACATTACTTAGGAAAGAATTTGCCAATTCATATCTGACTGGGAAAGCGTAAAATGACCGTCACGCGTCCTAGATGAATGTACGAATTAGCGAGACTACCATCTCTGCTTAAGAGACAACCATTTCGGATGACACAAGTTGTAAAACTTTCAGAATTATTACAAAAATTCAAGATCTTCCTGTCATTTTCACTCCCTCTTTAGTCCCGCATTGGCTGGGGACTGGGAACCTTGACCCTAACCCCTTATATATATAGAAGGGTACTAGGGGCTTCCCAGACTACAATACAACAACACATACAACTGAGAATCAGTTCCTGTGATAATTGTTGTCCTCTCTGGTTGTGGTAACCAAGAGAGCTCAGGCAAGTCCTACCTGAAAAGGAGGGATAGCCAACGGGAGAGAACAACTGAGAAGTTTGTCATTGTGGGAGAGCAGGTTGGTGACTACTAAACTAACGGGGAGGACAACTCCGTTCTGTCCATTCTTGGTGAACGATAAGTGTTCTAGTTGGTCTATGTAGACTACTCTAGAGGCAGGAGTCCTTTGGATGCTGCTCGGAGAACAACTGCAACCTACAGTCTATGGCCAGACCAACAGAGTCGCTGCAGAGATTGCGCAGATAGCTGTTTGTGGTGAAGACCAGGAGTTGCACAACTACCGTTATGAGCAACTTATCAGCAGTTGTAAAGAAGCGAGTTTTGTCGCTGGACTTGCTCCAGGATCAGGTATAACTCGCTAAAACTATCTTTCCTATTTCATAGTAGTTGACACGATCTTATTATTATGGGAATACAGACATATACTTTTTTTATTTCCGCTGCTATACTCTGTGCCCGTATTTTCCTAGAAGGTCGTAAGAAGGGTTGTATACAATTTATATCTTTAGTTTATCGAATTACTAATTGGGTCTTCTTATTTTTAATAAGGTTATATGTACAACAGTAGTGGGAGTCGACTCTTACCTATCACTCACAACACATTCCCACTGTCATTTTATGGTGGTTAGACTGAAGTGTGGTGCAATCGAAGTTAGAGAAGTAGAGGATGTGGTCCTTCTAAGGTGACACTGTGAATGATTCGCAGCGTGACCTTGTTGATGCGAGGAAGCAATCATCATTCGTGTTTTCTCTTATTTCTATCTTCAGTGACATTCTTCCTTAGTATTATGTCTGGTACGAAATTCACCATTCAAATATATGTATTTTTCTTCTAACCTACCTTACATGATAATGGTTTGTTAATTTCAACTGTGATCATTTATTCTTTATTAGATACAATGATGCAATGTGTATAACCGTTAGTTCGTATATTTTCTCTTTTTATCTTTAATTAGATAAATGATGATACAATACGACATTTAAATTTTGGCAAGGACAGGGAAGTGGGAACTGGCGGAGAGGCCGACTGGTGAAGAAGCAGACTCATCCCTCATACGCCACTACAGTGCCTCCACGAGGCTCAGCTCCGTCTGGGCTTCTTATTGATCATAAATGGACGGGAAAACTAGAAAATTAAATGCTGCCCGTGTATCTTTTAAGGTTAAAGCATTGGGCTCAGCTCCCTCTGGGCCTCTTATTCTCCACTTGTTTCTCCCCGGCTAATGCCGAATTGCCGATCATCACGGGCCCGCAAAACACGTTTACTTGCATAAAGATGTCCTAGAATGAAATGCCCGCAAAACACGTTTACTTGCATAAAGATGTAAACAGTTGACACGCACACAAAATGTATCTGATAGTATCATTTGTGTGCAACCTCTTCATCTGCAGCCAATAAAGTAGCTCTACAACATCCTGACGATATCTCTACATGATGGGTTCTATTCCCAGAAAGATCTCTTAACAAGGAAATATGAGTTTGTTATTCTAGAACGTAAAATTTCTAGGACATCAAGCAGCCCATTTGTCTGCTGCATAAGAAATGCGGTAATCGCACCATGACCAGTCTGTAGCAATTAATTACATGCTTTAGCCAAATTAGATCCTACAAGGTCTCTAGGACACTAATATGCCAAAAGCAAGTTATAATCCAAGCAAAAAAGACATTTTATCGTGAGGAAAGTAAACCATTCCTATAATGAGGCATACCTAATGCAACCTTATCTTCCTCCACTTATCATTCATGTGACGTGTAATTCTCAACGATAATTAATTCTCTCATTACAATAGTATTATCATATATGCCCCATAAGCCAATAATTCAACATAGGGATATCTTGTACTTTTAGTTTGATTAATTAGACATATACATTTATTTATGCACATATGTTACCACAATAAATATCTAGGATAAATGTTCTTGGAATGATGGTTCAAAGCCATGAAATTCGAGTATGTGATTTTAACATAAAATGTTAATGAATGTTCATAAGGATAAATATCCCTACTTAAGTATTATTGTGAATTGTACATCAATTATACATGTGAAACTAATATGAAGCGGTGACAGATGACCATGTCTATGGGGCATATGTAATGGATATCAAGACATATAGTTACTCATTGGAGAGCATAGAACTGGATAGAGCATCCTTGAGAGTGATTCATAGACCATTATATGATTTGCATAACCACCTTTCAATATGATGAAAGTGCTTTAATCATTCGACTTGAAGTCACTATGATGGTTACATGATCATCATTATACTTTGGCACTCTAAAGGCTTAATATTGAAGGACATTACTGTAAAGGTAGTACTCATGTATGATGGGAGTCATGCCACATATTGTGAGTGTTTTCAAGTGATTTATCTCTCATATATATTACCCATCATCTTGATAAGTGAGACTAGAGAAAATACAAGATCATGATCATATGAGTCTGTATATAATATTGAACTCATATTTAACTAGCTTGTGTGCTTAAACATCAAGGAACTTGGATTGAACGTGATGATGTGACAACCCATGTATTTAGTTCAACTTTTATATCTATGTCAAAAGGACTATACAACATAGTAATGTTGTTTGTTTATGGCGTAGTCTTGTCTAACTAATCCTACTACTTGGGTAAAATTGATGTGTTTGTAGGTCTCACTCACTACTTTTAATTATTAATGAGTAAATTACAAATGTAGTATAGTGTGCATAGGTCACACACATCAAAATAGGTCAAACATGGGTTGATATGAAGTTTATTGTAAATTTATAATAGGTCTAGGGATCTAAAAGTTAGTTTCTTGAACCTAGAATTGAACAATGGATCTGACTTTGGAAGTGAATTTCTATAAGTACGGAAACCAAGAATCCACACCACACTGAGGGGATGTTATGTAGGGCTAGGGACGATCAATTTCTCCATTCTACAAGGAGTCCCACCACAACACATATTTGGTTTAGGAAAGCTATCCTCTCCCATTTGTGTATATACAAGAGGAGTTTGTTAGAGCACACAAGATCATTTTAGCATAGTTTCCTTCTAGGTTTGAGAAACCCTAGATACAACTAGTGAGGGCGGATAAGGCTAGCATCTCTATGTATAACACAATGTGTTGTTGTTGATACCATCAAGATGAGATCTGAAGACAAATTTGTTGTCAAAGAGTGACATCATAAGTGACATGAACTTCAATAAGATCTCTATTGTAGACTATTTTGTTATACAATAGTTTGCATCCATGGAATAGTCCTGGAAGTAGGACATGTCAAGACACAAACAATAAAAGAACACACCATCTGTTGATCGCACAATAGCCCATGGTAGACTCATGAAATGTCACATTTTGTTGTTGAACTCATTCTTTAAACATGTCATTCCTCTAGATCTCTTTGATCAGTTCACATCTTGGTGCGGTGTCCGATGAACATGTGGGTCTATCAAAGTAGGATACATGGTTTACTAATACTATGAGGTTTGGCCTAACTAGGTAAACTTAATGGGGTTAAGCGCCTAGAGGCATATGGATGGGTGTTTCATACGATGAAATTAACTATGCATGTTCTACATCCATCTGATGGTTGCCTATGGTGCAACTAGTAAAACTATCATACATAATTAGTTGATTTGTGGATGATCCCCAAATACATACATGAGTCATCCCATTAGAAATATATTAAATGTAACATTCAGGGTTATCTATGAGGGATATAAATTTAAATAAAATAGTGGGTTAATGTTAGTTTAAGTCTTAGTTAAATGATCTTTTTAATTTCAATTTACTCTTATAGTTTACACACATCAAAATAGGTTAATGAGGGATTGATATATTATTTATTGTAAATTTATAATAGGTCTAGGGATCTTAAATTTAGTTTCTTGGACTTAAAGTTGAGTTGTCGTACTGCCTTTGGAAGGGAATTTCTGGGAATATGGAAACTAGGAATCGAAAACTAGGAATCAACACCACACTCAGGATATGTTCCATTATGTAGATCTAGGAGTGATAAGCTTCCTCATTCCACAAGGCGTCCAAACAAAAACATATTAGGTTTAGAAAACCTATCCTCTCCCCCTTGTCTATATATAAGAGGAGTTTGTTAGGGCATACAAACTCATTTTAGCATAGTTTCCTCCTAGGTTTGAGAAAACGTAGATACAACTAGCAAGGGAGGATAAGGCTAGCATTTCTATGTCCAACACTATGTGTAGTTGTTGATACCATGGAGACGAGTTCTCATGAAAAATTTGTTGTTGAGAAGTGACATCATAAGTGACATGCACTTTGAAAAGAACATCTCTATACTAGAATATTCTGTTTATAATAGTTGCCATCCATAGACAATCCCAAAAGTAGAACATGTAGAGACACAAACAACAATGAGCACACACCACACATCAATTGCACAATAGCCCATGGTAGACTCAAGGAATGTCACACTCTATTGTTGAAATCATCCTTTAAACATGGCACTACTCTAGATGTCTCTACTGACTTCACATTTTGGTGAGGTGTCAAGTGCACGCGTGGGTCTATTAAAGTTGGTTACATGGTTTATTGTTACTATGAGGTTTATCTTAACTAGGTAACTTTAATAGGATTAAGCATTTAGAGGCATGTGGATGGTTGTCCCATACAATGAAATTAGTAAGGCATGTTCTACATCCATCTGATGGTTTTCTGTGGTGTAATTGGTAAAAATTTCCTACATAAATTGTTGAGTTGTGGATGATCCCCCAATACTTGAGTCATTCCATTAGAAATACATTAAATGTAACATTTAGGTTAAATGTGAGGGATATAAATTCAAATAAATAGTGGAAATGTTAATTTAAGTTCTACTTGGATGATTTTTTAACTAAATTTACTTCCTATGTGTTTTTGTATGTTAGTTCACAATGAAAACTCAACTACCTATCATTATGATTGGTCCTTGTGAAGGATAAGTGCAACATGAAAAATATAGAGAATTAGTACAAGAATATTAGAATCATTTCAAAAGTGAGCACTGGGTCAATGTATGGGAACATTATTTTCATGATGAGCCAACTCCGTTTACACCATAGAGTAAAAGAGATGTCTACAAAATGTCATCCAAAATGATCCAATGTGTAGCATGAATCCTACTATCATTAATGTTGCCTTACCTATAAATGGTAGCACAAGAACCTGGAGGCATTTATAACGACTAATTATCTTAAGAAATTTCTTAAAGAATAAGTGATAGACATAGTTCATATTATCTTTTGTGTCACTTTTACCATCATTATTGCTCCCAAATTATCAATTTGAGCTAAATATTATTTGTATTTGCATTGTAGCATAATTAGTTATTTTCTATCATTTTAATTGATTGAATGTGTTTTGATGCATATTTCATGAGACATGGTTCACTGGAACTCACATCACCATCATCATCATCAACTTGGAGGCCCTAAGACCTTTTATTCAACCTTACATGACATGCTTATACCAAAGCACAACATGCTCCAATCCAAGATCCAGTGGAGCCCTCTGAGCATCATACGTTTTGTGCTTTACATTGAGAACATCTTGCCTTCCCATATGAACTTTAGCCAATTCTGACAATGAGGGACACACTACTCCTCAAGCATGCTATATCTTATTATACGAATATTGGTCAAGTAAAACATAGCAATACATCTCGTGTCCAACCAATGGACCACTTAAAATAACCATTGACATAGTGTGTCCATCTCACGACATAATATGCCAAATGGTTACCATATCTTTCCAACAAATGGCAAGAGACACGACATGTCCATGTCTAGATACGACATGTCATCTTGGATTTCTAAAAAATATAAAGTATGGGCTAGTGTTTATGAGGAGATACTTTTAATTTGACAAGTTCTTATTTTAGGAGAGGATCTAGGAAACCTATAAGGCAAACCTACTTCATTGTAGACTGAAAGGGAGAAGAATGGGGTGATTTCCTCCTCTCATGGTAAGAAGCATCCTTGTGCATATCCATAGTAGTGAATGCATTCTCTAAAATAGTCATATATCCTTTCTACCTCTTCTTTTCTCTATTTCTTCATATCTACTCCATGGAATTCTTATAGAACTTGATTTGCAAACTTGGGTGTGAATCCCTCATGTACCTGGAGTAGATTTCTATGTATTTGGTGCTTATATGGTATGCATTAATCATGTGATGAAAAACTATTAGTTAAATTATGGATTTTCTTCTTTGCTTTCTACATTTCTTTGCATGCAAATTGGAATATAGGCTAACGTTCTATATTTCCTCTCATTTCATATACTGGAGAGAGATACAAAATTAGTGGATAGCAATTAGAACTTTAAATACATGTTACATGAGAATGAGTAGGATTTACTTCATGATTTTCTCTTTGTAAGTAATTGCAATTAGTCGTTATTTTATTAAAAGAGACTTAGGAAATTTCTTAGTATATTCATGGCTGTTTTTTAGAGACATCAATAAAACAACATAATTGATTGGTAGTAGAAACAAATTATTCACATCTTTAGTAGGTAGGGGAGAAGAAGAGAATTTAATTCGTTTTAGTGAGTTCATATATGGTTAATGGTTGTCATGGTACCAAATAGTTTCTCTTGACTAGACAATTTTGAAAGGAAATTTTTGACTTGCTTATATAATTTTGATTAAGTTCAAATAAACTTTTTTTGTATATAGAAATAGTAGTACTACCAAGTTTATTTCTACTGAAAGAAGTGTATGCCATTTTGATCCCAAAGATTTTGCTTGCAAGAGAGGGGCGAGATGAATAAAAACCCTCTGACTTCTGCAAAAAAAAAAAAGAAATAGTAATTTTTGGGATTACTAATTTCATATGCATGGTCTCCTTGTGGAATGACCTTAATCTACTATTAGGTGTTGATTGTACTATTGTAGCCCTCTAGGTTGTGTCTCTTAGGTTTATATAATTGATCACAAATTATTTGAGTGGACATCGGTTTTTGGAGGCATTTTTAGGTAGTAGTTCCTACTTGACAATTTCAAGCCTAATACTTTTTATTAATTATTTGATTATGTATAATTCGTTCATTCACTTTTTAGTTCTTGCATTTCTTACAAATGATTTTAGATGTGGATTCCCTTTCAGTTTGTTAGTATGTAGCATGCATGATTCTTATTTGTTTAGTGTGTATTCTTTTTGTGAGATTGTTGAAAACCATGTAATGACATTGACCAACTAATGAATGTGATAAGGTAGAAGAAAAAATAGAGAAAAAGTCAGTTCAAGTGAAGTTGCATCCCCAACAGTGATGGCTCAGAAAGAATTTCTAGACTACACCTTCCTTCATACTAAGAAGGTGTCAGGTTCGGAAATCTTTCAACCCACAATAGATGCCACATAGTTCTGATTAGACCTGAGGTTAATTGGCATCATGTAAAAAATCAATTCTTCATCCTAGCCAATAAATATAGGAATATTCATGTGGATAACTTTCTAAGTTGTGTGAAACAATCAAAATCAATGGGATACATATGACGGTCTGCCTCTACATCTCTTATCATTCACTTTAGATGCCACAATCAAGAAATGGATCCAACGCATGAAAAATGAATCAATTTCGACCTAGAATGCCTTGTTGACCACATTATTACATAGTTTTTTCCACCAAATAAGACTTTTAAGATCCTGAAGAAAGTTTCCAACATTGAACAACAAGTTGAAGAAAAATTAAATGATGCTTTAGAAAGGTACAAGGAACTACTCTTTAGGTGTCTACACAACTTACCTGAGTGGACACAACTAAGTAGGGGTGTCAATCGGGTTTGGGTTAAGAGAGTTTTATTTTTGATCATTTCAGTTCAACACTTTTTGGCTAGACCCTAAACTAGCAAAAGATGGATTTTTGGGTCAAAACCCTTGACCCTAACCCAACCCACAAATAACTTCGGGTCTGACTTGAAAATCCAACACCAAGACAACAATTTAAAAAAATTCTATGATTACTCTAGTCATTGATAATTTCCAAGTGTAATTAACAAGTCCATCTTTTGAAACTTTACTCTATTCAGAAAGGTTTGGCTATGCAGCTTGCTGCTCGCCTACCTCCCATGTCAAATTAACTAATAAGATTTGATTCATAATAAATTGTTATTAACAAATTTCATTGTAATAAACTTACACTGTTATTGAGAAACATATATAAAGCCCATTGTAGTTTGTTTGAGAGTTTTAGACACAAACTCATAATATAATATTATAAAAATCATACAAATTAATGCAAAATCGTGTAGAATTGCCAATAAAAACTTTATGATTGATGGAATAATAATCTAATGGGCCATTGGGTTTCTTAAACTATAGTATTTTTAATTTTATTTTAAAATATAATTCTGAATTTCAGGTCAATCGATTTAATTCGGGTCTAAAGTCCAAACCTAGACCCAACCCTAAATTAAATTTGGGTTCTTCGGGTTCGGGTTGATTTCAGGTCATTTCAAAAAATCTTGGACCTTAAACTTGCTTAAAATTTTGGGATCGAGTCAGGCCATTTGGGTTGGGTCTTGTTTTTCCAACACTACAACTAAGCACATTCTATGGTGGTTTGTCACGTGATACCACCTCCACTATTGATGTAATCACTAGGGGATATTTTATGACAGAGAATGTAAGTGAAGGTAAAAATCTAATAGAAACAATGTCTATATATGAACTGATTTGAAGGGTTATATGTTGTAGAAACGTCTACCATGATGTGGAAGCCATTCATCTCATAATGCTAAGATTGAGAACCTTACCAAAGAACTGAATACTACAGTGTCAACCGTGAGCATCAAGTTGATTTCTAGTTTTTCAAATGGCCATATATAACTGTTGACAACAATGCTTCACAACCTGAATGTAGTTAATGATAACAACACATTATTGGATATTACCCAAGTAACAACCCCTTCTCAAATTCCTACAATCCATGGTGGATGAATCACCCCAACGTCAAATGGGAAGATAACGACCAGCACCACCAATATCAACAATGCCAAGGCAATAACCCATGTAATCTAGAAAAGACCATCTGTCTTGAAGATATATGTTTTAAATTCATGAATATGTCTTCAACACTTATGCATGATCAATCTACATCAGACAAGGGGTTTTGGCACCAAATACAGCATCTAGCCTCAATGACTACTCAACACAAAAACAATGTAAGAGCAATTGCAATCAATATTGAAGTCAATCCTCATGAGAGATTGAACTCCATATGAATCAATTATTTGAACCAAGTTGGAAAGGAGAAGGAGTTAGAGAAACAACTCATGCAAGTAATTTCATAAGATGTGTTTGATAAACTCTTTCCTAAACCTATCGACAATTTGGAGAGAAAATCCAACCACACAGAGTTAGAAGAAATGAATGAAGCTCTCTATGTAACACCTCATTTGCAAAGAAAGGTTGGAGCGATCCAATCCTCTACTCAACTATTGAGCATAGAGAGTAGGAAAGAATGCCATGAAGAGCACACAATGCAACCACTTATCTAATTTCCTATATTTGTTACTCATGAAGGAAATATGGAAGAAGATGTCACTCCAAAAGACACAATCCATGAAAGTTCAGCTGATGGAGTAAAGAAAGTTGAACATCAAAACATGGTTCTTACACCATTTGTAAGTATATCAATCCTCTTACACTTTTCCACCAAATAGAAGATCATGGTTCCTTCTGCATCACATGTGACATAGGTGACATGCACTTTCTTATCATGTTAGGTGATCTAGGAGCCATTTAAATGTTATGCTTCAAATTGTATCTACTCAAATTGGTTTGAATTAACCCAAGTAAATGAATATTTACTTTTTAAATGATATATTACTTATGTGAAAAATCCATGTAAAGACCCATTTCCCTCATTATCTCAAATCAATGGATCAGGGTGGCAAGGGACATTATCCTTATATTACCTAGGATCCACATAAATATCAACTAACCATTAAAAATTCCACAACTGGGTATTGTTTACATAAAAGGATAGGAAAGTAGACAAGAGGAAATTTACAATTTAAAAAATATGGGAAAGACTAACATTTGATGAAACTAATAACAAAAATGAAACTAACTCCATGTAAAGACCCCTCTCCCTTGTTATCTCAAATATGGTGGATCAGGGAGGCAAGGGACATTCTCCTTATATTTCCAAGGACCTACATAAATATTAAATAACCATTAATAATTCCACAAATGGGTATTGTTTACAAAAAAAGATAAAAATGAAGACAAGAGGGAGTTTACAATTTCCAAAAATATGGGAAAGACTAACATTTTTGGAAGAATCCCCTTTTTTGTCCTGAATTCCTTGTGTTTTATCTTCTAAGGATAGTTTGGCACTACCGACTCCCCATTGATGAGCATGAGATCCTTGTGACCACCCAACATATGTCCAAATCTACTGCACTAGGACCTGATGGTCTGGCCACTTCTTTCTACTTGAAGGAATGGAACATACTTAAAGAGGACATTTGTGCTCTCGCAAGACATTTAATTCTGGGTTATCCATATCACTGTAGCATCAAATGCAACAAAATACATCTTATTCTGAAGACTGAGTATCCATGAAATCTTGCTTCTGACTTTTGGCCCATATATCATTATTATAATTTTTGGCTGCATCATCAATAACATATTGATGACCTTTATTCCTCGTATAGTATATGATTAAAAGGAGCTTTTATGCAATGTAGGGATATTAGTCACCATGTCAAACACACAAAAGAATTATCAAATGATCTGGAAGGTCGGGTGTGATATCCTCAATTTTGGTAAAATTGAATTATATAGATGAATTGATTTGTCAATTATCCATTTGTATTATTCATTAAATAATAAGGTCCTTTACGAAACAGGTTTAGTGCATGGCCCAAGTGAGAACCAAGAGACTATTTGCTATGCAAATAGGTCCTTATGGCACAAATTAAAGAAATAAAAGGATTTAACACCTAAATAAAAGATGATGGTTTTATGAATGATTGGATAACCAAGGAATTGTCTGGATGACTAGTCGAATTTCGAGGACAAAATTCCTATAAGAGGGACAAAATGTTATAACCTGGGTTTTCCCATGTTTTAATATATTTGTTTGAAAATATTATAATATGAAGGGCACATTAGAAAAATGATTCTCTCTGTGTCTTGTTTGGAAAAATTGTGGATTGAAAGTACAAACACCCCATATGGGATGGATTTTGTGTAATATATTCTTTTCAATAAACCATTAGATGATTTTGGACAAGGAAAGAGAGGAAAATCCAATAATAATGATATTACTCAAAGTAATTCACAAGTGATATTTTAAATATGTAATTATGTGGAATATTCTAGAAAAGAGAGTTTATGGGCATAAATGAAGAAGGTTGACTTTGTTAATTATTGGACAATTGAAATACAAGACAATGTGTAGGTTTCCAAATGAAAATAAGAGATGTAGAGTTTTAGATAATTAGAAAAGTAATTATCTAGCCAAGATTTGCAACACCATATTTGAGGCATTAAATGATAATTTTTCAGTTTATCCTTTGCATACTTGAAAATAAGAAGGAAAAAGGAAGAAAACTCTAGAAATCAGAGGAAAACAATATACCATGTCATAATTGATAATGTTTTATGATAATGTTTAAAAGGAGAAAGTGTTGACATCCCAATAAATCCCAACATGTTACATATAGATTGAGATAATATTAATGAATTTCCTCAAAGTGAGGATAATGGATTTAAAGAGTATATGGAGGACAGAGAGTGAGAAGAACAATCTAGATTTCAAGGATAAATTCTTTCCTAATGATTTAAGGATTAAATCATTCTAAGTGTACCATATGGAGATGTGCTTCCCTTTATGACTTTTGGTTGCAAAATCCAATATTAGGAAGGAGTGTGTATCCTTTTGGTGATTTTATGTCAAGAATTGAGAATATAAGGTAGAGTGAAATTTGGTGGTTAATGAATCACCTTCCATACGAGTAATCATGGTATTGAGTGAAATTTGGTGGTTAATGAATCACCTTCCATACAAGTAATCATGGTATGACTTTGTCTCTATCCTGCATGTGTATGGGAAAGGGAAGATCCATACTTCCTCTTTAGGCAGATCACTCTTTCTCCCTCCTTTCCTCTCTCACAGTGTCCTTTAGGGTTCCTCCTGGACATGTATATAAAGAAAACCCTAGAGCCCTCATCCTTCATCTACTGTCTACGATAGGCCTTGAAAAGGCAAGAACCAGAGAAGAGTTGCATACCACCAGTTTCAGTAGTCCATAAAGAACCCTTCACTGATCTTGAACCCTCACATGTGCTTCCCCTTCCTAGCCTAAGACCTACAACTTGGTCATGAGCGGGCAATGGCATTCCTAGACGAGAGCCAAGACTGTGGGGCTGCTCCTCCTGCCATATAGGGCTGCCTTGACAACAAGTGACTTGGGACTACACCCAGTTCTCTGATGTGTAGGGATTAAGGGGAAGGGAGCATTGGCCGATCAGGATGCCACCCCAAGTCTGTGGGCACATGCCGAGAGGGAGGAGGATGCAGGTGTTGGATGGGTGGTTGTATCATGGTTTCACCCAGATGGTGATGAGGTAGCCTGCATGTGAGTTCGGGATTTGCAACTCCAAAGAATGTGCCTACTTGGACATGTGGTACTAAAGCCATTAACGTAGAACCCCCTTGGGGCTCAATATGCTCCGACCAACCTAGAAGCATCGTAGCACTCTGGTCCTTCAATGGGAAGCAGGCAGTGGCAACGCAACACCCAACACTCAACAACGTCTGGGATCATGGAGAGAGAACCCGTGAGAGTGGAGAGGAGAGGGTGTGGCTATGGAGGCCACCTGATTTCTAAGATCTGTGGAAGGAAAAGGAGGGGCTAAGACCAACCTCAACCTCCCAGGGTGCATTGTTGGCTGTGAGTGCCGCAACACAAGCAAGAAGCATTGCGTCGAGCGAGATCTAGGAGAAGAAAAATAGTCAACAGACTCTTCTGCACCATACCACTTGTTCAAGACCTAAGGGCGGAAACATCTTTTTACCTATAAACATGAGTTGAGTCAGATTAATATGAGGTAATTTTTTCTTACTTATGTGGCAATTCCCTATTAGCCAAGTTTATGTTCATTCTACAAAAATCATAGAAATTTCTACAATGCTCAAATGAAAATAAGTCATATATGAAAATTGTTTAGAAGAACCAAGGAATGCAAATAAAATAGTTTTGTAGTCTAATTATGTGTTCAATTCTAAAAATATTGCAAATTTTCTAGGGAGATAAAAAATGTAGTTAGACCCTAGATTTTTGTAATAAGATGGTAAAATACGCTAAAAGTGATCTCTTTGCCATAATAACTAACATTGTTGAACATAATGGTAACTTAGGATGATTATGGTCATGATAATGTTATTTAGGGTTTCTGAAATGGATAGTCATGCATATGAATATTAGGGATAAAGAACATGACTTTCATGTTAATAATGAAGTTAATTGAATCTAAGTTATCATATCAAAGGGGATGTGTTGGACATACTGATTAGGGTTACCCATGATGTCTAATGTGGACTAAATAAAGTAATATGTGATAGTGACATGTTAGGATTTATATTCATACAAACTAAATGATGATTGCTTGATTTTCTTGTTGATTGGGTACTATGCTTGAAGTATAATTGTATAATCTGCGTGTCTCACCATTAAGGTACGTGGTTACACTTATGATTACATGTATCGACTTTCGACATTTTCCGAGGTTTCTCAAAGATTGAATGAATGATATCTTTTGGATGTTTATTTACTTCATGAAAATTATAAAGCTCCTATGAGTACCACATAAAGTAGATAATGATATTCTGAACCCTAGGTTCCATAGATGAAAGGGTAATGCACATAAGTTCAATGATGGATAGTGGATACACTTGAGATAGTAGACCAAGTATGGTTTAGAATATAAAAGAAAATACTTATGTTCTAGTAAATGATGGTTGAATATATGTATTTGTGATTATTGAATGAACCCATGTACCAGTATAGAAATATGCTAACTATGCTTTATTTGTTTACGTTTTAGGTAGTTGACACACAAGATACAAAGATGAAGATAAGGATGAAATACATGGAAGGTAATAAGAAGGTATTAAGGCTATGTGGGAGGACTAGATAGTTCAATATTTCTTCTCAAACATAAAGTTTCCAGGATATAAAGCTGATGTAAGAATTTTGTAATTTTTAAAAATTAATGGAATTTATTACTATTTTTTAATATTTTCTAAATTATTATCCTTGAGAAAATTTTGGGTAATTGATCTAAGTACTAGATTTTTGAAATAATATTAATAGTTTATAATTTCAAGTAATTTGTAGAAATATGAGAGAATTATTAGGGCATTTTCTGAAGACTGAGGTGTCTGGAAGGGACCACTACGGGGGCTGGAAAATTTTTCCTCTGCACTTCTAGTCAGCTTACGAGGACTCCCAGACTCATGGATCCTGCCTGGCCAAAGTTAGAAGTCTTTTCCCAAAGTAAAATACCTTTAGGGTTTCTTCTCATCTTGATTCATCTATTTCTCATCCTCTTTCTTAATAAACCCTAAAAGGAACTTCCCCCCTCATCTCAAGTTAGGGTTTTTGAGAAGAATTAGGATTAAGACATCCTCTTCCAGTTAATGCACATGAAAATGTGGAATTAATAATGTACATGTAATGTGAGAATAACAAAGTACATGTGGAAATAAAATGTACATGTAATGAGGAAATGATAATTTACATATAACATGAAAATAATGATAAAGTAAATAAGGATGTTTTATGGGTTTTCCTTATGAGGGTAAACTAAGATAGAACTAGGGTTGGTTGAGAAGACCCTAGTGGTCAAGGGACATAGAAACCCTAAGAGGTAGGGTGTAGTATCTATAAACTGAAACCAAATCCTAATCATGGGAAATGGGAGTAGAATGGGTAAAATGAAAACCCTACCCACATGAATCCTATTTAGGGAAACATTAATGAGAATGAAGGAAAATGTAAATAAGTCTATATGACATAGATTTCCATGTATGAATATGGAGAAATGTATGCATGATGCATGTGAAAAAAAAGAGATTTGAATATACATGAGAGATATAATTGACCAACGGTTATACACAAAAATGAAAATATGAATATAACTTGCTCATTGCCCCAATGCAATCTTTGAAGGAATGGATGGATAAAGAATATCGTTGGTAAGTGGGTATGTTGTCCCTAGTTAGTTGGTAGACCATTGAGAATACTACCAGTGAGTGAATATGAATGCCCTCTACGAGTGGGTATACCATAGAAATTAGACAAATAAATGTTGAGAAGTTGTAATATAAAATGTATGTTCAACACATTATGGTTACAAAAAAAGAGATGAGCTAGGTGACTCAGTCTTCCATGCATATATGCATGTGAAACAAGGAATTAATAAGAAAATTTATAAGAAACAACACATTATATGAGAATAACTTCTCATATATCTCTGATATATGTATGTGAAACATGGGGGATGTGAGATCACTTCGAGGTCGTATGCTTATGTGAGTAAAAGGTCCACATTAAGTCGATAGGTACACACACACACACACATATATATATGTGTGTATATATTATATATGTGTACATATATGTATATATATGTACGAATATATATATATATATATATATATATATATATATGTGTGTGTGTGTGTGTGTGTGTGTGTGTGTGTGTGTGTGTATGTATATATATGTATATATATATATATGTATATATATATATATATATATATATATATATATATATATTGTGTTCATTGTAGGGACCACCCTAGATAAAGGGATCCTCACATGAATACTCCAGAGAGAGAGAGAGTATCACATAGAGACTAAGCTTTTAGAAGATAGATAGAAAATGCATGAGTATATACATGAGAAACTAAGTAAACAATGGTTATAAATGAAAGTGAAAATATGAATATAACTTGCTTGAACCCCTCGTACCACCTCTAGATGTATGGTCACCTACCTGAATAGGGGGAGACAACAAAGGTCACCTGACTGAATAGGGGGAGACATCAAAGGTCATCCTCCTGAATAGGGGAAGACATCAAAAGTCATCTGCCTAAATAGGAGAAGACATCAAAGACCATCCACCTGAATAGGTGAAGACATCAGTGGATTAGACCAGACCCCAGATTGGGAAGGTTATTTGAGTTTAGACTAGGCCCTAGATTGGGAAGGTAATATGATGTTAGACTAGGTCCCATATTGGGAAGGTCATATGAGGTCATGCCCCAGATTGGGAAGACCTACATGACACCTAGCTCTAGATTGGGAAGACCAACATGACACCTAGCTCCAGATTGACAGGTGGCCTAACATCCACTGTAGGGACAAGACCCTAAGAGAGGGTATCCCAGAGGTTGAGTAAAAATGGGTTGAGATGTTATGATAACAACCATTTATAAAAAATATGAAAATATGAACCTTTAGGGTTAGTGTACCAATCTGGGTTGGGTCAACCCAGGAGTGGGAATATGATCTATGGGGAGGCAAAACTTTAGACCATGGGTTCAGGTTGTGGCTAGAGAGCCTAACTTCCTCCTATGAGCCAAGAAGGAACCCTAGGTTAGGACCTTCCCTAGAAAGGAAATTCGATTTAATCAATTTAAAGTTTGAGATAACCATAAATGTCACCTAAAGGGTGGAGAACTAAGGATATAAAATATGAAAGCATATATATTGAGTATGATTCTTTGAACACAAGTATGCCATCTCTGAGGAACATGAGGAAAAGTCACTATGTATGTGATTGATAGTATGAGATCGAGAACGAAAAAGAAATTTTCCATGAGTCCATTAAGGGGACATAAAGTACAAGATGAGCATTATAAGGTATGGAGGAAGTCCGGTTTGAAGAATTGCATACGAAAATAATGTTCTTAAAACTGGTTAAAGTTGTGACATCTCAAAGAAACCCTTTGGAAGGGTAGAGTCCTAAGTCAAACTTAAGGCCAGGTAGGGTGTATAAAAGGTACATGGGAGTGATGGGATTAGGAGTTGATTGTGCCCTCAATGCATAAAACCTTTTGGTTGGGAGGTAACAACTAGGTTTCCCAAGGTCCATCACTCAAGAAATTAGCTACCTTCACGATGAACATGTGGCCTAATGAGTGAATTTGAGAGGAACTCCATAGATGCATAAGGATGAGATCACTCCCAAAAGGACCTATACCCCTAGAGACCTGAAGGAAGTGGCTAAGGCTCATAATACATGAGGTGTAAATATTAAAGATATAAAGAAGTCATGAAAACTTGAGAGAAGTTGTGCACACACTTAAGAGTGAGGAAGGGGCACTTGACTTCACAAAATATAAGAATATTGTGGAATTAAAAGAAAGTATGTTTTAGAGTCATGTTGGGAGTGATTCAACTTAAAATGTGAGGTGGAAAGAAAATGTGTGGATATACCATCTATGCTCTTAGAATGCAATGAGCTTTGTGTTTGGGCTGCAGTCAAATGCTTATTTCATCCCATTATGAGTGAGAGAGATTGGGTAAATACATATTATGCTTAAAATAGAGATATATGAATGAATATCCTAAGTTGAAAATTTAATGACATGACCTAGGGTGTTAGAGGTATTACCACACCCTTATGCAAAAGTGAATGAATAATAGGTTGGAAACCTAGGTGAAAAGAGAGTGACCAAGTGAAATTTATATCACAAAATGAAAATGGAATCATTAAGAGATGAAAATATGTAAATAATAAGGATGTGGATGTACCCTGAACTAAATTTAGGTATCAATCCTAGTAATGATGTGAGGAGTTGTCTTGCCCATAAAAGTGATTGAAGATAATCTAAGTAGGGTTGCTAACCCTAAGTTGTGAAATCAAGTTGAGTTCTCATTCACCTTTAAGCTTAATAGGTGTGAATTTTGGGGAAAAAATTCCTTTTAATCAGGGGTGAATCTTATATCCTTAATTTTGGTAAAATCAAATCATATAAATGAATTTATTTTTTAATTTTCCATTCATATTATTTGTGGAATAATCATGTCCTTGCAGCATGGGTTTGGCCCATGGCCTAAGTGAGACCCAAGAGACTAATTGCTTTGTAAATAGGTCCTTGCGGCACAAATTAAAGAAATAAAAGGATTTAGCACCTAAATAAAAGATGATGGTTTTATGAAATATTAGATAAGCAAGGAATTGTCTGGATGACTAGTCAAATTTTGGGGACAAAATTCATATAATAGGGAAAGAATGTTATAACTTGGTTTTTCCCATATTTCAATATATTTGCTTGAAAATATTATAATATGAAGGGAACATAAGAAAAATGATTCTCTATGTGTCTTGTTTGGAAAATCTTTGGATTGAAAGTACAAACATTTCATATGGGATGGAACTTGTGTAATTTATTCTTTTCAATAAACCATTAGTAGATTTTGGACAAGGAAACAAAGGAATATCCAATAATATAGATATTACTAAAAGTAATTCACAAGGGATGTGTTAGATATGGGATTATGTGGAATACTTTAGAAAAGAAAGTTTTTGGGCATAAATGAAGAATGTTGACTTTGTTAATTATTGGACAACTAAAATATAAGATAATATGCAAGTTGCCAAAAGAAAATAAGAGATGTAGAGTTTTAGATAATTAGAGAAGTAATTATCTAGCCAAAATTTGCAACACCAAGTTTGAAGCATCAAACAATACTATTTAATTTTATCTTTTGTTTTATTGAAAATAAGAAGGAAAATGGAAGAAAACACTAGAATTTGGAGGAAAACGATATGGCATGGGATAATTGATAATGTTTTAAGATAATATTTAAAAGGATAAAGTGTTGACATCCCAATAAATCCAAACATGTCACATATTATAGATTGAGATAATATTAATCAGTTTCCTCAAAGTGAGGATGATGGATTTAAAGAGGATATGGAGGAAAGAGAGTGGGAAGAACAATCTAGATTTCAAGGATGAAGTCTTTCCTAACAATTTAAGGATTAAATCATTCTAAGTGTACCATATGGAGATGTGCTTCCCTTTATGACTTTTAGTAGACAAATCCATTATTAGAAAGTAGTGCTTATCCTTTTGGTAACTTTATGTCAAGAATTGAGAATATAAGATAGAGTGAAAGTCAGTGGTTAATAAATCACCTTCCATACTAGAAATCATGGTATGACTTTGTCTCTATCCTGCATGTGTATGGGAAATGGAAGACCCATATTTTCTCTTTGGGTGGATCAATCTTTCTCCCTCCTTTTCCTTTCTTGTAGTGCCCTTTAGGGTTCCTCATGGACGTGTATAAAAGGAGAACCTTGGAGCCCTCATGCTCCATCTACTATCTATGAGAGGCCATGAAAATGCAAGAACCAGAGAAGAGTTGCAGACCACCAGTTCTGGTTGTTCGCAAACAACCCTTCACCGAGCTTATACCATCACATGTCCTTCCCCTTCCTGGCCTAAGACCTACAACTCAGTGATGAGCGGGCAATGGCATTCCTAGACAAGAGCTAAGATAGTGGGACTACTACTCATGCCATTTAGGGCTGCCTTGACAATAGGTGACCTGGGACTACAACTAGTTCTCTAATGTGTAGGGAGAAAGAGGAAGGGAGCATTGGCTGATCAAGATACCACCTAAGGTTTGTGGGCGCGGGCTGAGAGGGAGGAGGCCAGATGGGTGGTTGTATCGTGGTTTTACTAGGACGGTGATGAGGTTGCATGTGTGTGAGTTTGGGATTCACAACTCTAGTGAATGCGCCTACTTGAACATGTTTTACTCAAGACATCAACACATATCCCACTTAGGGATTAATATGCCCCAACCAACCCATAAGCGTCGTAGAATGCTGGTCCTTCGATGGGAAGCAAGCAGTGACAACGCAACACCCAAAAATCTACAATGCCTGGGATCATGGAGAGTGAACCAGAGAGAGAGGAGAGGAGAGGAGAGGGTGTGGCTATGGAGGCCATGTGGTTTCCAAGGTCTATAGTAGGAAAGAGAGGGACTAAGACTAGGCTCGACCGCCCAGGGTGCATCGCCGACTTTCAGTGCCGCAACATAAGCAAGAAGCACTGTGTCAGACAGAGATGCTGTGTCAGGTGAGATCTAGGAGAAGAAAAAGAGTCAAAAGACTATTCTGTCCCAACTTGCTTATTTAAGACCCAAGGGCAGAAATGTCTTTTTACCCCTAAACATGTGTCGAGTAAGATTAGTTGAGATACTTGTTTCTTTCTTACATGGCAATGCCCTATTGGTCGAGTTTATGTTTATTATGCAAAAATCATAGAAATTGCTACAATGCTAAGATGAAAATAAGTTATATATGAAAGTGGATTAGATGAACACAAAGAATACAAATAAAATAGTTTCATAGTATAATTATGTTTCCAATTATAAAAGTAGTGCAAAATATTTTAAAGAGGTGAATAATGTAGTAAGACCATAGATTATTGTAATAAGATGGTCGAATATGCTAAAATGATATCTTTGTCATAATTACTAATGTTGTTGAACATAATGGTAACTTAACATTGTTGGGTTTTAAGGGAGGCAGAGAAGCAGCGAAAACAAAATTTTTTCTCCCCAAAACCCAGAACAAAAGGAATAGCGTCAACGTCTATACAATAGGAAAGATGGTTTGTGGATGCATACCTTGTCCTGAGGCTTGCTCAGTGACAGTACCTCGCGCCTTGCGCGGTCTTCACCTCCGGTCTTGGACGGTGTCTGTGCAGCTCCTGATCGCATCGAGACTGACGACTCCTGGTCTCACAGGGACTGTCGGGATTGACAGTTGTCCTCCAATCGGCAGAGGTCTCCCACCTTTGCAGTCATCCACACGGACTTCCTGGAACTCCAATCTCCTTGTCCCATAAGGAATCGGAAGGAGTCGCACCCTCCTGTCGGCGTACTAGTCGCCAACACACTCTCCTGCCACCTGTCGCTTTCTGCAGTTGTCTTTCCCTTGTTGTGCCTCTCTTATCGGGTAGCACTTACTCGAGCTCTCTCGGTTACCAAAACCAGAGAGAACGACAACTTCACAGAGCAACTGGTTGCACTGAGTTGTACTTTGTGAAACCCCAATACCCCTATATATAGGAGGGTCATGGGACATGGTTCTCTATCCCAGGCAATGCGGGACTAAAGCAGGAGTAGAAGGGTTCGAGATTTTCCACAAAAACAACCAACTCCGACTAAACCGATCATTTCACAACTGAAATGGTCAGTTGGGGATCTGAGCCGGTCGGTTGACACCTCAACTGATCGGTTGGGACCCATGAAACAGTCGGTTCATTTCTGAACCGGTCGGTTTGTGGTCCTGATCAGTTCCGGATTGACTTTTCTTCTTTTGTTTCGAATTGGTATCAAAACCAATCCTTGTTCCAATCAAATTGGGCAAGTGAAACAAAAGGAAATTTCTCACCAATCTTACTTTCCCAACCTGCTCGGTTGGACTTGAACTGATCATTTCAACACTTGAACGAATCGGTTCACCCTGTCCATGAGCCAATCGACTCACTAGTTGAGCCAATCGGTTTACTAAGCTCAGGTGATCGGTTCGTCACATGAGCCGATCGGTTGGGAGTGCAGATTGTGCAGAATCCATCAATCGCAGTTTCAATCAATCCGATACTCTAATCAATCAGTGTAACACCTTGAACACTGTGATACTGAGCTATCAATTGATTGAGTGTTTAATTGAACTACTAAACTCCTTTAGTAATCAATCTAAACATGTTTGTGGACAAACTCCTATTCCAGGTTAAATCCTATGTGTGTGACCCTGTAGTTCCATTTCATGTTGGCAGTGAAAGTCCATAACACTTATGACTTCACAAGAAAAGAGCGGTACCTAGTCACACATAAATGCTACCCAAGTGAAATAGAAAGTTGGAGAACAACTTTCAATCCTACAATTTGTGAATGGTGTTACAGTGAATGTATAATTCCTTTGTCATTGATATCCTGAATGAACTCGAGGCATGGAACAGTCATCCTGTCAACATTCATTCATTTCCTTGATCTCAGAGCAGACTGGGTGAGATGTGTGTGACATCAATATCACATATTGATTCACACGTGCATGCGCATGCCTTTCTCGATCCTACTCATCAAGTGGCCAAGGACATAAAACTCCCTCAGGAGGGACAAATCCCATATCTATCACTCACCCCTCAAAAGCCCCATGTGTCAAAGCCACCCAATCATCACCTTTATAACAACCCATGTTTCAGGGCTGCGTTTGATTATGTCAAAGTGTACCCAACGACATGTGTTAAGTGTAATGATTTCAGGTCTAAGAATCACACTCACCATCATCACTGTGAGAGCTGATTGTGACTACCAAGTCATGGTTCCATGTGTCACTCTCATGGTGGGTTTGTCCGGTACCTTGTTCTCTAACAAGTACCTATGTGCTTGGTTTGATATCACTATATCATGACTAATGAGATTTTATCATCAACCCACACACAATCTAGTCTTTAGTGTTATTGATGTCTATGGTTATTTCCACAATAACAACCGATTAGGGACTAAACAAGAATGTATACTCTTAACATTCGTATGATCTCATCGTTTAGGTCTTGAACCTAAAAGCATACGTCATTGAGTAAAACCATTCTTTAGACATCTATCATGTTACACCATCATCTCAGAAACAGTTTAAACATATAGATCGGAAACTGCCTTTATTATTATTCAAATCATTTACAAAGTATCCCATTACAATCATCATATGACTTTCTCTATGGGCAAACATACCAACAGACTCCCACTTGCACTTAGAGCCAGTCACTAAGGAACCTCAGTCCTTGTGACCTAGCATGACCACCATGCTTCTACTGAGAAAGGGCCTTAGTTAGTGGATTAGCTATGTTGTCTTCTGTTGGTACTTTGCAAATCTTCACATCTCCTCGCTGTATGATCTCTTGTATGATATGGAAGTGCCGCAGTATGTGCTTGGACCGCTGATGTGATCTGGGTTCCTTAGCTTGTGCAATAGCTTCATTATTGTCACAATAAAGCTCAATTGCATCACAGCTACTGGGAACTACACCAAGTTCAAAAATGAACTTCCTGATCCACACAACCTCCTTTGCTACATGTGAAACAACAATATACTCGGCCTCTGTAGTTGAATCGGCAACTGTTTCTTGCTTGGAACTCTTCCATCTCACAAATCCATTATTAAGGCAAAATACAAATCCTGACTGCGATCTGTAATCATCTTTATCGGTTTGGAATCTTGCATCAGTGTAACCCTTTACAACCAGCTCTTCCTCACCGCCATAAACAAGAAATTGATCCTTAGTCCTTCGCAAGTACTTGAGGATGTTCTTTACGGCTGTCCAGTGAGCATCCCCAGGATCTGACTGGTACCTGCTCGTCATGCTTAGAGCATACGAGACATCTGGGCGTGTGCACAACATAGCATACATGATGGATCTGATGGCTGATGCATATGGGATCCCATTCATACGCTCCCTCTCTTCATAAGATTGGGGACATTGAACTCTAGAGACGGTGACTCCAAGTAGCATGGGGATGTTGCCTCTCTTTGAGTTCTCCATGCTGAACCGCTTCATCACTTTGTCAATGTAAGTTCTCTGACTTAGTCTGAGAAGCCTTCTCGATCTATCTCTATAGATCTTAATTCCTAGAATGTAGGATGCTTCTCCTAAGTCCTTCATTGAGAATGTATTCCCAAGCCAAATCTTTACCTTCTCTAAGTCTAAGACATCATTCCCCATCAAAAGTATGTCATCCACATACAATATGAGGAATGTGGTCGAGCTCCCACTAACCTTCTTGTACACACAAGGTTCATCTTCATTTTGAATAAAGCCAAACACTTTGACTTCCTCATCAAATCGAAGATTCCAACTCCGAGATGCTTGCTTCAATCCATAGATTGACCTTTGCAGCTTACAGACTTTATTGGCATTCTTTGGATCTACAAAACCTTCAGGTTGTGTCGTGTACACATCCTCATTTATATTCCCATTAAGGAATGTGGTTTTAACATCCCTCTACCAAATCTCATAGTCATAATAAGCTGCAATAGCAAGCATGATCCTGATGGACTTTATCATGGCAACTAGAGAAAAGGTTTCGCCATAGTCGACACCTTGAACTTTTCGAAATCCCTTCGCAACCAATATGCCTTTATAAGTTTGCACATTGCCATCCATGTTAGTCTTTTTCTTAAAGACCCACTTGCACCCTATGGGTTTTACCCCTTCGGGTGGTTCCACCAAAGTCCATACTTTGTTGGAGTACATGGATTCCATCTCAGATCTCATGGCTTTAAGCCATTTCTCAGAATCTGGCCCTCCATAGCCTCTACGTAGGTGGATGGATCATCATCTATGATCAACTCTCCACCTTCCTGAGTCACAAGGTATCCAAACCTCTCAGGTTCAAGGCGGGTCCTACTAGATCTATGAGGTCCTTGTGTTACATGAGGAGAAAGAGGTTCTACAACACCTTGCGAATCTTCATATTCCTCTCGTACATCTACCGGTTCAATGTTTTCTTGTTGGGCTTGAACCTCTTCAAGCTCTATATTCCTCCCACTGCTTCCTTTGGAAATAAATTCCTTCTCTAGGAATACAGCATCCCTGGCAGCAAACACTTTGTTGTCAGGAGGGTGGTATAAGTAATATTCCCTCGTTTCCTTGGGATATCCAACAAAATAACATTTATCGGATTTGGGTCCAAGCTTATCAGGAAACATTTTCTTGACGTAAGCCTCACAACCCCAAATCTTCATAAAAGACAAATTGGGACGCTTCCCATACCATATCTCATATGGTGTCTTTTGAACCGATTTAGATGGTACATGGTTAAGTGTAAACACGACGGTTTTAAGAGCATGACCCCAGAAGGAAATTGGAAGATCAACAAAACTCATCATTGATCACACCATATCCAACAATGTGTGATTCCTTCTTTTAGACACACTATTATGCTCTGGTGTTGTGACGTCCCCGGATTTTCACTTCTCCAAACCCTATTAGGAATGAGAGGTTAGAATCCGAGAACATCATCCAATCATATCAGAGAGCGATGCGGAAGCAAAATACGCATACATGAACATACAACCATAACATTCTCAACATTCAACATATTTATATTACAACATGAATTAAAATTGCAACTTACATTTACATAATTTGATGAAAAGTTTACAAGTCTATGAACATGTATGCTAACAGGATCTTAACACAATAGGTACAACCTGGACAACTGCTCACTTCCCGTCTTTTATCCCAAGCTAGCTCTGAACCTAAAACATACGTGAAACAACGAATCAACACACAAGGTGTTGTGCACGTGGGCAAAAAGATACATATATTTATGACTTTCATAATTTTTGAAAAAAAGATTTGCAGAAGGAAAGAAAATCATAGAAAACACTTCATTATTAAGCGAAATACGCCAATTTAAGTCATTTTCCTAGATGAATTATATTATCAAGGTGGACTAGTACCAAAACATAAATATGGGCCCATCCCCGTGTACCTAGTACTCTAGGGAAACTCCCTGTACACCGTGTGCTCTAGGGAGGTGTACTAGCCAACATTAATCCATTCCCTCATAAGGGGGATAATGAACGCCTTAAATAACTACAAAGCATCTACTTATCATTTATGTTTACAAGTGATAAAACATCGAGTACTATATAGTGCTACTACATCCAATATTTGCAAATAGAAGAGAGCATACATACATATCATGATTGCAAGCAAGAAAACCATAGTCATATACTTAAATAAAAACCCACGTACCTGAGTTCAGAGATTCCTATATATATTCTGGATCATTTACGTCTCTCCTCATCACCTGATTAATAGCAATTAATCATCATTAATAAATGTTCATCATATTCTAGGTATTTTAGGTCCAAATTAGGTTTTGGCCAATTCTAGGTTCCATCTAATCTTAGGATGGTATCTGGTATTTTTCTACTGATCATGCTGTCATTTTAGAGGTCTGTTCCAATTTTCATATTTTTCTGATGATTGGTCTATTTTCTAGAATTAATATGAGGATTAAACATGTAATTAGGTAATAATGAGAAAAGACCTTAAATTACTCAATGATATCAAGATAGGAGTCCACATTTAGTTTCTAGATTATATCAGGGTTCAAATTTATTTTTATCAGATTTAATCTCAACCATTTTCTAATTATACCATTTAAATGAAGCATTATTCTCTAAATTAAATATCATAATTACTTGTTAGACAAAGGTCTGATCTAAGGGTCCAGTAATGTAGAGGATACTTTTCTGAGTCTAGGGATAATTTTGGGGAATTTATAGGACAAGGGAACTATTTATAATCCATTTTCTAAGATTTGCATATAATTCAGGGCAAAAATACCTTTAAATGACTTGGGCCGGCCGGTTCAGCATGTTTGGACCCGGTTCAAAAGAGCAGATAGTCAAGAGGGCTTGATCTCTCTCTGTCCCTTTCCCTCACACCCTGGAGCTGGATACGAGATCCCTATTCTCTTCCTGGGCGTGCCGCCACATTGGAGAGAGAGAGAGCCGCCGCTGTAGAAGACGCCGATGAGGGCAAGTTGAGATGTGGTCTCTGTTCCTTGTGAACGATGGCGTGTGTGAGTGCCGCCAGCTGCTTGGTCCTTATGGCTAGAAAGCAGGTAGAACCTCCTCCTCCTCGCCCGTTCTGTCCTCCGCCAAGGAGTCTCGACACCCCCTGATTGTGTGACTCAAAGCCGCCGCCGCGCGGCCAACTCCGGCGAGCGATCGATCGCCCTCCAGCGCTCCTCGTGGATGGCTTGACCCTCCATTAGCTTCGGCGTCATCCTTCCAACCTCCACGACTTCTCAAGTTTTCCCCGGCGCCTCTGATCCTCCATCCTCGTGAGATCGTCAAAGCTTGCAGTTGTTGCAAATCTGTAGAAGAGTCGAAACGCCCCCGGTCTCCCAAACTATAGCGCCGCGGTTGCCGCGTCCGCCGGTGCCGCTTGGCCCATCAACGAAGTCGACGATGGCACCACCAGATCCTGTCGATCTTCTGTTCCAATGCCACTGTGTGGAACATCCACGGAAAGCACTGTCTACGGATCCAAGTCCTCTATAGCTATCAGCCTCAAAGTTATAATGCCATCCTCAAGAGCAAGATTTATTGCTTGTTGTAGCATTGCCGAGCACTGGATCCCTGGTCACGGATGCGAGAGGGGTAGCCTCCTATCTAAACTGTGTTACAGGAGTTAGACACCTCAGGCAGGCATCCCTCCAATCTTGATCTAGGAGGTGAAACTTTGGGGACCTGTGAGTTCATTGGCGTTCTGCACACTGGGTCTTCCCATGCCCCTCCTTGCTCGACGACCAAGGTAGACTCTCAAGTCTCAAGAACAGGCTATATCTCCTTCTGACAATGTCGGGTCTGGAGAAAAATGGCTGGTTCACTGAAAAGGGCAGTGGGGGAGGACGGAATGGAAAAGGGGAGTTGAGAACACATCACGGATCTGTGGAAACCTAACATGTGGGGAGATGGAATTGATTTTGCAAGATGTTAGTTAGCTGGTGCGAGAAGCTTGTAACCTATTATGCGGTCAGTTCCAACTTATTCGGAAGTGGAAGACCAAGTATCTCCTCTCTGTGAGGTCATCACCACATGACTACGAAGCTAACTCCCATGCGGCCATCACTTCCAACCATAGTTATGTGACACTTATTTAACAACCAACTTAGGTCAAAAATTAACTCAAACCTTATCTAATAATTCCAATGACATTTTTCTAACACTTAGATCACTCAAATTCCATGAAAAAGTAATCATGACTCCATAATCAAATTCTTTTGTTCTACATAGTTTGGTTCACATACAATGGTATTTGATCACCTAAATAAAATTCCTCAAGGGATCATTTCACTAGTCATCAAGATCACTAAATGGATGTTTACCCTCATAAATCCTCAATTCTCTTTACAGAACCAACTCTTCATAGATGCACTATGATGATCATGAAATGTGTCTATAACTGTACTTTTTGGGTGGAAAGAGTCAATAATTAAATAACCAATTCCTCTTTTTGATATCAACATCTACATCACGATCATGGTCTTCAAATACTATATTGCGTATCATAATCGTAAAATTGCGGTCATTACATTCACCCGACCTTATATGGAATTTCGTCCTCGAAATTCATTCAATCTTCTACTCAAGGTGATGTTAAGAAGTCCATATTCTTATAGTCACCACTCGTAGGTACCAAAACCATCATAATTTTGGATGTAGCCTAAGTTTTTCGTCTTTAGTTCATAGCATCTTGGGTGTACTCACCCCACCTTAATTAGGTTGAAGTATAACACCCCCTTTTTTTAAAGAGTTGAAGCATCATATAATGGCTTAGTCATAACTTGACATTATGATATCTCAGGGTTACATCACCACTAAGGGTACATGTTTTGTTCATACTTTTAATGTTCAGGAGGGATTTCGTTTATATGCTATGATATTCAGATCGTTCAAATCTAACATCATTAATATGTTTTATGATCAACATCTTATGACGATTTCAGCATTAGAGGAGATTTATCTTCATCCTTGATATTAGGATTTTTCTACATAAGAAGGGCTTACGTAACATGTTTGACCATTAGGGTTTCACCCTATGGTGTGATATTCATACTCAACTTAGAAGCATACATTGAGAAGGATCAAAGTTACAAACTATATTTCTGATCATATATCCTATGATCCAAAAATATCTTTAGATCAAGTTGATGAGTTCAACTTTTTATGTCTTGCATGTATTATGTGAAGGGAAAGAGATAATATACTAAGTTTATCTCATGATCTCAACATCATATCTTTCATGTTTCATATGAAGGGGAAGAAAATGTTTTAAATTCAAACTTATCATGATTTCAATCTTGGGTACTACATGTATGATATAGGGGGGAAAATATAGAATAGGTCAAGCTTATACGAGTGACTCCTCAAATCTAAATCATCTATATAGCTCAAGTGAGGTTTCTATCATCACATATTAAGAAAGAGAAGAAGAAGGGGGAACATGTATTTTGAGTATCTTTTGCACAAAGCACCATACTCTCATAACTAGAGTTCATATATATTACCTCACTTGCAACTAATGATGAGATTCGTAAAATATGTCACTCCAGCTAGGACCTAACTCAGCTAAAGGATTGACCTTATCATATGGGTCATCTATCCATCCTTTTATTTTACCCAATTCTCACATATAGATTTGAATCATGCATAAGGACTCAACTCAACACTCAAGAGTAATCTAGTGTAGGACATATTTTTTTTAAACACATATCTCATATATTGGAGGCTAGGTCCTATGACCTTCTCCTTGTGGGTCTTACTCTCTCTAGAGTTCACCACATATCTCATCCTACCACTAGATATCCTCCTTGTATAAGAGCTTGAGGCTCATGCACACTCATCTCTATCTTAACTTAGCTTATCTTAAGTAGGAAAAGGGAAATGTACTTTCATCATCAAGATTTAGCATAGATCCTCTAAGAGTGGATTCGGCTCATATACAACTCAAATCTTAATAAGGAAACTTATACCATCATAGATCAACTTAGGTAAGATTCTAAATACTTATTTCCTTCATTTTTCTATCACATAACCTTATGAGGCTCTAGACATCTAATCTAGATCTATTCTCTCTTCTAGACTGATGTCACTCCCTTTCACTTAGATTGCGTGAACACCCACTACTCTACTGTGTGAGGGACACATTTTTATATTTACATATATATAATAAAATATTATATATTTTTTTCTCCGAGAAGGAAGACGTCAGAGAAAACACTCGAGGCTCGAGCCGATTGGAAAACAAAACCAAATCAGCAAAACTGAGTGTCCCACACGCAGTAGATAGCCTAGTGTCATGTAACCTAGTGAAATGGTGAGAACGAGATGTAGACTAGTGTAGCTACCCAATACATATGAGCTCTATATGGAAAGGGTTTCTCACACTCATCTAAACCTAGTTCTCGAACTTCTTGGTTCTAACCTAGAGGCTAGGTCAAACCTTATTCCTATAGAACAACTTACTAAGTTTCTAAGGTTTAAAGTGAAGGGTGAGATTTAGGTTTAATGTTTCATGGTGAGCAATTGTTAGGTGTAGCTATTATTCATGCTCTGAAAGGATGTAGCTATTGTAATTCCTGGGCCCACTGCCCAAGGCTCTAGTAGAGTTTCAGGAATGACGACTGGCCCCACAGACCACCACTAGCCTTAACTGCACGCTTTTTGTCCACTCACGCGCAAGCCAGGAGCAACTTCCCGACTGGTCACCCATCCTAGTACTACTCCAAGCCGAGCACGCTTAACTATGGAGTTCTTTAGTAATGGGCTTCCTAAAAAGGAGGTGCACCTTGGTGATATGGGTAGTCCAATCATTCCTTTTAAGATCATGTTATCCGATCTTGGGATGTTACAATCTCCCCCACTTAGACTCTTGACGTCCTCGTCAAGGCTCAACTATAAGGCCTCATAATCTCTTCCCCATTTCAGTGCAGACCCACAATGGCCCATGGACACTCAGCTCCCGATCACAGAATACCAGTGCAAGGGTGGCTACGTCAACCATGGACAGCCCTTTCCTACATGCCTGGACCGCACGGCTCAAGACTGGCATGCCATGCCCATGTGGGCCCCACCTACTGGAGGGGAATTGGCTCTGATACCATTTGTAATGCCTGGGCCCACTGCCCAAGGCTCTAGTAGAGTTTCAAGAATGAAGAATGGCCCCACAGACCACCACTAGCCTTAACTGCACGCTTTTTGTCCACTCACGCGCAAGCCAGGAGCAACTTCCCGACTGGTCACCCATCCTAGTACTACTCCAAGCCGAGCACACTTAACTATGGAGTTCTTTAGTAATGGGCTTCCTAAAAAGGAGGTGCACCTTGGTGATATGGGTAGTCCAATCATTCCTTTTAAGATCATGTTATCCGAGGCCTCAAATCCTGGGATGTTACAGGTGTTCCAGGCGGAGTCCATTGTGATACAATACCACGGGCTCACAGAAGGTCCTCAAACTCTTGGTTTAAGTATTCTCCACCCCGATCAGATCGAAGTGCCTTAATACTTTTACCAAGTTGGTTCTGTACTTCATTCATGAAATCCTTGAACCTTTCAAGGGTTTTTGACTTATGCTTCATCAGGTATACATAGCCATACCTACTAAAATCATCAGTGAAGGTAATGAAGTACTAACACCCATTTCTGGCATTAGTTCTAAAAGGCCCACATACATCAGTATGTATGAGTCCTAATAGATCACTAGCTCTCTCACCTTTACCTGAAAATGGAGTCTTGGTCATCTTGCCCAATAAACAAGATTCACATGTCTCAATTGATTCATAATCAAAAGAGTATAGATAACCATCTTTATGGACTCTAGAAATGTGCTTCTCATTTATGTGCCCTAGATGACAATGCCAAAGATATGTTTTGTTTGAGTCGTTGAGTTTTTGCCTCTTGGTGTTTACGTTGTATACACTTGTCTCCAAATCTATCAAGTATAGACCATAAGACATTGGGGCACTACCATAAAAGATCCCATCTTTAGAAATGGAACATTTTCCATTCTTAATAAGAAATTCAAATCCATCTTTGTCCAAACAAGAGACGGAAATGATATTCCTATTTATGGCAGGTACATAATAGCAGTTCTTCAACTCTATTATTAGCCCACTTGGTAGAGTTAACTTATAGGTTCCTACGGCACTGGCAGCAACTCTTGCCCCATTGGCAACACATAGTTCAACCTTGCCTTTCCCCAAAGGCCTACTTCTCTTAAGATCCTTCACATTTGAACAAATGTGAGATCCGCATCCGGTATCAAGTATCCATGACGAATAAGTAGTAAAGTTAATCTCTATCACATATACACCAGAAGTAGAGATCTCTATCTCTGACTTCTTCTTCCATCATTCCTTCCATCCTCTCCATGTAGAAGAAATTGATTTGGCGAGAGAACCCTTCTCTCCCTTACCTATCGTTCCATTGATCTCTATCAATGAACTTTCTTTCTTCTTCACCAACACTTTAAGTGTACATAGAGTTGATTCAAAGGCTCCTGGTATATCTGGATTGTGAAGAACACTTCTCACAGTCCTCAACTAGTTATGGAATTTATTCTCAATTAATTTGCCCATTTTAAAAGATGATTCTTTTTCCATTCTACAAGAGAAAATTGCATTTGTCAAAATTCCTTTTGATTTGATTTGAATAAAATTTGACGATAGTTAATTAGGCCTTTAATTAATTACCGCTCCTACTATTTTGATTCAAATTGACAGCCCTCACCATCAATTCGGAAGATTGCAGTGCACAATCTTCTAGTGGGTCAAGATCCTGAAATCCTCTGAGCCATGGACCAGTTAGGGCTGTCACCCACAACTCAGATCTCCCAGGAAGGCAACTCTTGCCAATTGCATCATATGCAACTCTTGAAAGATGTCATATGCAACTCTTTGCCATGATCATCTCCATGTCTCAAGGTACTAGATTCCATCTAGATCACCTTGTTAAGTCTGACCCAAAGACAACACGATGAATATGCACCATGCTAGGGAAGACCCACACATTCATCCTTCACACTTCCACGAGATAGACGGTGCACCACGCTAGGGTGTGCCCACACTTGGTTGATCAAGCTTTTCACGTGTGTCGCATTTGGAAGGCATCTAAAACTTTAATATTTAATGAGGGATGTGGTTTTTATATACATATACATATCCAATCACCACAATATATAGTACGCATCATATACATGATATATCCCACAAAAAACATGCAAAACGATAAAAGCAATGATTATGGCCATCCTATTGTGATTCCTCGAGCCATGAGAAATCACGGTCATCTAGGTCTACATCACATGCAACCTGAACAAGATGAAATCTATGCCTGCCTTTCTGGGTTTGAACAGCTCATCTCCATGACTGATCAGCACACCGTCAAGTTGGTTGTTCGGGTGCCTCCAGCCGATCGACTGGCTCCTCCAGCCGATCGGTTCACCGGTCATCGTGCATCTCCTTAGGTCACCACCCGCTCGTCTCGCTCCTCAAACTGGTCGTCTGGAATACCAACCGATCGGTTCATGCCTTGAACCGATCGTTTCAGGTCGTCTGCCATTCTTTTACATAATAAGAAATAAAATCTATCCTATTTACAATTGAATTATGAAAACCCGAGTTACATTCGGGGGGAGCAAAGGTAGGATAAGAAAACTCAGATTATTTCGAGTTACATCAGGAATAGGAGAAAGGGAATCAGTGCGCAGACCGAGATGCAAGAAACTACATACAACCACACACATATATAGGGTTTATAGGCCATAACCATGCTACACATCCACCACAAAACTCGTTTAAGGGCAATGTGTATTGAGTGCATTAATATTACATATCATATATGTATATTTGGGATTTGTGGATTAGACATGCATAAAGCCAATTTTATTCACATCGTATGCAATAAATAAAGGAGACAAACCAAAATCGATCATATCGATATTCCTAAAATATAGAGAAGTTGACGTGTCTCTGATACCACTGTTGGGTTTTAAGGGAGGCAGATAAGCAGTGGAAACAAAAAATTTTCTCCCCAAAACCCAGAACAAAAGGAATCGCGTCAATGCCTATATAATAGGAAAGATGGTTTGTGGATGCATACCTTGTCCTGAGGCTTGCTCGGCGACAGTACCTCGCGCCTTGCGCGGTCTTCACCTCTGGTCTTGGACGTTGTTTGTGCAGCTCCTGGTCGCACCGGGACTGATGACTCCTGGTCTCACAGGGACTGTCAGGATTGACAGTTGTCCTCTGAGCAGTAGACGTCTCCCACCTCTACAGTCGTCCACACGGACTGCCTGGAACTCCGATCTTCTTGTCCCGCAAGGAATCAGAATGAGTCACACCCTCCTGTCGGCGTACTAGTCGCCAACATACTCTCCTGCCACCAGTCGCTTTCTGCAGTTGTCTTTCCCTTATTGTGCCTCCCTTATCGGGTAGCACTTGCTCGGGCTCTCTCAGTTACCAAAACCAGAGAGAATGACAACTTCACAGAGCAACTGGTTGCACTGAGTTGTACTTTGAGAAGCCCCCAATACCCCTATATATATAGGAGGGTCATGGGACAGGGTTCTCTATCCCGGGAAATGCAGGACTAAAGTAGGAGTAGAAGGGTTTGAGATTTTCCACAAAAACAACCAACTGCGTAACCTGAACCGATCATTTCACAACTGAAATGGTCGGTTTGGGATCTAAGTCGGTCGGTTGACACCTCAACCGATCGGTTGGGACCCATGAAACGGTCGGTTCATTTTTGAACCGGTCGGTTCGTGGTCTTGATCAGTTCCCGATTGACTTTTCTTCTTTTATTTTGAATTGGTATAAAATACCAATCCTTTTTCCAATCAAATTGGGCAAGTGAAACGAAAGGAAATTTCTCACCAATCTTACTTTCCCAACTTTCTTGGCTGGACTTGAACCGATCGTTTCAACACTTGAATGAATCACTTCACCCTGTCCATGAGACGATCGACTCACTAGTTGAGCCGATCGGTTCACCAAGCTCAGTCGATCGGTTCATCATATGAGCCGATCAGTAGGGAGTGCAGATTGTGCATAATCCGTCAATCACAGTTTCAATCAATCTGATACTCTAATCAATCAGTGTAACGCCTTGAACACTATGATACTGAGCTATCAATTGATTGAGTGTTTAATTGAACTACTAAACTCCTTTAGTAATCAATCTAAACATGTTCGTGGACAAACTCCTATTCCAGGTTAAATCCTATGTGTGTGACCCTGCAGGTCCATTTCACGTTGGCAGTGAAAGTCCATAACACTTATGACTTCAGAAGAAAAGAGTGGTGCCTAGTCACACATCAGTGCTACCCAAGTGAAATAGAAAGTTGGAGAACAACTTTCAATCCTACAATTCGTGAATGGTGTTACAGTGAATGTATAATTCCTTTGTCACTGATATCCTGAATGAACTCGAGGCATGGAACAGTTATCCTGTCAACATTCATTCATTTCCTTGATCTCAGAGTAGACTGGGTGAGATGTGTGTGACATCAATATCACATATTGATTCACATGTGCATGTGCATGCCTTTCTCAATCCTACTCATCAAGTGGCCAAGGACATCAAACTCCCTCAGGAGGGACAAATCCCATATCTATCACTCACCCCTAAAAAGCCCCATGTGTCAAAGCCACCCAATCATCACCTTTATAACAACCCATGTTTCAGGACTGCATTTGATGATGTCAAAGTGTACCCAATGACATGTGTTGAGTGTAGTGATTTCAGGTCTAAGAATCACACTCACCACCATCACTGTGAGAGCTGACTGTGACTACCAAGTCATGGTTCCATGTGTCACTCTCACGGTGGGTCTGTCTGGTACCTTGTTCTATAACAAGTGCCTATGTGCTTGGTTTGATATCACTATATCATGACTAATGAGATTCTGTCATCAACCAACACACAATCTAGTCTTCAGTGTTATTGATGTCTATGGTTATTTCCACAATAACAATCGACTAGGGACTAAACAAGAATGTATACTCTTAACATTCGTATGATCTCATCGTTTAGGTCTTGAACCTAAAAGCATACGTCATTCAGTAAAACCATTCTTTAGACATCTATCATGTTACACCATCATCTCAGAAACAGTTTAAACATATAGATCGGAAATTGCCTTTATTATTATTCAAATCATTTACAAAGTATCCCATTACAATCATCATATGACTTGCTCTATGGGCATACATACCAACAAACATGATTATGGTCATGATAATGATATCTAGGGTTTCTAAAATGGATAATCATACATATGAAGATTAGGGATAAAGAACATGACTACCATGTTATTAATCAACTTAATTGACTCCAAGTTATCATGTCAAAGGAGATGTGTTGGACATACAGATCAGGGTTACCCATGATGTCTAATGTGGACTGAATAAAATAATATGTGATGGTGACATGTTACCTGCTATATTCATGCATACTAAATGAGGATTTCTTGATTTTCTTATTGATTGAATACTATGCTTGAAGTTTAATTGTATAATCTGCATGGTCCACCATCAAGGTATGTTGTTACATTTATGATTACATGTATCAAATTTTGACATTTGCTGAGGTTTCTTAAAGATTGAATGAATGATATATGTTGGATGTTTATTTACTTTATTCAAATTATAAAGCCCCTATGAGTATCACATAAAGTACATAATGATATTCTGAACCCTAGGTTCCATTGATGAAAGGGTAATGCGCATAAGTCCAATGATGGATAGTGGTTAAATCTGAGATAGAGACCAAGTATGGGTTGGAATATGAAAGGAAATACAAGTTCTTATGTTCTAGTAAATGATGATTGAATATATGTATTTGTGATTATTGGATGAACCCATCTACCAATATTGAAATATGTTGACCGCGTTTTGTTTGCCGATGTTTTAAGTAGTTGATACACAAGATACAAACATGAAGATAAGGATGAAATCCTTGGAAGGTATTAAGACTATGTAGGAGGATTAGTTAGTTTAGCATTTTTTTCTCAAACATGACGTTTTGAGGATATAAAGTTCATGTAAGCATTTTGTAAACAATATTTTAGAATTAATGGAAATTATTTACTATTTTGTATTATTTACTAAATCAGGACCCTCGGGAAATTTTTGGGGTAATGACTCTCATCTTTTTGGACTTCCTTAACTGGGGGTTGCTAAAAACTGAGGCCGTTACATCGGGACATGCTGAAAACATCATGATAGAGATGGGCATGAAGAAGGCCTATGATTTGGTCAATTGGAATTTTTTGCATGTTGTTCTAGTCAGGTTTGGGATGTTGGTTGAAGCTAAAAATCTTATGATATCTTTTTTCAATGGATCTTGGATTTTTGTGGTTCTAAATGGTGTTATAGTTGGTTTCTTCCCTATGTGGCATGAAGTAAAACAAGGGAATGCTTTGTCTCCAACCTTATTTATTCTCTACGAGGAGACTGTCTATAGAGTGATTTAAAAAACCACTAGTGATGGATCGATCCAGCAATTCAAGTGTCGAGGAAGAGTTAATGATCCTCCCATTCTTTTATTTCTAGATGATCTGATGCTCTTCATATAGGTCTCACATCTAAATTTCTCTATCATTGATGGTATTTTTTTTGAATATGGAAAATCTTTGAGACAAATTCTTAACAAAACAATTCAGAGTTTTTTATTCACACTTTGTCTCAGAGTGCGGATCTGATCAAGAGAATGATTGTAAGGACCCTGACCTCTGTTTTGGGCCTATCCTGTTTGCTTTGCCTAACCCTGGTGTTTAGTTGCTTGCTAATCACCTCAAGTGGTGATTAGGGTTTGTTTGTGCTTTGTTGAGTGTTGGAGGTGCTACTTGCAAATAACCCAAGTTTAGGGTTGATGAGCAAGTTTGTCACCTTGAGAGATGTTTCTCTCTCTCCTTGCATCCTCTAAAGTGGAGAGGATGGGTTGGGCTCATTTCTTGAGTAGCTTTGGGCTTTGTTGAGCCTTAGTTTGCCTTGTTTGGGCTTTGCCTTGCCTTGATGGGCCTTGTATCGGGCAAGAGAGTGTTTGGATGCTTGTCTCGGCCTAGTGTGTATCAGCCATGTCTTGTGTCGGGCATGAGTGTATCGCCCAAGAGGATGTATCGACCTATGACCATATTTGAATCGTTTGTGTCACCCCCTTGTGGACACTTGGTGCTTGATGCTTGCATTGGCAAATGCCTTGGACATGTGGATGTGGCGAGATGCGAAGGTGGAATTCCCCTTGGACAAGTATCCCTAGGTGGGCGACACCTTTCCTTAGTTCCCTCTTTTCCCTCTTCTATATATGTCTCTCCTCTCTCTTTCTTAGTATCCCTTTTGTTCCTTGTTGCTTCTCTTCTTCCTTGGTGGACGACACATCTCCTTTGTGAGCTTGGTGGACGATACACTTGGAAGAGCAAGCTAGGTGGCTGATCTCCTTGGAGTCTTCTTCTTCCTCCAGTGGCGTCTGAACCCTAGAAGTGTATTATTTCCCTTCTTGTGGTGGCCGAAGGTGGTGCTTGGGAGCTTGGTGCTAGGAGCTTGGAGCTTGCTTAAGGTGGGTTACATAACTCCTAAACCTAGCTATACTACTTCCTTTCTTTTTGCATGTTTATGTTTCACCTTGATCGTCCATGTATCTTGTTGGATATGCTTCTTGCTCTAGTTTGTATCTTTGATCTTGTTGGATATATGATCTTGTTGTTGATGTGTTCTTGACCTTGGTGTCCGAACCATGAGTTAGAGTTTTTCTTGGGCGAATCTCCTTTGTCTCCATTTGGTTTTGAGAAGTGAGTTCGGGCTCTAGTGGTGTAGGTAAAAACCCTCTCACTTGATTGTTGAGAGGTGAGTCTATACTCTAGTTTCTTGGGCAATACCCTTCTCTCACCATGGATTTGAGAGGTGAGCCTTGGTGGGATGTTGACCTACTAGAGGTTGGGATCTTGACCGATATGGAGATGATCCAACATGTTGCTCGATATGTGATAGAGGTTGTGCAAAACCACACTCTCTTGATTTTTGAGATGTGAGCCAACTCTCTTGATCAATTAGGGTTTGATGATGGTGATCTTGAGGTTAGTGTTGACCAAGCCATTATGGATCTTGTGCTTTGCACGATACCCTCTTGTAATGAGGTTGCCCGATACCCCCCTATCTAGGGTTTTGTCTTGGCCGTTATGCTAAGATGAGTTTTGTTGGCTTTGTGCCCGATATGATCCTCTTGATCTTGTTGGTGACTTGGGCAATATGCCTTGACCGAGATGGTTTTGGGAGTGTTGAACCCTAGATGTCCCCCTGGCCGATAGGGTGCTCAGTAGGTGCCCTTGCTTTGTGCCTTGGGTGACACAAGTTGGTAGGGTTGCTGCCCGATACAGTGATGAGGAGTGGAACCCTAATAGTTGCCTTAGTGGTGACCGATATGGTGTACTTGACCTTGTTGGGCGATAGGCCTTCTTGTGGTGCCTTTGTATCGTTTGATGTCATGAACATTTTGGGTGATACAGTGCTGGTTTTGGGCGCCATGATCTTTGCTGATACAATGGTGAGTTGGTTTCTCGATAGGAACCCTAACCTTAGATGGGCTATAGGGCCTTAGACAATACAGTTAGATGCCCGATACACATCTAGCTTGGGTGCATGATATGTCCTCTTGACCCAACTGCATGTTACACTCTTTGATCTTGGTTTCACGACACAACCTTTACATCTAGCTGCACGACACACCATAGACCTGGTTGCCCGATGTGCTCTTGTTCTTGGGTTGATCGATAGTGTGTCTAAGTGCCTTGGCCGACATGCTTTTGGTGAGGGTTGTTACCTTGTCTGTTACCACCTATATTGAGGGTAGTTGGTACCTTTAGTGAGGGTTAGGCTTAACCCAAAAACTTTAAGTAGATGAATCTGTTATCTTGTAACCGTACATATAATGTTAATGTACTATGAATGATGGGTTGTGAACTAGTGCAATGCTTGATGCTTAAAGATGATGCTAATTAAGATTACAAGATATTGCTTTATGCTCCATGCAATAGATACAACTTTGTGCCTCATATGATTATGACCATGAATGGTTGTTCCAAACATTGTGCATCTACAACTCTAATAGCATGATAATCATAAAGATCTATGTTTGGTGATTTAAGTTATCTCTCTTGATATGTATACTAACCATGCAAGTGTACTAAATGGATTCATAGTCAGGTAAGAGATACGAGGTATATGTGCTTTGAATAACACTAAATGATAATAATCCTTGCTAATGAGATAACATGCATCACCGGTATGATGAGATAGGTCTGAGGACCTGATAAAGGTTGAGTGCCTAGTTGAGGTGTTATCCTCTGATGATGAGATAAGGGACTGCTATCCCAGGATGTTGATACATGAGGTTGATTCCTTGAGAGGCAGTGGCAATCTGTGAGGAGGGATTGAGATCCCATGATAGTGACAGTGATAATGTAACTCAATGTTGTTATGTTTAATAACTTGGTTGCCTCAACAAATCACCTAAAATATACTAATTAATTACAGTGGAACATGTCATGTAGTTTGCCCTATCCATAGATCCATCATCGGCAGAACTTGGTGATGGTGAAACAGGTTTATCCTGCGGGATTACCTGGAGCGCATATTGTTGAATATGTGGGGTTTCTCCTAGCCAAAAATAGGAGGATTAGAGTACATCTATGGTTGTAGACTCAAGATGTGTATAAGAGAATGGTGAACTGGCCCATGGCTCAGTGTGATAGAGCATGAATGCGTTCATGGCTCAAGAGCACAGTGATCAGGCCCGTGGCTCAAAAATATACTAGCACCTATATCAAGGTGAGCTAGAGATATGGGTAGCTTGTGGAGCTAACCCTGAGGCTGAGGCCATATAAGCATGAGACTGCGGTCCTGCTTTGGTTTTCATGCATTGACCATGAGGAGGTGAGGTCATGGAATCTGGCTCTCCCATTGACCTTGTATGGCACTGGTTTTGGGCTTCGCAGCCGAAAGTTAGATTTGAGCAGGGACAGTTCACTTCCTCAGGGCATAATAAAATGTAATCCAATCGAATAAGTATATACTACTTAGAGCAAAACATGAAACATTGGTTGAGGCCTTGCTTATGTAGATGATCTAGTTATCTCTTGCAGTTACTTGTACAATCTTAATATCTTGTGATAAGTTCTCATAAAGCTTATCCTGTCAATCATGTTCCATAAAGAAGATCTAGATGTAGGCCTCATGAATATCTTGGTAAGATTGATGGTAATGATAGTCTTGCTCAATATGCTGCTCTTATTACATGTCTTTATCAGCTATCTGCTTTATCTGCTTTAACTTTCTGAGGTTTTATAGTTTCGGCGGGGAGTTATGTTTCTCACTGGGAGTGGGTGTCTCCCCTCATTGGTTTACAACCTTTTTAGGTGATCGCACTAGATGTGGTGGTGGTCACGAGGTTGCGGCCGAGCAGTAAGAGGAAGAGCAGTAGACGACAAGAAATGGACTTACTGTTGTTTTGGTGGTTTTGTAGTAGAGTCCTAGAGTCATCCCTATACTCTCAGGTCCTCGGAGGTGTTTTGTCGATGTTTCACGATGTATAGATGTGGTACCTTTGTTATATCCTGTTGTTGGCCTTATGTGGCCTGATATGTACATATAAAGAGGTGATGAACTCATGTGTAGGCAAGACAGCTGGTTTTTGTAAGCTGTATCAAGGCTTGTAATATTTATATAACATGTTTCCTTACAAGATCTGGATGTAATAGTTCTCTTTATCTATTTTCCGCAATCAGTTTTAATTAACCCATGTTTTTGGTAATATGTGGTTTATGGAAGTTCCGCATGTTTTTGTGTGCAATTTCATTGTCTGTGTGATAGTGGGATGTCATAATGATGATGTTCCCAAATCTTTGGCAATTATTTTGTCTATCTGGGAGTCAGTATTTCCATAGGATATCCATAACATGTATTATTCATTCCCGTTGTGGAATGCATACTGGAAAAATGGCTCCATGGAAGTTCAAGCTTTTATCCTTTTCTGGATGATCAACCTTGATTAAATGTACTATATGTTCCATGTTGATTTTTCTAGTGTTTCCATTGGGATCTGAATGAAGACTATTCATATAATTGAATCCATGACGTCAAAATTCCTATGGAGGGGGGACATAACAAAAACCGGCATGCTTGGGTTTGTTGGAACAAGGTGATAGCCCCATTCAAGTAAATGAGGCCTAGATTTCACCACTCTTGGTGCAATGTGCAGAGCTTTCAATATTAATGATTCATGTGAGATCCTTACTAGTACGTCTAGATGGTCTAGTTACTGTAGAAAAAAGTACAAACACATTTACCGACATTATGATGATACACATCACCTGTTTTATAATTAAATATCTTCAAAACCTTCATCACAATAGAAGAAGATTTGGAAGGTGGATCTTGATGTCTTTTACCATCTCAGATGGGTGTTATGGAGGGGGAATATTTATTTTGGCATGACCTTTAGTGTGAGGAGAGTCTTGCCCATATGCTCGAAGACCTAGAAATAGGAGGGAGAACCTAAAGTGAGTGATGTGTGGTCAGATGAGGATGGTTGGCAATGGGAAATGATTGAGCATATTATCCTTCCTAAAGGCCAACACTTGATCGTTGATTGCCTCCAGATATTGCAAGATGAAATAGACAAAGTAGTGTGGTCTGTATCATGTGAGGGAGTTTTCTCCATTTAGGGGGAAAAAAGGATGTTGACGCTAGAGAATGTGGTAGGACAACAACACTACTACCTTCTATCCAAGATTATCTAGACAATGGTGGGCATCCCATGTGTTAGTATGCAAATTTGGAAGGCCTTCAGTAGGACCATTACTATGAATGATAATATTGCTAGATTCTCTATCCCTATAGTCTCGCGATGTTTTTGCTGCTAGCCTCCAACAAGAGAAATGATAGACCATCTTTTTATACATGGGTAACAAGCAACCTTTTTTTTTAATCAAGCTATGTCCATCAATCCCCACAACTAGGTCAATCTGAACCAAAATTTTTCTACAAGGCTTATTTAGTGGGCTTCTGTTCAACATTCTAGTGACTTTATCAGCTAGTTAATATATACGTTTCCAAGCTTTATTTTATGTTTTATTTGGAGAGAGAGAGATTTCGATCTAAATATGAAAATGCTACCATAAATAGAGAATTAATATGGAGCAAAATGTTGATTTCATCATGAAAAAGAAGAGGCTCAAGAGACTAGGAATGGGTACTGACACTCAAAATGTGATGAGGCTGGGTATTGTGGAGCCACACTGTATGATGAAACACCTTGAGCTGGTAAAACGGTGGCCCCCTGACTTCCACAACCATAAGTTCAACTTGACAATTGGAGATGATAAGCACAATAACATAAGATGGATGACGGGTATTGTGAGGAAGCATAGTGGTGTAATGATCTTTTCTTATAGGGCCAACATCAATGCGGAGGATAGTGAGACTACTAGTTCTTTGATTATAACACTCAAAATCTATGAAGATGAAAACTACTCAGTGACATATGTGGGAACAAAGGATAGATCACTCATTTTCTTTGATTGGCACAAGAAACTATTTCCATGCAAGCTTACACCTTACATCAAGATCATCCGAATTGTCAAGTAGAGAGATATGCATGGTCTTTATGTCACTAAAGAAGTAAATTGAGTTTCTAGGGAGATTAGATTTTGGAGCAGAGCTAGAGAGGAGGTAGAGATTTTTATATACCCCTACCTTCTCCCCCACCACATCAAAGGTATTATATGGAGGTGAAGAGAAAACCTTAGATAAGAAGTTCTTGGATAGATACAAGGTGTGCGTAGTTGTTTTTTGTTGAGAAGTATAGTATGTCACCTTGGAGTGTGGTGTTGATGGGTACAAATATAGTTTTGTGTTTTTTCTTTTCTAGCTTATCCATGTTTCTCTTATTCTTTCTTTGAGTTTTGAGGTCACGGCTAGTCTCCTTGATGTAGTCTAGTTTTTAGCCTACTTTGAGGAGGGTCGGGTGAATAATATCTACTATTGTCTTACTCAAAAAAATGAAACTAATTAAAATCCTCCTCGATTTCCTTCATTAGCATTATTCTATTTTCCTTGGAGATGATCCATTTCTTCACATCATCATCCCTAACCTAAAATGCTAACAAACAAAATGCAATCAACATATTTCTATTATGTGTACATGGGTGCAACCAAAATGTGCACATCCATGATAACAAAATATAATACAAATAATGTCAAGTTATTACAAATACCATAAATTCCATATTTTCACTTTATTGAACCCATAATCTTGCTCATCTCACTTGGTGTACGAAAATTCTATCCATAATTGGATTCTAAAGAGTATGTCATGTCATCAAACTCATGGTGTGTAACCCATCATTGAACTATTGCACCTCACTTCTTATTATTCTTTTGAACACTCTCATATTATTTTAATTTTTTTTTGGATTGTTTTCTCCCAATCACTCCCTTGTGAGGTATTAATTACTAGGTTATAAGTTATCATCAATGATACACATAGAATTTCATAATTTTTGCAATAATTAAAGGCATATGATATGTGTATCATGTAACTAAAACATTTAGAGAACATCAAGAATATGAAAATCTTTATTAAAGTGAGTACTCTTATAAAACCCATACCTTATATTGGAGGGCCAATGATGTTGAAATTAAAAAAATGCAAATATACAAGCATTAATACGAAAAAATATATTCAACACCAAGTTTTACAAAAATCTTAAAAATCCTTATCATGGTTTATCAATTATGGTTTGATATGGTTCTAGAGTTAGTGTCATTAGTTAGTGTTCTCCTTATGAGAACCTAAGTATTCATTCATGACTTTTAATTCAAAATTTCCATCTAATATCATAGAGCATAATGAGTAATCTCTTTTTGCACATAAATGGACGCGAGACTTAGGGCTAAAATGAAAAATCATATTATTCCAAACATAGAGTTTTTGCATGTATTAAACCATGTTAAGGAGGAACTAAGGATATTTTTTAATTCAACAAAAAACTAGGTCCTTAAACCATGTCCATTAGATCCCTTTTGCTTTTTTGATCAATTTGATATATAATTTCATCATCCTAGGATTTACTAAATTTGGGATGTTAAACTAAAAAATTAGGGATTTTTGAGGAAAATATCTATTATGAGTGACATGTCCATCCTGATTGGGCCACACCACCTGGGCTACTACCAAGATGGGAAAGTGAGTGTGCGGTCATTTTGGGTCTACGTTTGGCCCTCTAGGACAAACAAGACCCCCACAGTCTCAGATATAATGGCTCCAAGGCCACAAGATTATTGAAGGGTCGGGTTTGAGGGTCTGGTCACATTAAATGTGACAGAAATCATCATCAAATCACTAAATAGATCATATTATGGAAACTTATAAAATTCATATATTCTATCCTGACATTCAATTCATCTAAAATGTTATCCACTTCTCCCATGTCAATAAATATCAGATTTTACCAATTCTCATTCCATTAAGAAAATTTTTGATTACCCAACTAAAACTAACAAGGAAAGCAAATGCATATGTGTCGTATAGTAAATAATTAATTTATTAGATCACTGTGAAAGTCAAAATTACTAGTAATTCTAGAATTTTCTTTCTTTCCCTCTCATCATGTTACCATAAAGTATGGCCACAAATTTTTTGTAGTATCTCTTTCTCTGACTTCAATTCAACCCTACATTAAATCAAGTAAAGGTCTCCAACAAATCCCATAACATATTAAAACTTGGAAAATAACCTTTTAATACAATATTTCATACAAAAGGAACACTATATCTCTTATATACTATTAGTTTATTTAATTATTGTCCAAAAGGACACAAGCGTAAATATAAAAAAAAACAATTATTTATTTAGAGGATTATTTTTTAATAATATTTTTTAATTACAACGTTTACAAAGTAAAAAAGAGAGGAATGTCCAAGTACTCACAGCCCATGACTAAGGTTCAAAGTCATAGAAAAGGATTGATGATTACTTTGTATTAGTTGGTTTTCTATTCATGGAAGATAAAGGAGGTACACCTGGCAATATCATATTAATATGCCCCTTTCTAAGGAGTGCCTAAGCAATTATTGATGTTAAATGACTTTTGACATTCGTGACAAATATCACCTTCTCCATGAAGCATTTGAATCAATAATATTCTTTACCTGAGATGAATGTAGAGGAGGAATTATAAAAATATTGTGATCCACTCAAATATTGCATCGACCAAGATGGTTGACTCAACCTAAACTTAAAAGATTAACAATTTCTTATAGAGGGACAATAAATCCAAGAATAAGTCAGAGGCCATCAATAATTTCACTTTTCAATAGTATTGAATAATTTCTATCTACATATGATTTTTCTTATGCATGCACATATATATGTGTTCAAGCTCTTCTTTGTTCATTTATTTGAAAGGCATTTTCATGTTTGGTTGTGATGCTTAATTGAATAAAATATTTTTGTGAATTTTGGTAGAAAAAGCACATGTTGTGTCACATCATGAACAAAACGTGCATACATTTAGTAAAGATATTTGAATTGTACTAATATCCAACATGATGTGTTGCTAAGTGAGATGCTTTGCCATACACTCTCATGAAAAATGGCTTTTTACTAATCCAAGGCACATCATGCGTCCCAAAAAACACATTGTGTCCTCAGTTTTTCGAAAATGACTCAAGCTCCTAGAGCTAAACATGGTGTGCTCACAAAGGATCATAACATGCATCAACAAGCAACATCATGAGACAAATCCTAACCATGAACATGTCAGACACCTCCCAATACATGTCATGTCCAAATATTCAAATATTTGAGGTGACTCTAGACTTGAACGTATCATGCAAGATTGTAGACACTTGATGCATCCAAGATTACAAAAAACATTATTTAAGGGGCTGAATTCAGACATGACATGCAGAACCACCACCACACTATGTCTCCACATGATAGTTAAAGGAATGATGGGAGGGGGAGTGTTGAATTGAGGCATAATATGTTGTCCCTAATCAACACCCCTACACCCCTTACTGAAGAGATAGGTGCCCAAGAGAAAAGAAATTGCTAACCATTGTGTACATCTCAGGATTTGAGACCTTAGATAAAATGATCTTAAAAGGAATGATTGGACTACCCATATCACCAAGGTGCACCTCCTTTTCAGGGAGCCCATCACTAAGAAATCCAAAGTTAAGCGTGTTGGGTCTGGAGTAGGACTAGGCTGGGTGATAGTTGGGAAGATGATTTTGTCTTGTGCGTGAGTGATGACAAAACACACTATTAAGGCCAGTGGTGGTCTGTATTGCAATTCACATTTTTGAAATTCTACTAGAGTCTTGGGCAGGGGCTCGAGCATCAAAATGATATCAGAGCCAAAACCCCTTCAGTATATGGGGCCCACATGGGCATGTGACGTGCCAGTCTTGAGTAGTGTGGTCCAGGCATGTCAGAAAGGGATATATGTGGTGATGTATCCTCCCTTGCATTGATAGTCTTGATCGGGAGCTGGGCATCCCATGGGCTATTTTGGGTCTGTATCAAAGTGGAAAAATATTATGAGATCATACAATTGACACTTGACGAGGATATCAAGAGTCTAAGTGAGGGAGATTGTAACTTCCCTAAATTTGAGGCCTTGAATAAAATTATCTTAAAAGGAATGATTGGACTACCCATATCACCAAGGTGCACCTCCTTTTTAGGGAGCCCATCACTAAGAACTCCAAATTAAGTGTGTAGGTCTTGGAATAGTACTAGTATGGGTGACCAATCGAGAAGTTGACCTTGGCTTATGCGTGAGTGAGGATAAAGCACATCATGGAGACATGCCATATGAAATGAGATTAATCAAAACCAAAGCACTAGCCAAGTACTAATCAACCATATTGCCAAGAAGTTATAGAATTAAAATCAAATAAAATTTCTAAACATTTCAAAAGAAATATTTACACAAGGTCCAACTTCATATATATTAATGGAAGGTATCTTTATATGAGCTTAGTGGCCTCATCCACAACTTGCATAAAAAAATTGTTGTCTAAATAATTACAATATTTACATTACACATGACACACACCAAAAATTCAAGTCAATATACATCATGTACAAATCCCCATTCCCAGATCTGAGAGTACATGGATGACTATAGAACTTAAATAAGAACCACACATACCTCTCAACTTCACTTCTTCCAAACTTGGCCTCCTCGGCGCCACGGGTCTGACTGCACTGGTGATCACCTAAAATGGTGTGGAAACCCACAAGGTGTGAAGAAAGTCCTAGCGATATGATATAACCTCTAAAAACATTTACCAACTTTCAAATAGATTATATAATTGGATTAGTTAATGCATGTAGTATAACCAAATTTGGAAATTGAAAACTATATATGTAATGAACAAGCATAGTTAGAAGTACATGTATAGATAACCACGCATCAAGAGATATGAACTATATAGTCCTTAGAAAACAAAACATCAATTATCATTCCATTTGATTCACCAAACAACCTTAGTAGGTATGCTACATGACTGGATTACACATTTGGTTAAGCTCTGGGTTGTTTGAGGCATATCATTCAAACTACTAGCTCACTACTGTCAAGGTCACAATCAACCTTGTATAAGATCTATATATCTAGAATCCTAAAGATCTCTTCCCCTTGTTTAGTAGAAGTGACAATTGTAGTGGCACATCGGCCCAACAACTAAAATAGTCAGGTCTGTCCTGGTACACAAGCCATGAAACTAGAAACTAGGGTATAAACCCTCAAATTAGAGTTACGATGGTAGTTGCACCCTATCACATTAAATTCAAGACACAACCTCAATCACTCTACAACACCTTAGAATCAATATGACATGGATATACCCTCTCCACAGCCGCATATACCCAACAATATATGACACTAAGCTCCTTTCAAAATTAGCCATTTCACTATCTAGCTAGTTTTGACACTGAGATGGTATTACAGTCATAGGACACTACATGATTGTAATTATACTTAATTAATTAACCATTTAAATATTTTTGACTGCAACAATCAAGTTACATACTAGAACCCATATGATTCATACAAAATAAATCATGGATTTCAACTTTAAAAATATAAAAATATTAATTAGTTCTATATCACTCAATCATGCTACACTCAACCATCCTTGGACATATGAGGGGGCAAACCTTGATTTGGCGCTTTTAAAAGTCCAATTTATCATTTTGACTAACATAGTAATATATCCCTATAGGAATCTAATTAGTATCAAAATTTTGCAGAGAGCTTAATGATCATAAAATAGGTAGCATCCAAAATTTAGCTTAAAATTCAATCAGATGTAAAAGTTATGCTATTTCTAAGAATTTGGTTATCATATGCTCAAAACCAAGCATGGATGAGGTACTTTCAATACTAGGCTTTCGTCCAACAATTATCACAACATCATAAAAGTAAAAAGAAGGCATCATAAATCACATGGGATAACCACATACAGAAAGGTCTAATATGTAGGTCAGATTTCTTTTCGTTGGTTACTAATATACCGTAAAAAGACATTTTTAATGGCCTTTATGCTTGTCTTCCAAATTTTAGTTCTTATATGTTCAAAATAAAATTCATTTTACGGTAGAAGATTATTCAAGAGGCTAAGATATACTTAAGGATTCACACTAGCATCATACTTATACAAAATAATGCATAAGAGACCATCTTATGGCATATTACAGATTTTCTAATACAAGATTAGTGTCATGCATGTATTAAGTAGGCAAGAAATATATTCAAAGTTATATCACTTGCCTTATCTATGATGAAAACCAAGTCCAAGAGGAAGAACCACAATAAATCTACCAAAGATCCGGTTTTCGTTCTTCAAAAACTCCAAGGAAGCTCCTAATATCCAATATTTGGGTGTATCTAGAGCAGCGATGAAAGAAAAGAGGACAATATATAACTATTAGGTCAACAAACCTATAACAGAAAAAACAATATATCTAAAATAGCACATGTTATTAAAAATTAGTAGAAATAAAGAAACAAAAATATAGAGAGAAAGTAGAATTGAAAAAAGGTAAAGAAGAAAAGGAGGTAGGACAAGTATTGTGTTTATATTTTTTCTACTTTTCTTTATTATTGTAGTCATATGTCCATATTAAGTAATCATGACAATATGGACAATATATAACTATTAGGTCAACAAACCTATAACAGAAAAAACAATATATCTAAAATAGCACATGTTATTAAAAAGTAGTAGAAATAAAGAAACAAAAATATAGAGAGAAATTAGAATTGAAAAAAGCTAAAGAAGAAAAGGAGGTAGGACAAGTATTGTGTTTATATTTTTCTACTTTTCTTTATTATTGTAGTCATTGGGATGCATTTATTAATACATCATATATAAGCATAATTTTCATTGCATTATAAATCTGAATTAGTCCACAAATATACTAAAAATCTACGTAGTTCATCCATAATTTATTTTTTGGTAGGCCACTGCAATGATTACCCCTCATTCATTATCATTAGGGGATTCATTCAGTTTGATCAGTTTAGAGCATGAATCCACAAACAGAAGCTTTGTGGACCTTGGAAGGATCCTTTTTGGTCTCCCAAAATAAGCAAGAACCCACCAAAAGATGGTAGAAGGAAAAGAGGAGGGGTATTTATAGATAGGGTGGTAGTTAAAGGAACTAAAGTCATATTTTGTCAGTCAAAGGGGCTAATGCCCATAATTTTGATCTGTAGTGGATATATAGGTCGTTGGAGTTGTTTTTTAGTCTTGCCATTCACATCTCTCATCACTCTACTACTCATAGAGTGTTTGTTAGATTCAGTTCCTTCATTGGACTACCTGTTGGTATTATGCCCAGAGAGTGAGTCATGTGATGATTGTTATGTGGCAATATATACTTGATTTGATAATATTAATAAAGGAAATTATGTCTATGTTTGTTTTAGTTATGATATGATAATACAGCATAGTAGATGTCTAATTAATAATGTTACTTGATGACATATGTCTTCAGGTTTAGGACATGTAGAATGGGATAATATGTATGATAAGAGTACATACATTCTTGTTATGTTCCTATTCGTATATTATTGTGGAAGAAAACTAGAAAAAAATAATATATAAGACTAGAATCTGTGTTGACTGATGATAGATGCTTATTAGTCATGATATTTGATATCAATTCAAACACATAGGTACGTGTTAGAGAGGTGTGTACTGAATAAACCCATCTTAAGTTTGATGGACTTTGTCACCGTCCAACATGACCTTGAATAAGGGTTGACATAAAGGTAGTGATTGGGTAAATTGTGACATGTTAATTGATTGTGGGTGATGTAGATGGGATTCATCCCTCCTAGTGAGAGTTTGATATCCCGGACCATTGATAAGTGAGAGTAAGAAACGTACGGCCATAATCATGTGATTCAATATGTCATATGTGAGCTCACAAGCATCTCTATAGTCTTCTCTAGTTCAAGAAGATTGACTGAGTATTAAGAGGGTGACGTTTCCATGCCTCACATTTAATCTGGATATTTGAGACAATGGAACTCTACGATCACCATAACACAAATCACATATTATAGGTTGAATTTGTTCTCCAACTTTGCAATTATTTGGATAGAAATGATGTGTAGCTAGATACTGCTCATTGCTTGTGCAGTCATAATGGTTATGGACTTCATTTCCATCATAATAAGGGACCTATAGGGTCAAAAGCATGGGATGCACTTTGAATAGGATTGTACTCATGGATTTTATATATCTTAGTTAGTAAAAGTGATTAGGTAATCAAATTAAACAACACTGTCTGTCTGGAGTATTCAATCGACTGGCTGGAACACTTTTAAAATTGAGTAGTTTGATTTGGTAAAAAAAGATGTGAAACGACTAGTTTGACTACGTCAAATGATGAATGATATGCATAATAGATAGTGTTATTATGTTACAAACCACATGCCAATTGACCAATTGGACAATCCAACTGATTGAATGGTGTGACATTCTACCGACCGGATGGTCCAGTCGATCAATTGGTTGCACGCAGTTGGTATCAAACCATGAGATCTAAGCTTTCATATCCCCTGGATTTTAGAAACCCAAACCCATCCACTACTATATAAGGAGGGGGTGGTCAAGGATCTTAAGAGACAATCCTTCTCTTCTCACTATTGCAGTAATGTGTAAGAACACTTGAGTAGTCTCCCAAGAAAGGGAGAGACAACAAGGTGAAAGGAAATCGGCATTAGCACGTTGAAAAACAAAAGAACTACTCCTTCCCCTCAGCTCTAGGACTGTGATGTGCTGTTGTTGGTGGACCGTGAGGACTATTTAGAGGCATGGAAGCCATTATTTTCATGCTAGAAGGACATTGTCAACCACCATTTGGGGTCTTTACACTAGTAGGACGTTGTCGGCTACCATCTGTGTGCTACTTGTCAAGGGAGCACATCAGTGTGCAAGGATAGTCACTGGAGTTACTCCAGAACAAGGTACGACTTGCACCCTCTTTCCTAGATACATTGTTTTTGGTGACATATGTTGGTTACATAATACAGAAATAAAATTTTTGTTTATAGTACGTACTTTGCTTCCATATTTCCCTACAATGGTACCAAGGCACGTCAATTTACGATGTATCAAGATTTAAATCAAAATAATTGGATTTAGTTTTTTTGTTTATTTTATTGCATACGATGTGAACATTTAAATTATAAATGTGCATTTCCAATGAAATACCACATACTCTAGGTAATGTCTCATAGATCCTCTATATATATGATATGATATATATGGAACTCATGTGTGTCGCCCTAAAATGGTTTTAATGGTAGATGTATGTGTGTTTATGGCCGATACCCCTTGTATGATTGTGAGGTTGGATGGTTTATTTCCTACTATCTAAATTTAATTTTCATACCAAGATTTCCTCTTTGTTCTTCAAATGTAACTAATGCTTAACCCTCTATGATCCCCTCAAATATAACTTGAGGTATTCACTTTACACAATGTAATAAATAGATAGGATTCAAATTAATTTCTTTTTTGGTAAGAGAAGGTATATTGACCAGGAAAGTCAACCAAGTGGAAGTTGAGTCGATCAACCAAAGGACAACATGAGTCGAGTGATTGATTGGAGGCTTAACTAACTGATTGGAGGAGTCCATCCTACTGCTTGAGCCAAGAGCAAGTTGATCGAACGAAAGAGACCATCCAACTGACAGTATGATCTATCGATCGAATCAAAGGTCCAGTTAACTGATCGGCCTGTTCCCAACATAAGATTATTCCAGTACATGTTGTTACATGTGATTTATGTCCTTAGGTGGACAACAATTCTTTGTGGCTCCAAAGAATTGCATTAGTGTGGCCATAACCATCACTCACATATTTGTGATTGCATGTTTTGTTTGTGGATATAGTATGTATATGATACATATTATAAGCATGTGGTGATTGAATATGTATATGTATTGATAAATAAAATCCCTCAATAAATATTAAGCCTTAGATGCTTTCCATTAGTAGCACACATGAAAATCTTGATCGACCAAGTTTGGGCATGCCCTAGCATGGTGTGCCATCTATTTTCTTAGAAGTGTGACCACAATTATGTGGGTGTGTCATAGCAGGATGCATTTCTATTGTGTTGGATTTTGGGATAGGCTTAACTAGGTGATCTTAATATGATTAAGTGCCTAGAAGAATACAAATGGACTATGACAATGAGTTGTTCACACCATCTATTGAATAATTGCATTGAATGCAATTGGAAAAAGTTTCCTACCTAAATAATTGGTTATGGACACCAACGTTGGTTGGTTAATAATTTTAGGTCTTGGACCAATGAAAAAGTGTACATTTTAATGTTTTTGAATCAATACAGAGGGTTATTGATTTGAAAAAAATAGTGGGAGCAATAATTAATTAGATGCCTAATTAATATCGCCAATATTTTCAAATAAGATAAAAAGTGTTTTGAAAAATGAAAATATTATTTTATAGAATTAAATGGCAAATAATAACACATTGTGAGTGGTCCTTAGGAATGACAAGCTCAATGAGATCAACTTCTATAGCTAGTTTAGGGCTTTTAGAATGGTTCTCACTCATGAGCATAAGCTCTATATTTTGGATACACTAGTACTAGAGGAACCTGCTCCCAACGCGCCTAGGGTTGAGGAGGATGCTTATTGGAAGCATGCCAAAAATGTCTTATACATTAAAAACCTTATGCTATGTTGTATGAACTACGAGTTGCATAAGCAACATGAAAATATGAATGTTCTTGAGATGGTAACACATCTTAAGAACATGAACTAGAATCATGCAAAGTAAGAATGGTACAATGTCTCTGAACGACTCTTTGAGTGTAAGATGATAGAGGGAGATCCAATAAAGCCCCATGTGCTAAATATGATTGGGAGATGAAACATCTAGAGAGACTGGGATTTCTTTTGAGCCAAGAGTTGACCAAAAATATGATTTTGTTTGTATGTATGCCCCAAAAGCCAATAGTATGATGATTTTGATGGCATATCATATAAAAGATTTGATTAATAATAAAGGCAACTTTCCAATTCTTTGGTTTCTTAGTTATGAGATAATGATGAAACATAATGAATGTCTAAAGAATGACAATTACTCAATGATGTATGTCTTCAAGTATGTGATTTGAAAAATGACATCATATGCATGTTAAGATTATATACATTCTTAATATGTCCCTAGTCAGATGTTATTATGGAAGGCAGATAGATAAATGTAAAACTAAAGAGTGGAGTGTGTGTTGGTTGATGACAGAATCACATTAGTCATGATATATGTGATATCAAACCAAGCACATAGACACTTGTTAGAGAACAATGAATTGAATAGATTCACCTTGAGAGTGATGGTCTTAATCATCTCTTGTAGTGAAGGTGGTAATTGTGGTTCTTAGACCTGAAGTCACTACACTCATCACATGTCGTTCAATATTTTTTGACATCATCCAATGTGATCCTTAATAATGGTTTCCATAAATGTGATGATTGGATATACTGTGACACATGGGGATGCTTGTGAGTGATTTTGATAGTATTAGACCCTCCTACTGGAGTATGGTATCCATGCCACTTGATAAGTGATACTAAGAAAAGCATGTCCATGTACATGTGAATCAATATATGATATTGAGGTTACATATATCTCAGACAGTCTGCTTTGGATCAAGGAACATGGATTGAACATTGAGATGATGACAATTCCACACCTCGAGTTCATTCTGGATATTAGAGACAAAAGAATTAGACAACCGCTATAACACCTGATATAGAGCGTAGGTTGAAGTTTTTCTCCAACTTTCCTGATTATTTGGGTAGCAATGATGTGTGACTAGGCACCACTATTTGATTGTGATGTCATAAATTAGTTATGGACATTCACTGCCAACGTAACATGGAACCTATGGGGTTACATATATAGGATACACCTAGAAGAGGAGTTTAATCATGAATGATAATTAAATTGATTGTTGACGTGTTTAGGTATTCAATTTAAACAACGTTGGTTTAAAATTGACTGATGGGACAATTGAACCGAGCAGTTCAAGTGTTGGACTAATCGTTTCAGCGTGTCATGTCAATAGAACCAGGTTTGGAAATTCTAAATAGTGAACTGACCGGTTCAGGAAGTGAACTGGTCAACTATGGTCCCTGGACCGGTCGGCTCACGTTGTGAACTGAGCAGTTGGTGGATAAATTTGATTGATTCGAGGATTTGTACTGATGTCATGTTGTGCATCAAATTGGACATTAATTTCCAATAAAATTGCAATCGGGGAACATGATGAAACAACCAGTTCTCTGGGTGAACTGATTGACTCACATGCCAACCAATTTGTTCACTTATGAATAGACCATTTCACTTGTCATTGGTTGTGAAAATTTGTGATTCATGTCCTTTCCACTCCTACACAGACTGGGAACCCTGACCCTCCTATAAATAGAAGGGTACTAGGGTCTTCCCAGAGGCACAACTCAATTGCCTCTACCAATTGTTGTCCTCTTTGGTTGTGGTAACAAATAGACATCTCAAGCAAGTTTTACTTGATAATGGGAGGGATAGCAAGGGAGAGAAATTGTGGGAGAGCAAGTTGGTGAATAGTACACCAATGGGAGGGACAAATCCTTCCTGTCTATTCTAGAAGAATGATAGAATTTCTAGGTGGTCTATGTGGACTTCCATAGAGGCGAGGAGGTTGTTGTATGCCTCTAGGAGGACCACATTAGCCTATTGTCTGTGATGGAAACCAAGAGCTACTGCAGATATCATCCTAGTGCAACCAGGAGGATTACACTACTCCATCAAGGAATAGTTGTTGGACTTGCTCCAGGACCATGTATGAACTCGTGAAATCATCCTTTCGATTACATAGTTGTTGATGCGATCTTGCTATTTTGGGGAATATGAATAGATACATTTTTGTTTCCTCTACCTACTCTATGCCCATATTTCCCTATAGATTCTACAATTATTACCCGAATCATATCGCCAATTTATCAAGTGTTATTACTTTACTAACTTGGCCAAGCTGATGTGTGAATTGCTTGGCATGTTGACAAATACTAAAGAACGAATGAAGAAGGACAAACTTGTGATAGTGATCGACATAGGGGAGTTTGAGGGAAAATGCAAAGCCAAGAAAAGTTTTGAGGCTAAGATGAAGTCCAAGTCTTTTGTACTCAAGATAAGGATAGGGTAAGTGCAAAAGGAATATATCCTTTTCACTTAAAGCAATTAAGGAAGATGTAGTGAGGGATAAAGATATCTACTTCAGGTATATATTGATGAATGCATAGTCATCCTAATTCTAGTTACATTTTTAGTTTACTTTAACATCCATTTCTATCATTTTAGTTTAGAACTAAATAATATTTAGGTTTGTTGATTTTGTGTTCATTTAAAAAAAAATTATACATGTTCCCCATTTTTATGGTAGGCTTAAACCTCTTATCGCATACACTGGCAAAGGAGTCGAGATGATGGTCCTTCTAGCTGACTAGTAGGCCTAGAAACTTTTAACTTAAAGGACCATATTTTTTATTACCCGTTCCTTCATCAGATGTTGAAGCCATCGATTTTTAGATCGCCTGCCAAGCCATCAATTTTCAACTATCTTCCCTTCCATCAGTTATTGCTTCTTTCGATTGAGGTTCCATCGACACATGCCTTCAACCTTGCACCAGTATGCCCAAGTATCCTCTATTTAACCATTGGATTACACTTGTATCTGCCTAGACATTGATTTCCATCATATTGTTGGTCCATCAATTTAGTTCACTCTGTCAATCCTCGATTGACAACTGAAGGAAACCTAGTGTTAGGTACAGATAGTCTTTTTGAGACCCCTAACCTTGCTTAAAGTGGTGAACTAGCTTAATTATCATAATTTAATTTTATAACCCTAATATAACCTTGTGATATGCTTTGAAATCATAAGACAAGCTTAAGTTTCAAATTTGGTCCAATTTGGACATTGTTTGAGAAAGTTATGCAATTTTATAAGGGTGTAATCCTCTTGTGTTGATAAGGGTTGATACCCTGTGATATTGTGAAAAGGATTTATATCTTGTGATAGTATGATGACTAGTGTGGTCTCATGAATGGAAAGTGAATAGTACCATGTGATGATGAGATGAGAAATTGTGTTTTACACATTTTATAACTTTTGAAGTTGTGATACTTATATTCTTGCTGGATGTGAATTAGGGTTTGTATGTCCATTTCTTTGATGCAGCCTTACTTCACCCAATTCGAGATAACTAATCAAGTGAAAATCTAATCATGTAGTGCATTGTTCCATAGATCCATCTTCAACGTCAGAACTTGCTAGATGGTGAAATGAGTATTCCTAAGGGAAATTCGGAGCGCATACTGTTGAGTATGTGGGGTGGCAAGTGGAGGATATATCCTTGTCATCCACAATGCAGGTTGTGGAAGATGGCTATGGTGATTACTCATACATCTGATGTGATTGAGGACAATTGCAGTTGTACCTAATATTAGATGGTTTTGCATACCCTAGATGCTAGCGTTGTGATATGTACCAAGGTGGGCTAGTTACAAGACTATATGCCATTGTTTTGCAGTTTGACTATATGTCAATACTTTTTACTTGTACTGATCGAGGGGAAGAGATCTTAGGATACAAACACTCCTAGATCTTGTACAGAACCTAATAGCCCTTCGCAGGGGTCGCTTGGACTTTGGATGGTATGATTCAAATTCCCAGGGCACAATAAAAGATGTAAGAAGACCGTGTAGCATATCTGTTTAGGGTTGTACACAACACTTCATATTGGATGATAACCCTTGTTTGCTTTGTTTTCATTGAGATCATGTTTAGTACAATAAAAGATAATAGATATGCTTATGTTGTAGTTATGCTCATGTTGTAAAAATGCTTATGTTGTCAAATATACTGACACTGATGGTTAAGATGATCCTGCTAGCTATGTTTAATATTGCTAGCCATGCCTATGTAATTATAGATGCTTAAACTACTAATCATGCCTATGCAGTTAATTATGCTATGGTGTTAGTTCTATTTATGATATAGATTTGTTCCCTTTATTTGAGATGCCAATATTGATAGCCATGTTATGTTACTAGACATATTCATGATGTCAGGGATGCTCATGCTACTAGATTTCTTGTGTTGTTAGCAAGGAATATGATGATAGTCAGATTAATGATAATGATTCTTATTAGATGCAATTTGATGATAACTGAGTGGATATCTATAAGGACCCTGACCTCCGTTTAGGGTTTACCCTATTTGCTTTGCTTAACCTTGATGCTTAGTTGCTTGCTAATCACCTTTAGTGGTGATTAGGGTTTGGTTGTGCTTTGTTGAGAGTTGGAGGGGCTACTTGAAATTAACCCAAGTTTAGGGTTTGTGGGCAAGTTTGTCACCTTGTGAGGTGTTCCTCCCTCTCCTTTCTTCCTCTAGTGCAGAGAGGAAGGTTTGGGCTCGTTGCTTGAGTTCTTTTGGGCTCGGTTGAGCTTGTTAGGCCTTGTTGAGCCTTGCCTTTGCCTTGTTTGGCCCTTGTGTCGGCCAGGAGTGTTTGTGTCGCTCAGGCTGTGTCACCCAGGGTGGTGTGTCGCCCAATGTGGGAGTGTGTCGGCCTGGAGGAGTGGGAGTGTGTCGCCCATGACCTTTGACCAAGCTTTGACCTCATTTGTGTCACCACTAGTGGACACTTGGTGCTTGATGCTTGCATGTAGCAATGACCTTGGACATGCGTTTAGGGCTTGCTAGAGTGGTGGCTCATGCACTAGGACAAGTGTCCCTAGGTAGGCGACACCTTGCTTGGCTCTACCTTGTTTTCTCCTCCATTCCCTTCTATATATGTGTTCTTTTCCTCTTGCTAGGGATCCTTTAGTCTCTTGGTTTTCTCCTCTACCTTGGTGCATGACACCCTTCTCCTTTGCAAGCTTGGTGGATGACACCCTTGGAGGAACTATCTTGGTTGGTGGTCGATCCTTCGTTGGAGCTTGGAGCTTGCTTAAGGCGGGCTACATAACTCCTAACCCTAACTACTCTATCTCCTTCCATGATCTTGTTTATATGTTGTTAGATTAGTATCTTTATTAAGTATCCATGTTGGCCGATCCTTGTGGTTTAGGGTTTCTTAGTGAGCAATACTCCTTTCTCTCCTTGGTCTAGAGGAGTGAGTTTGAGCTTCTAGTGGCATGGGCAATACCCCTCTTTCTCTTAGTCGATTGAGGTGAGTTTGTGTCCTAGTTGCTTGAGCAACACTCTCCTCTCACCATGGACTAGAAGGGTGAGCTTGGTGATAGTGGTGGTTCTTTCTAGGGTTTTCCTTGTGTTGCCGTTTGGGGATAGTTGATGTGCAAGACCCCTCCTTCTTAGTCGATTGAGGTGAGCCATCTTCTTAACCCATTAGGGTTTTGGGTACCCTTGTGCTCGAGGTAGATGATGATCTTGTGAGTGGTACCTTGGTCGTTATGAGTGTGGGGAGGTGCTGCCCGACAGCCCTCTTGACCTAGAACCCTGCTTGACGACATGTGTGGGTTGGTGGTGGACGACACCCCTTGTCTCTGTGACGAGCGTCACACCATCACCGTGCCCTGTGACGGCCGTTAGGCCCTAGTTTGGTTAGTTGTATGACGGGTCCTTTGATGGTAGCTTGTGTTGAACCTCTGGACGTTACCCCCTATAGAGTACCTTGCTCGACATGCGTCTGTTGTAGTTGTGGGTTGGTGTCGTTGTGCATTGCTAATGGATATGTGACGGGCATCGCCCTAAGTCTAGGTGTGTCGGCCGATAGCCCTAATGGGCGTTGCGCGACACCCTGTCACCCATCATGCTTAGCTGAACGGTAGGCCCTTGGACGTTGCCCGATAAACCTAGTATGTGACACCTAACGCGGTGTTACTCAGCTGCACGCTTGGTTGCCTTGGTGGTAACACAGCGTTGCAGGTTGCCTTCTTGTGTCGGCCATTAGGAGTTGGCCGATAGAGTGAGCCATGCCCGATACAGCCTTTAAGTGAGGGTTTATGATGTTTAGGTGAGGGTTCTTCTTATCATGGAAAGCAGACTTGTTGTATATGTTCTTGATTAAAACGATGGTGATTCCTTGCATGCTTAATGGTATTTATTATGGTAACATTTGTCCTCTTAACTTAGCACGGCTACACATATGAATGTGATCACATTAACTACCTGTATAATGCTGAGATAATGGTAAGCATGTAATATGATTTTCTTAATGATGTGTCTTATGCATATGATCATCAGTTGATGTAGGATTGATAAAGTATAGATTCTTTAATATCACCCTATATTGATAGGCATAGTCTTTCTGTTAAGCCTATGATTATGGTGTACCCTAACCATGCAGGTGATGACTAGCCAAGAAAAAGGCTATGGGAAATATGTGATGAGTAACATTACTTTGATAGTTACTCTTGTTGATGAGATTACATGTATGATGTGTTTGTCCTATGGTGGTGGTGTAAGCCTTGAGAGGCAGTGGCAATATATGATGAGGGATTGAGATCCCATGGTATGTGATGATCCTTGAGTGGATCTGGATGAATGGCAAGAGGCCAAGTGATAACATGTGATGTTGGGTCCTTGTGATGGATCATGATGATGTGATTACAATAGAAGCATAATGTTGAGTTTTATGTTGTTTATTTCTTATTATAGATTACATGTTATACAACTTGGTTGAATCTTGCAATCCACATAAAAGATACTAATTAATCACAGTGGAATATATCATGTAGTTGCCCTGGCCATAGATCCATCATCGTCAGGAGCTGGTGATGGTGAAATGGGTTCTCCTGCGGGTTAACCCGGAGCGCATATTGTTGAATATGCGAGGTTTCTCCTAGCCTAAAATAGTGAGGATTTGAGTGCATCTATGGTTGCAGACTCAGGATATGTATAGAGCATGGTGAACATGCCCATGACTCAGAATATGTGATATGGGAGCATGAATGTGTTCATGGCTCAGAGCACAGTGAATAGGCCCATGGCTTAGTTTCACTAGCACCGATACCTGTACCGAGGCAGGCTAGAGGATGGGTAGCCTATGGAGCTGACCCTGTGGCTGAGGCCACTTAAGCATGAGACTGCAGTCCTGCTTTGGTTCTCGTGCACTGACCATGAGGGGAAAGGTTGTGGAGTCCGGCTCTTCCATTTGACCTTGTATGGCACTGACTTTGGGTTTCACAACCGAAAGTTGGATTTGAGCGGTACGGCTCACTTCCTCAGGGCATAAAATACGTAATTCAGTCGTATAGTATTTATTACTTAAGGCAAAACACGAAACATTGGTTGAGGCCTTGCTTGTGTAGCTAATTTGTTATATCTTGTAGTTACTTCTATGTTCCTCATGTTATATGGCAATATATCTTATCTTGTTAATCATGTTCCATAGAGAAATATTGGTGATATGCTTTCTGTAAATCTGGTAATCTTGTCGGTACAAATAGCTTTACTTTATATGAACTGCTCTCGTCATACTTCCTATCAGTTATCTGTTGTTATTGCTTTATCTTTCTGAGGTTCTGTAGTTTCGGCGAGGAGTTATGTTTCTCGCTGGGACAATGTTCGATTGTCTCACCCCACTGGATTTTAGGTGTTCGAGCTAGACGTGGTGGTGGTCGCGGAGTTGCGGCCGAGAAGCAAGACGAGCAGTAGAAGGCAAGCGATGGATATGTTGTTGTTTTGGATGTTTTGTAGTAGAGTCTAGAGTCATCCCTGTACTCTCAGGTCCTTGGGAGCGTTTTGACGTTGTTTCACAATGTATGGTTGTTGATCCTTTGTATATCCTGCTGCGGGCCTGATGTGGGCCTTTATGTACATTTAATGGGTGATGAACTCACGTGATGGCTTAACAGCTGGCCTTCTAAGCTGTGGACACATATCAAGGCTTGTATATGTTTTTATAACATGTTTCCTTGCAGGATGAGGACCTATATGTAATAGTTCATAGTTCATCCATTTTTCCACAATTGGTTTTAATTAACTCGTATTTTTCGTAATCCATGGTTTATGGTGATTTCCGCACATTTTCGTGTAACACCTCGTTGTCTGTGTGATAGTGGGATGTGTTGCCACAATATTTGTCCATAGAAATGGATTTATTTGTTATCTCTATATGCATTAATGATCATACTTGTTGCTAAGATTATTTGCTTAATCTGTTTAACATACTTAAATAGTTCAATCTGTTAAATTGATTATTAAATACTCCAACTTCTCAATTATCTACTATTTAAAATGTTGTAATCAATAAGTGTTGTAGGAGGTTATATCTCTTATTGGGACATGGGTCTCACCCTTGTGGTTCGCCACATCCTTTTAGGTAATCGGAAGTGACTAGAGCAAACATGTGGCAGCAAAGAGGAGCTATATAGTAATGAATCCTTGAGAAAGTTGATTAGATGTCTAGTGTGTCCTAGATTCATCCTTGTACTCTCAGGTCCGAGTGAGAAATTTTTTTATATGGTTTTCCAAATGAATCAGACTTTTGTTAGCATATTAATGCTTATTTGTGTGGCATATATGAATATTATTCTCCTATGTATATATGTGGCATAGTATGGATAAAATAAAGATGTTGGGATCTTATGAAAATGTTTCGGAGAAGATGCTAACGTTGAAATTGGTTTTAATTCATCCATATTTTTGGGTATGTGATCAATTAGTGATCGATTGTGCTTTATGTTTTGAGTAATCTCGTTTAGTGTAACGGGTTCTCACAAGTTGGTATTAGAGCTTTAGGTTCACTGAGTCTATAGGGACACTAGGACTTAGGACTAGGATGATGTCAAAATTAGTAATATGACATAAAAATAAGGTGCATACTGCCTAATCTCAGTATTTGGGAGCCCTGGCCAGGTATTCAATTATTGAAGAAATGTAAGTATGGAACTCTTATATTGTTATCTTTCTAATTACTCCGATCAAGTAGTAATTTTGAGACAATCTAAAGAGCATAATGAATAAGAAATCATGGTATGAATATCTCAATCCTACCTTAAAGAAGATGGGAATTGCATCATAATCTATCAAAACTTGAATGTTTGGTAACTATAAGAGAAAGATACATAACCATTAAATCTAAATCTGAATACAAATTAGAAAAAGAGGAGTTCTTGAAGATGTGATTCAAGAAGATAATAAAGTAAAAAAACAAATAAGTATATGCTTATAAAGTGAATCAAGGTATGAAATCCACATAGGATGGAAAGAACTCCTATAACAAGTACAAAATGAGAAAATAAATGGGAACAATGACAAAGGAATAAGGTGGAACCTGAGTTAATCTCATACCAACCTATGTGTGTAAGAAAGTGTTCTTGAAAAATCAGCATAGCATATGAAAAAAATTAAGGTAGATGATCCATGTTTAATGAAGAAAATGTGGAATATGATGATTTACCTGTTGATAAGTGGTTGAAAAACATAATAAAATAAGAGAGCATACCCAAGTGTGATAAATAGTCATCAAGGAAGGAGTAATGAGATATGTTAATCATGATGATTCCTATGATAATGGCAAGGAACCCAAAATGAAAAGGTTAAAATGATACATAATAAGTTGTAACTCGCATAATGAAAATAGAATTGGTTACCTTTTTGCTAGTGACCCTTGAACAATGTTTCTATGGCATGGGAAGTGTGTTTCCCTTTGTGTCTTTCCTTTCTAGGGCACAACTTTCAAGTGGATCATTGCCACTTGGTATGTGTGGATTCACTGCAAACATGAGGGTGGATAGCTTATTATAGCATAAGGTTGCTTGGACTATGGTTCCAAGATCATAAAGTTTGTGTTGAGTTTGCTTTTGAGCCTTCCAATAATTAGGAAGACTCCTCTTATATTTCTTGATATTTTTTATGTTGGTAAAAGTGGATGAGATAATGATGTGAGTTCCTTATAGCACATGAGGTGGATACCAAGGTAATGAATCCTAGTATCCAATATGTATTAAAAGTATGAGAAATATGTGAAGGTTGGAGATGTTTATTAAATGAACATTCCAAGTATTCCTCTCCCGTAGAGAGAGAGAGAGTTGATAATGGTCCTATAAATGTTGTTTGGAAGGAAAAACAAAAGTGACTCTATATTGTTGTGTATGGACTAGTGATATCTGGGCAAGACCACTATCAAGGATAGATGGTTTTTTGATACAATAGATATAATTTTAGGATGATACTGAGAATTTAAAATTGAAATTTACTATTAGATTTTTACAGGTGGCACAACAAGTTTCTATGTTCAATATTTGTACATGTCTTCTTATGTGGGGGTTTTTGTGCTGACCCAAGATGAGATATGTATGAATGATGTGACATCACCATGATATGCAAGTAACCATATGAAGGTAAAAGGATGAGGTGCAAAGGAAGTACCCATCTTTGTTTACCTTGGATTTCGGGGGCGAAATCCCTGTTAAGGGTTTATAGTTGTAAGGCCCCTAAACTTGCTTAATGAATTGAATAAGCTTAATTATCATAATTGAATTCTTATATCCCTAATATAACCTTTTTATATGCTTTTGAAAACATAATATAAGCTTAAGTTTCAAATTTGATCCAATTTGGACACTGTTTGAGCAAGTTATACAATTTTATGCACATTTTGGACTTTTCTGCAATTTACCCAATTGAGAGTCGTTCTTTGAAATTTATCACTGGCATTATGTTCCCTAGATATTCTCTCATAATTATTGAGCTTTTTGATCCATGGGGTGCCTATTTAAACCATGGTTTGAAGGTGTTTTCCTCAAGGGTGTTTTAGGGTTTACCCCTTCATGGATGAGCTACCTTTAGTAGCTATCAACTAATGAATTATTTGTTTTTCTTGGAAATTGAAGAAACGAGGGATAAGAATGTCTCTATGGATGGTGGGGAAGCTTCTTGTGTGTGTGCTTATATATTCTTAATAGCTTAAGGCCATGGATACTTGGAAAGATACTAGAACTTTAACTTTTTCTTTTTCTTTATCTTAAAGTTTCATATACTTATCCCTAAGCACCCAAACAAGCCATTTTATCTCCACCACTTCCCTTATTCTATGAACCTCATTCTCCCTCTGTGCTTCTGTGAATTTCCTGTCCAAGTAAGAAGAAAGAGGGGATCTACTTGGAAAAAGAATTTAGGGTTGCAATTGACTTCCTTTTAGGGTTTGAAAAGCTTCCTTCTAGTGATCTTAACCTAAAAGAGTAAGAATACTCTTATTTCCTCCGTTTATTTCTTTTTTATCATTCCTATTACCTTTCTCCAGGCCGGAACCTTATTGTTCCATGGTAGAAATTGCTCTAAAGCTCTAAAACCCTACCTTTCTTGCTCCTTATACTTAGGGTTTGCTCATTTGATGAAGAAAGGTGCTAGATGGACGAGTTCACAGCTTATGCTTGGATTTTCTACCCTACCTTCTCGTGTTTTCTTATGTTTGGGAGTTACTCTTCTAATTATAGGCAAGTTTTATAACTTGCTCCACGTTTATTGCTTACCATAAGCTTGCTAGCTCCTGTTCTTGCTTTTAAATGATAATCCATGCACTAAAAAACTATGCTTGACTTGGATTTCGATTTTTGTAATGTTCCCTCTTCTGATTTCAGTTCTATATGAACATGTGATCATGTGTACGTTATTCCTAAGGTATAATATGACTTGAATCAGGTTGGTTTGACAATCTATGGTGCTAAGCACCTATCAACCAATGGTCAATTTTAGGGTTTAAAGCTCATTTCTTCTATAAACACATGATTCTATAGTGGTACCATTGCAACAATTGATGGTTTTATCTTCATGACAACTGATGGTGATTGCTAAGGGTGTCAACTTATGTTCACCCCTTAGGTCAGGTGTTAGCCTAATTAGAAGCCTAGTGATTAAAAACTAAGTACCCTAATGATCCTATCAATCATTGGTGATATTAGTTTGATATTTGATGTTGATTAATGAATATAGTGCTGATCTAACAATCTATGGTGACTTAATGTTAACTAATGTTGGTGGATCAGGTATCCACAACCTATGGTGAGTTAATCATATAGTTGTAGAATCAATTAAGCCTTAGACCAATGGTTTCTTGGGTCACTTGATGTAATGGTCAAACCTATACTGTAATTTATGGTTTTAACATATGAACTTGATCCAATGGTCAAGATCTAATGTTTATTCCTCCAATAAAGTGGAATGATGGAAAATGTAATATTTTGGTCTTAATAATGTGATTTATATTGTTTCCTTTATATGATCAACTTAAGGAGCTTACTTGTTGACAATGGATGGCTTGTTTTAGATGAACAGTCAATTGTGGGTTTTACCCTACTCTCAACAGAACCCTTATTGTTGTTAATCAAAGAATGTCTAGGGTTAAATGGTGACTTTTATAGATCACAAATCAATAACACCATAGATGATTCATTCAAGGTGTTTACTTATGTAATCAACCAATGGCTTTACCTTTCAACATTTCATGGTTAGAAGTGGATGCCTCAATATTCCCATTGTTTTGGGTGAAGCATGTAGTGTAATGTTACAATTCTAATGATGAGAATTGATGGTTCAATGCCTTCAACTTGTAGTGTTACCCTTCCCTCGTATGATTATGATTTATAATCACCATAATGAATTAATGGGTAACCCTAATGAGGTATAGCGTGTTATACCTAGCTTTAATATAACTAAATGATGGTAATTGGGTATGAATAGTCCTTGAATGATTAATACAATCATGGAGTACTATCTTATTGTTGTTGAAACCTTAGTATGCTATAACCCGATGGTTACACATTGATTTATGTGTGGATTCATACTTGAGAACATTATGGCATGTGATGGTTATGCTTCACTTTATGCATCCATGATCCAATATGGATGTTGTGAGTTAGGGTTTGGGTATAAGTGTTGATTAGTAACATTAATATAATTTATCTTGTTGAACCTAACTCTAATGCAGATAGATAAAGATGAATATTCATGTTTAACATTCTTATATGATGGAATGATGGTGAAATAACCTCCTTAATATGATCATAACCTTAATATGTTAATTGGTGGTTATCATAGCCACATGGTTGATACTTTATTATGCTAAACTTATGCATTATGAATATGATGACGGTTAATCATATCTAGATTCCTTGCATGTTGATGTAATAAATGAATGTTCTTAATGTTAATATAACCCTACTATGATTGTTTATGAATATTTCCCATCTCATTAATGCAATATTGTGTTGTCTGGTGCATCATATGTAATTTATGGTGTTGAGTCTTATTATAAGGCATGGAATGATAATGATGATCTTGTAGGGAATAGTATGACTGTCTTAATGACTTTTAGGCATGGTTGAGCCCTGAATGAGGTGTAATCCTCTTGTGTTGATAAGAGTTGATACCCTGTGATATTATGAAAAGGATTTATATCTTTTGATAGTATGATGACTAGTATTGTCTCATGAATGAAAAATGAATAGAATGATGTGATGATGAGATGATGAACAATATGTATCATACATTTTATAACTTTTGAAATTGTTATATAGAAATGTTCACTAGAGATGAATTAGGGTTTGTATGTCCACTTGTTTGATGCAGCCTTAATTCACCTAATTGGAAATAATTAATCAAGTGAAATTCTAATCATGTAGTGCCATGTGCCATAGATCCATCTGAGTGTCAGAACTTTCCAGATGGTGAAATGAGTATTCCTAAGTGAAACTTGGAGCGCATACTATTTAGTATGTGGGGTGTTTGTCATCCTGAATCCAAGTGTTTAGGGAGGATGACTATGGTCATACCTAGCCCTTAGTTTGAGAACAACTGTGGTCGTGTCTCAGTGATTATATATGTGATTAGATTGGAGGACAACTACAGTTGTACCTCAGATGGTAGGGTATGTGTACCCACCTCCTTTCACTAGTGTCGTGACCTATACCAAGGACGGACTAGGTTGTTAGCAGCTTGACCTTATGTGTCGTTGTGGAGGACCCGTACTAACCAGGGGTAGAGGAGATCTTAGGAGTCTGGCTCTTCCGAGATCTTGTATGGAATTGATTTTGACTTAGAAGTGGTCAGTTGGATTTTGAGTGGTATCATCAAATTCCTTAGGACATAATAAAATATGTAAGACAGTTATGTAGGACATTTGTTTAGGTTTATACACATTGCTTCATATTGAATGATAACCCTTGTTTGCTTTCTTATCACTGAGATCATGTATAGTACAATAAGAGATAATAGATATGCTTATGATGTAGTTATGCTCATGTTGTAAACATGCTTATGTTGTCAAATATACTGACATTGATGGTTAAGATGCCACTACTTGATATGTTTAATATTGCTAGCCATGCCTATGTAATTAGAAATGCTTAAACTGCTAAGCATGCCTATGTAGTTCATTGTGGTATGATGTTAGTTCTACTTATGATATAGATTTGTTCCCTTTATTTGAGATGCCAATATTGATAGCCATGTTATGTTACTAGACATATTCATGATGTCAGGGATGATTATGCTACTAGATTGCTTGTTCTGTTAGCAAGGAATATGATGATAGTCAGATTCATGATAATAATTGTTATTAGATGCAATTTGATGATATTTGAGTAGATATCTATCCAAATAAATGGATTTATTTGTTATGTATATATGCATTGATGATCATGCTTGTTGCTAAGATTAATTCCTTAATCTGTTAAGCATACTTGAACTGTTCTATCTTTTCAATTGATTAATAAATACTCCTACTGCTTAGTTATCTACTATTTAAAATGTTGTAATCAATAAGCATTGTTTGAGGTTATATCTCTTGCTGGGACATGGGTCTCACCCTTGTGGTTTGCCACATATTTTTAGGTAATCGGAAGTGACGAAAAAAACATGTGGTAGAAAAGAGGAGCTATAGTAATGAATCTTTGAGAAAGTTTATTGGATGTCTAGTGTGTCCTAGAGTCATCCTTGTACTCTCAGGTCTAGGCAAGAAAAGTTTGTATATGTTGTTTCAAACAAATGAAACTTTTGTTAGTATATTAATGCTTATTTGTGTGGCATATACGAATTGTCACTACTACATAAATGCCTTATAAAGTCACTTTTCAAGGTGTCGGTTGTATACAAAAACCGACACCTAAACTCTACATTGTCGGTTGATAACATAAACCGACATCCAATCTTGAAGGTCGACCAGACACGGGTACCACTTTTATTAAGTGTCGGTTAATTAGTAAAAAACCAACACCTAAAATCAACCGCCAAAACCAAAATTCCAGCGAAAAAATTGCCTCCAAAATTTGACATAAGGCGTCGGTTCATAAATAAATAACCGACGACTAAAGGGTATTCGTGAGACAAGAATAGTTGTCGGTTGTCTTTTAGTTAAAAACCGACAACTATAATGTAGTATAGGTGTAGGTTTTTTGAAAAGAACCGACACTGTAGGTTTAGTTGTCGGTTTTTGTAAATAACCGACACTTATTGTCAACTTAATAGCTCACCAGCGCGACCAATTCTTCCCCTTTCCCTGTTGCATTCCTGATTTCTTGCTCCGTGCGATTTTTGCTCCGTGCGCTCCGCCGCTGCTCCGTTCTCCGTCGCCGCTGCCGTGCTCCTGCTCCTGCCCTTGCCGCTTCTCCGTGCTCACCGGCGGCCGTGCTCACCGGAGGCCGTGCTCCTGCTCCTGCTCCTGTTGCTGTGCTCCTGCTCACCGGCGGCCGTCCGTGCCCTAGACGCTGCTCCGTGTCCTCACCATGGTCGCCGCCTCCGGCTCCACGCTGCTACCAACAGTAGGCCCTCCATTCTTCTTCTTCTTCCTTCTCCTGCTCTTCTTCTTCCTTCTCCCTCTCCTTACCAACAGCAACCACGGCCGTGCCAGCCCACACGACCGTGGTTGCTGTTGGTAAGGATGGAGAAGGAAGAACAAGAATATATATATATACTAAAATGAAATCAATTATGAGTTTGTGATTAAATCAATTATATGATGAAATCCCTATTGCAAGATGAAACCCTAACATCTGACCGAGTTGCATGATGAAACCCTAACATCTACATGAATCCCTGTTGCATAATGAAACCCTAACATCTACATACTCTATATGATACCTAAAATTGTGATGAAACCCTAACATCAATTGTGATGAAAGTTGGATTGTAGGTATTGGAATGACAATATACATGTATTGGGACTGTTATTGAACACCTAATCTGACTTAGGATATTTTGTTTGATTTAAACATGATTGGGCATTATTGCATGTTTGAAACTATTGAATTCTTGATTTATTATGTAATAATGCTCTAATTGTGAGTGATGCAATGTAAGTGAGCAAATACATGTAGTGGATATGTACTCATTAGCCTAGAACCCCGTCCAAGATTTACTCATTAGGAGTAAATCTTGGATAGTCCCCGGTTTGGGACTGTTCTTGAATACCTAATCTCACTTAAGATGTAAGTGTATAATGTGTATTGGGTTTTCAAGAAAATTTTGGTAGCATTTCCCCGTTTCTTCTCTAAGTACATATGTACTTGGAGAACTACGGGGAAATGCTGCCGAAATTTTCTCGAAAACCCAATACACATTATACACTTACTAGTGAGATTAGGTGGTCAAGAATGGGATAGGTGGTACACATTTATTATATATAAGAATGACATCACATGTATTTGTTGGCCTAAAGTTTTAACCATGCAAAAACTCTAATCTGTTAACCCTAGACCCTAATCTTGTCCTAATATATACTTGTTTTCTCTTTGATCATAGAATGGATAGATCATGGATTTCCATTCGCAATCGCTGCACCCCAGAGTTTATTTCTGGTCTTGACCAGTTTGTTAGATTTGCCGAGGAACATAGGAAACAACCTAGAGATAGGTTCTACTGTCCATGTAGGCATTGCGGTAACAACTTGAAAGTCAACACTGGTGACGAAATCAAAACTCATGTCATGTGCAATAGGATTATACAAGGCTATACAGAATGGCACTAGAATGGAGAGATTTCAAACCCGAAACCAGTGGATGTTGATAGCAGTGCTTGTGTGGAAGAAAAATTGCCTACGATGATGTAGATGTGAATGAACGAGTTCCAGTAGACATCATTGATGCGATGTTGGATAGTTGTGGGGTAGAGCACACCGATCCACCTCCCATTTTTAGAAACATTGTGCATGATGCTGAGATGCCATTATACACAGGTTGTACTAAGTTTACGAAGCTTAGCACTGTGTTGAGATTGTATAAGTTGAAAGCTAACAATAGATGGAGCGACAAAAGCTTCACGTCATTGTTGTCTTTGTTGAAAGAAATGCTTCCTGAAGGAAATGAGTTGCCAATATCAACATACCATGTAAAGAAATTGTTGTGCCCAATGGGAATGGATGCCAAGAAGATACACGCATTCCCGAATGATTGTGTATTATTTCAAAAGGACTATGTAGATTTGAAAGATTGTCCAAAATGTGGTGCGTCACGGTATAAATTGACGACTTTGGGGGGAGTCCAAAACTGGTTCTCCTGCCAAGGTGATGTGGTATCTACCTATAATATCACGGTTTCAACGCTTATTTGCCAATCCGATAGATGTGAAGAATTTGAGGTGGCATGCAGATGTTAAGAAAAATAATGATGGGATCCTACGACATGCGTCTGATTCCCCATAGTGGAAGAAGATTGATCTATTGTACCCTGAATTTGGTGAAGAAGTCAGGAATCTAAGACTTGGGCTTTGTACAGACGGGATGAATCTGTACGGGACATTGAGTAGCCAACATAGCACTTGGCCAGTCATGCTTGTTATATACAATCTTCCTCCCTGGCTGTGTATGAAAAATAAGTATGTAATGCTGTCGTTGTTGATATCGGGCCCTAAACAACCTGGAAATGACATCGATGTTTATCTTGAACCTCTGATTGATGACTTAAAGAAACTCTGGGGTGAAGGTGTGATGACCTATGATGCTTCACAAAGAGAGACATTTCGTTTGCATGCTATGTTGTTTTGCACTATTAATGACTTTCCAGCATATGGGAATTTGTCTGGATATAGTGTCAAAGGAGCTAAAGTGTGTCCTATATGTGAAGAGAACACTGATTCAACAAGACTAAAACATGGCGGTAAGAATGTATATCTCGGTCATCGAAGGTTTCTTCCAAAATTCCATCCGTATCATAGGAAGCGCAAAGCATTCAATGGATTGAATGAGGAACGGAGTGCACCTAAACCTATACCAGGGGAGGTTGTTTATGAAAGAGTAAAAGACATTGTCAATGAATTTGGTAAGAGATCACAATGTACTACACAGAGTGACAATTCTTCCTTCAAGAAGAAGTCAATATTTTGGGATCTTCCTTATTGGAGTTCTTTGACAGTCAGACATTGTATCGATGTAATGCACGTTGAGAAAAATGTCTGTGATAGCATCATTGGTACTCTGTTAAATATACCAGGTAAGACTAAAGATGGGATAAAATCCAGACTGGACCTACGTGAAATGGGAATAAGGTCAGAATTAACAGAATTACGTGAAATGGGTAATAAAAGAACATACTTACCTCCCGCTTGTTACACGTTGTCTAGAAAGGAGAAGAAAGCTTTTTGTGAATGCTTGGTAAATGTTAAGGTACCACATGGTTACTCATCCAACATTTGTAGATTGGTATCAATGAAAGATCTGAAGTTGATAGGTCTTAAATCGCATGATTGTCACACTCTAATGCAACAAATATTGCCCGTGGCAATTCGATCTATATTGTCGAAGCATGTAAGGTTTGAAATCACCAGACTTTGTTTCTTTTTCAACAGTCTCTACAAAAAAGTTATTGACCCTGAGACTCTCGATAATTTACAAAGAGAAGTGGTTGTTACCCTATGTCAGCTTGAGATGCATTTCCCTCCTTCGTTCTTTGATATCATGGTACATCTTGTTGTCCACTTGACTAGGGAAGTGAAATTCTTGGGACCGGTTTTCTTACATTGGATGTATCCCTTTGAACGATACATGAGCGTTTTTAAAGGTGATGTTCAAAACCGTTATCGTCCTGAAGGGAGTATAATTGAAGGTTATGTGGCGAGAGAGGTTATGGATTTCTGCAATGACTTTCTCAGTGGTAATGACACTCCTGATAATGACAAGAATATTGACGAGCTATTTGGCAAAGGAATTTTGGGTTCATGTGTGAAAGTAATCAGCCGTGAGCAGTTGGAACAAGGTCATTTGTATATTTTACACCACATGGACGAAGTGAACGTTTATATCGAGGAACATACCAATTTCATCAAAAGACAATATCCTCAAGCCAATACAATGTGGCTTGCTAGAGAGCATAACAAGACTTTTATTAAGTGGTTTGAAGATAAAGTCTTACATCAACTATCTCAAACACCAGATGATATTACTTAAACTATCAAATGCCTCGCCTTTAAACCAAAGTTGACTGTTATGTCTTATGAAGGGTATGACATTAATGGATTCACATATTACACAAAGCGCCAAGATGATAAGAGTGTCGTCCAAAATAGTGGGGTCACCCTTCAAGCATCGACTATGTTTTTTGCAAGTGCAAAGGATAAGAGTCCACCTGAAGCTAAAATGTCATATTACGGTGTCATTGAAGACATATGGGAATTTGACTACATAGATTTCAGAATTCCGTTCTTCAAATGTAATTGGGTTGATAACACCAAAGGAGTTATAGTGGATGAATTGGGTTTCACTTTAGTGAACTTTGAAAAGATTAGCGAGAAGGCTGAACCATTCATATTGGAATCACAAGCGAAACAAGTATTTTATATCGATGATCCTGCAAATGATAAATGGTCGGTTGTTCTTCATGGTAAAACACAGTTCATTGAAGATCCTATAGATGAAGAATAATACTATGATAAGTATGATGACTCCAGTCCATTCTCAGTTGGGTTGCCAACACCAACAAATATTGAAGCTAATGATGACTTGTATGTGCGCGGAGATCACAATGAAGGATTGTTAATTGATAAAAAATCGCAATATTATAGGTTTACAATGTGAGCTTTACACTTTGAATTACTTTACAATGTGAACTTTACAATTTGAATGTGAATTTGAACTTTACAATGTGAGCTTTAGAATTTGAATTACTTTACAATGTGAACTTTACAATTTGAATTACTTTACAATGTGAGCTTTACAATTTGAATTACTTTACAATGTGAGCTTTACACTTTGAATTACTACTTTACAATGTGAACTTTACAATTTGAATGTGAATTTGCAGATGGCTGACCATTCTCCTGATGACCGTGCTGATGACTACCGTGAGGGTGAGGACATCAATGCGCCGCCTCACAATGTAAGTTTTAAAAATATATCATATATTTATATCTATATGTCCATTTATAGTTATATCTTTTAAATGTGAATTATTTTGTCAAATTTTAGGTTGATGATGCACAGGTACCATCTGAAGCACTTGAGGCACTTGATCAACAGCACCAAAAAGTTGACAAGAGAAGGGGCATCACTATGATGAAGAAGTTAATTGCGCAAAAGGGCAATGGACCCAAACTTGTTGTGGATTTTGATAATGCAGGAAATGCATGTGGTGTGAATCGCAATTCATTTGTTTCATATCTTGGGTTTGTTACTCGTAGCCATTGCGGTTGTCGCTTAGATTCTTGGCATAACGTTTCTAAGGAGAAGAAAGACTTAATATGGAGGGATTTATGCGTGAGTTATTATTAATTTGCAATTCTATTTTGTAGATTACTAAATTTTTGGATACTAGTTAATAGCAATTCTATTTTGCAGAGTATATTTGAATTGGATGAAAAGCTGCATCGTAAATGCGTGATGCAATGCTGTGGGAGAGTCCTAAGGAACTATAGGACAAATCTCACCAGAGAATACATAAAAGAAGCTGACAAGAGGAAGAAGACAACCACTGAACAGTGGAACTTCCTAGACAAAGAAGAATGGGACGCGTTTGTCACTTCAAGACAAACTGATGAATTCAAGGTATTAGGCGTCAGTCTCAATCTCATTAATTAATATATGTTGTATTCACCTAGTAAAGATTAACATTTAGTGTTACTAACCAAATCATTAATTTGCATACTAACTAGGCCCTCAGTGAGGCACAAAGATCAAGGCATGCACTGAATGTGAATGACCACACAATGGGTCCAAAGGGGTATGCAGGCGTTCGCCAAAGACTACAGTCTGAGGCTACTGCTCAGTCTGCTGCTACTCAGGAGTCCTCTACCATAGGTAGCACACCTCTACCTCGTCATGATGTCTGGATAGCTGGGAGGCAAAATAAGAAGGGAGAAATAACTAAGGCTGCAACTGCTGAGGCGGCTGCAAAAATGGTAAAATACAACTCTTACAGCAATCATTCGAATATTGATTATTTGTGTTGTTTACTTAAGTACAAATTTTTGTTTTGGTGATTAGCGGGAGCTGCACGAGCTGAGGAATCAAGGAAAGTTCATCCCTGAGGGAACAAAGGATGAATTGACAATTGCTCTGGGTAACCCAGAGCATCCTGGACGTGTTAGGGCTGCAGGCACTGGTGTGGGCATCAAATCTTTTTTTGGGTCATCCCAGCGCAAACATGTCCCAAAAGTGGGACTTTCACAAGAAGAGGTAACATATTCTTTCTTTATAATGTTACTGTAAAAGAGAATTCAAAAATTAGAATTTGACGTTTCTTTTATCCATGTATAGGTAGATAAGCTATTTGATAGGAAACTCGAAGAAAAACTTGAAGAAGCAATGAAAAAGTGGCAGGCATCTCAGACTGCCACTTACCAGACAATACCTACTGCAGACTCTACTCCTAATCCTACTGCAGAGGTTGGGAGTAATCCTATAGAACCACCACCTAGCACATCCACTGTAAGTATTTTTATGACATAGTAACTAGTTTTTTAATTCAAGATGATACGTATATATGAAAATGTAGTCGTTTCAAAAAACAATGATATGTATATATGTATATAACATTCTTTACACAAACATTTGTAGGGGTTGAAGCCATCCCATATAAAAAGTAAAGAATATGTCGTTGCAAAAGCGTCGGCTTACCCATCCCTACCAGGGGAAACGTGTCACGGGTCTCCAGTACCAGCTGGTTGGATTCGGGTGAGCCCAATACATATATTCCCCTAGTGGATGGATCTTCCACTGCCATATGCCCACCCAGATTGTAAAACGCTTGGTGAGGCAGTAGGCGGAGTGATATTGTGGCTAAAAGCGGATGTCCTCTTTAAGGTATGGTAAATTTACATTATGTTCAATTGTTAGTGTGTGTATATGATGGCAGTTGATATGAAATTATATATATATACATGTTAAAAAGAAGACACCCACAACATCTAGGCCTCCACTTCCACCTCCTACTTTACCTAGTTGGGTTCCACAGGACCTACCTGTCCCGTTAGGTCCTAACTGTAGGGGTATGGCAATATGGTTAGGGGAACATGATATAAACTCCCCTATAACTGTTTCTTCCGATTCAGATTCTACAGGTCAGTCATACGAAACAAAACTATTTATAGAAGATATTTTGGAGTTGTTTCGATATGATTGGCTAAATACATCTGTGATAGAGCTATGGATAAGGTGAGATATTCTTTATACATCCATATACCTTGTGTATGATCTGGTGATCTGGTTTCTTATTTATTAATACATGTGTAATTAATACATATTTTGCAACTACTTAGACAACATATGTGCAGATTTTGGATTTGAACATGTAGGGTTTTTGATTCCATCTTTGATTAGTCTAGTAGCTAAAGACCCTACATCAGTTGAACAATACTGATGTGAGGCTTTTTCAAAATTTGCTATAAAAAAGAAGATAGTGATAATGGCTCCATTCAATGTAGAGTAAGTTTACTTTGCTTATTATAATTTGGACTTAAGAAAATTACATTTTATTGTGGATTTTGAGTTATTAATTTTTAACTTTTTTTCCTCTTGGGGTAGGCATTGGGAGTTATTGGTTATTGCCCCCGAGACGTTCACTGTGTATTATCTAGATCCTAAGGGGGGTAAATTGAATACAATATTTGGACACATAATGAAAATGGCAATATTCCGGTGAGAAATATTTCATTTTTCATATCCGTTAACATATGTTATTACATTACTATTTAATTGCAATGTTCTGTGTTACATTAACATGTAGGGGTTTTGAGGAGTACAAAAAGGCTGGAGGAAAGGTCCCCACGAAAAAGAACCAGCCAATAATTTGGAAGAACGTGAAAGTAAGTTCCCGATTGCAATATATGTATATATTATTTATGTTAACAATGCTTAATTAGTTGTATTTTTTAATATTTTGTATGTTTGAGTTTATAGTGTGCTACACAAGACAACGGATGGGCATGTGGATACTATGTCATGCGATATATGCACATGATTATCAAACATGCCGCACTGGATATCGAGTGTATTGCTCAGGTATTATATAGTCTCATTAGATAATATGATCGAAATATATTAATCTTATTTATATCTCATTAATTATATATATACATCATTCTCTTTACAGGTGTTTAAAGTTGACCCCATTACAGGAAAGGACTTACCAAATGTTAATGCTCCCTATATGATGGGAGAATTAAATGAAGTAAGAGAAGATTGGGCAACAACCATACAAATAGTGGGGGATTTAAAATATAATTGGGATCCTGATAGCGAATAATGACTAAACAATGATATTTTGTAAATGAATTTCTGAATTATAATATATGTGTGAATGTTTCTACATGTCTTGATGTTTCTACATGTGTCTGAGTGAAAATGAATGAAAGTGTTGGTTTCTATATGAATGTTTCTACATGTGTGAATGTGAATGAATGGAACTACCGATTGCTAGCATGTGTGAATGTTTATAAATGTGTGAAAATAAAATGGAACTGCAGGTTGCATTGCTAAATGCATGTGCTATTTTTTTATTGTTAATTTTGCAGGTTTGCGGCCTGTTGTCGGCTGATGTCAATGGATGTTGTAAAACCTGTAGTTCATAACTGAACTGAACATGTTTCTCATCATGCGACCAGCCACAGCAGTTCTGCAGACTGACAGAAAAAAAAACAATAGGCGTCGGTTATTTGTAAATAACCGACACATAATGTTATAATGTCGGTTTCTTATCAAATAATCGACGTCTATTTCCTTAACACTACGGCCGTGCTCGCCAGCACGGCCGTGGCACCTGACCATACAACACGTAGTTACAGTGTCGGTTTCCTACTCATAACCGACATCTATTCCCTTAACAACACGGCCGTGCTGGCCAGCACGACCGTGGCACGAAGATATATGGCGTCGGTTTTTTACTTATAACTGACACTGATAGTGCCCAACATTGCGCCCTTTCTGTGGCGCGAAGGGTTTGGGCGTCGGTTTCTTAACTAATAACTGACGCCTATAGTCCCATGATGGCGCGTTTTCGGTGGCGCGTGAAGAGTTTGGGTGTCGGTTTCTTATCTAATAACCGACGTCTATAGTCCCCTAATGGCGCGCTTTCGGTGGTGCGCGAAGAGTTTGGGCGTCGGTTTTGGAACCGACGCCTAATGGTTGAGCTTTTAGTGTTGCCCACATAGGTGTCACTTATAAACCGACACTAAAGGCTTTAAATAACCAACACTAAAGGTAGGTTCTGTAGTAGTGATGTTCTCCTATGTATATACGTTGTGGCTAAGGCGATAGAACAATTTGTATCAAATTCTTGTCATCGTATGGATAAAATAAAGATGTTGGGCTTTTATGCAAATGTTTCTAAGGAGGTGCTGACGTTGAAATCAGTTTTAATTTACCCATATTTTTGGGTATGTTATTAATTAGTGATCGATTTTGCTTTATGTTTTGAGTAATCTCATATAGTGTAATGGGTTCTTACAGTCTCCTTCCAATGGTTCCCCTTCACTGCCTTGTAATGGTTGTTTAGCAGCCAAGAACCGATGGCAACACTACACTCACCTCTCAATGGCCATCCAATGCACTTTCCTTCTGATGGTTGAACTACTCTTCCTATCAAGGAAGTACTACACATGTCTACTGTTGGCCAATATCTGATGGAACTCCAACACAACAAATGACGGTTGTCCTTCACAATCTTCAAAATGGTCTCAACTTTGCCTTCTAATGGTTTCCTCGACACCTCACCTACCGATGGAGTTATTGCATGCCACCAACCCTTCATCTACCTCCTTTGTTCTCTCTTCACCTTCACAACATCCAAGGACTTAACTCCATGGTGGCGGGGAGGACTACAAACCCTAGAATATGCATATAAATACCAGGGGATTGCCAACGAAGAAAGGAGCCACCATTCCACACGGTCATACTGCTACATCCACTCCCGACCTTTGACCTCCCCACCATCGAACTTCATCCATTGATTTGTGAATGCCAACTAAAGCTTCCTTCTCCTCCTCTAAGTCTCAAAGGTCCCGACATTGAAGGAGGTTTATTGTGTACAGTTTCTTCCCATCGACTAGTGACGAGATCTGACCTTGAAGAAGGAAGGGTGTTGTTCCAAGTATATTTCTCACAAATGTGTAGGGTAGATCTACAGTTGTGTTATCCACCATCAATTTCCAACACGAAGACATGCTTATGTATGCCACGAATCTATTTTTATCTCCTTCTATGACCATGACTTTCTTTCTCTCTTCTATTGTTGTTTCTCTTATTATCGCTACCATGAGTGAGTAGTACTCTTTCTAGGGTGCAAGGAGTATCTCCGCTACCTAATTTTGCTCTTCTATTTGCATCTACTACTGTATCGACCATTATATGCTTTTAATCAATCGTTTTATGCTTGTATTTTTTCCTAATCATCAAGTTTATATGTAAAACAAATCTTGGTGTAGAGAATTTTGAACCCAAGGTCTGGGATACTGATCGATTCATGTTAAACCCTTGATAAGAATTTTGGATAGGTGTTTTCTGAGGCGATAATTGTATGTTTTCTAGGTAATGCAATAGCAATCTTAGATTCATAATTGTATAAGTCTTAGTCCTAACACTGAAAGGGGGGAATTCTTAGCCTCAACATATGTATTTCCATGATTAATTTGATGTCGTTAGAGAGTGAATGATAGGAACCCTAGTGCCCCATCCATCCATTATCATCCCTTTTAATTTAGTTTTTACTATTTGCAACCTTGGTTTGATCAACCAAATCCAAATCTTGTGTTAAATACTAGTTCTTGTCTGGTTACCTTGATCATAATCATTCTTAAATACACTGTCATTTGAATATGATCCTGAACTATACTACAATGAGATCCATTGGCTTGCGAATGGTGATCGTGTACTTGTTTAAGTAAACTCTAGGGATTTCACCCCTAGTGAATTTGCTAGTGTGATATATCCATGTCATATACATAATTGAGATTAACTTTGCTTCTTCCTCATCTTGCATATCGGATACCAGATGTGGATCTCACATTTTCTCAAATGTGCATGATATGAAAAGGAGTAAACCTTTAAATAAATGTATCGTGGAACTGTATGTCACAAATGGAGCATGAGTTGCTTTCCGTGCAGTCGGAACCTGTGAGTTATCTCTTCCTAGTGGGTTTGTAATAGAGTTACAAAACTACTATTACGTACCAGTCATTGATAGAAACATCAATTTTGTATCTTGTTTGGGCAAGAATGTATTCAAATTTCTTACAAAGAATGGATGATGTTCTCTTAGTAAAGATGAGATATTTTATGGAAGTGTCCCAATGTCCTATGGTCTATACTTGTTAGATGTACACACAAGTGTATATAACATAAATATGAAAAGGGTAAAACTTGATAACTCAAACCAAACTTACCATTGGTATTTTCATCTAGGGTACATAAATGAGAAACACATTTCTAGACTCCATAAATATGGTTATCTAGACTCTTTAGATTTTGAATCAATAGAGACATGTGAGTCTTGTTTGTTAGACAAGATGAAAAAATAATATTTCACTTGTAATCGTGAGAGAGTGATTTATCTACTAGGACTTGATCATATTGATGTATGAGTCCCATTTAGAACAAATGCTAGAAGCAGTAACCAGTGCTTCATTACCTACACTGATTACCTCAGTAGGTTTGGCTATGCTTACTTGATGAAACACAAGTCAAAAGCCCTTGAAAGGTTTAATGGCTTCATGTATGAAGTACATAACAAACTTGGTAAAAGTATTAAAGCACTTCAATATGATCTAGGTGGAGAATACTTAAACCAAGTCTTTGAGGACCTTCTGTGAGACTTTGGTATTTTATCATAATGGACTTCACCTAGAACACCACAACATAATGGTGTTTTAGAAAGAAGGAACCATACCCTGTTGGAGATGGTGTGATCAATGATGAGCTTTGTCGATCTTGCGACTTTCTTTTGTGGACATGCTTTACCAAATGCATCATTTACACTAAACTGCATACCGTCTATAATGGTTCAAAAGACACCATATGAGATATGGCATGAGAAATATCCTGACGTGTCATTTATGAAGATATGGGAAACAATTTCCTGAGAAGCTTGGATAAAATTAGATAAATGTTATTGTATTGGATATTTCAAAAAAGCCAAGGGATACTACTTTTACACTCCATCTGACAACAAATTGTTTGTTTCCAGGACTGGTGTATTCCTTGAAAAGGAACTTATTTCCAAAGGAAACAGTGGGAGACAATCAGAACTTGAAGAAGTTTGACACCAATGAGAAACATTGAAGGTGTAGAGGTATAGAAGGAACAAGAAGAGTCACAAATTGTTGTGGAATCTCAATATCTTCATGTAACACAAGAACATTGTAGATCTAGTAGGACACATCTTGATCCTAAAAGACTTTGATATCTTGTGACTCAAGAAGGTGATAAGTTGGTCATAGATAATGTGCTAACTACCTACCTAGAGGATATAGAGGAACCAAAAAATAAGAAATGACTTGAGGCCATGAGATCTGAGATGGAATCCATGTACACCATCAACGTATGAACCTTTTCTGATCCACCTGAAGGGGTAAAACCCGTAGGGTGCAAGTGGGTTTTCAATAACAAGACTGACATGGATGTTAATGTACAAACCTATAAAGGGTGACTGGTTGCAAAGGGTTTCAAGCCAATTCAAGGTGTTGACTATGATCAAACCTTTTCACCAGTTGACATGGCTAAATCTCTTAAAATCATGCTTGCCATTGTAGTTTATTATGACTATGAGATTTAGTAGATGGATGTTAAAACCAATTTCCTTTATGGGAGTCTTCTTGAGGATGTGTACATGACATAGGCCAAAGGTTTTATAAATCTGAAAGAAGAAAATAATGTATTTAAGTTGCAAAGTTCAATCTTTGGATTGAAACAAGCATCTCAGAGCTAGAATCTTTGATTTGACGAGGTAGTCAAAGAGTTCAGCTTTAGTATAAATGAAGATGAACCTTGTGTATACAAGAAGGTTAGTGGGAGTGTAATTGTATTCCTCATATTTTATGTAGATGACATATTATTGATGGGCAATGACATCCCTAACCAATAGATGGTAAAGAACTAGTTGGGAAGTACCTTCTCTATGAAGGATTTAGGTAAAGCATCCTATATCTTAGGAATTCAGATCTACAAAGATATATCTAGAAGGATTTTTGGTCTAAGATAGAGTACACATGTTGACAAGGTGTTGAAGAGGTTCACCATGCATGACCCTTAGAGAGGAAATCCCCCATGTTACATGGAATAAACTCTCTAGATCGTAGGTATGGAAGACCTCATCTCCCAAACCCTCCGCGCTCTAGAAAATAGGGTTTGGAAGTAGATGTCCCTCTACCCTTTCGGTCCCCTTTTCTCTTGCAGGTCCAAGGTGCTCGCTTGATTTTTGGGTCTTGGCTCCATGATGGCGGTAGATCTGGTAGATAGATGTGCAAAGTTGCAGTTGACGGAGGACAAAGAGGATCATATTGATCTCGAAGATGAAGGAAGTGACGATGAGAATGACCACACAGAGTTAGCCCTCATCGTAAGGTTGTTGACGGATCAATCATACAACTTTTGGGCACTCGAGAGAACCCTAACGCAGGCGTAGTGCCTGAAGGAGAAGGCAAGCTTCAAACAACTCGAGGGGGGGTCTTTGTAGTGTAATTCACCCACAAGAGGGATAGACAAAGAGTAATCGATGGGGCACCCTGGAACTTTGACAACAAGTTGTTCTTGTTCAAGGAGATATGCAAAGAGGAGCATCCAGGATGGATCATCATCAACCATAACCCTTTCTAGACTAGGCTCTATGGTATGCCATTAGGTTACTATAGTGAGAAATCGATCAGGGAGGTGGATGGAAGAATAGGAATGGTTCTACAGGTGGCTGGCGATGAGTTGGGATGGGATACTTTGATTAGGGCAAGGGTCCTTATCGACATCACAAAGCCATTGAAGTGTGTTTTGAAAATTAGGGTTAAAGGCGGCACGACGGTGGAGGTGGAGATGAAGTATGAGTGATTGGGGAGTTTTAGCTTTACATGTGGAATACTGAGACATGTAGAAAAAGATTGCAAAGGTCCATAGCGTATCCAGTAGTGGGGAAACTAGCTCAAGGCATATTCGTTCAAGCAAAGGCGACACATAGGAGAGGAGACCACTATCGGCGGAAAGATGATGAAGAAGCTAATGTTCCTTTCGAAGTCAACAGTGTGCAAGTTAGACAAAGAGGATAATAGCATCCACAGACCAGACGGTGGTGATTGTAGGTCGAGGTTAGGCACGAGTATTAGAGATCTAGAAAGCAGTAAGGAATTTGGGACCAACCCATTTAGTAAAGGATTAGAGAAGATAACACAAGGACCAATGATAGTGAAAGTAGCGCCAACAACTCCATGGGGCGGGATGGTGTGGACAGAAGCTTGCGGCAAGGAAAGAACTTCAAGCTAACAGAGGGAAAGAGGTAGGAAGAAATGTTGAACCAAAGGAGAGGGGGACACAACTGGAGGACACAAGTGTTGACTGCGGACCAGCTATAAGGTTCACAAGAGAGGAATTATTGAAATGAATGACCATCTGATGCTGGAGGTGGAAGCACCAGAGATGGAGGAGCTAGAGTACGATCCCATACCAAGCAACCATACGATAGAGGGAGGGATGGTCATACATGACCAGGGGAAGCATGAGAAACCAGGTCATTCAGTGCAAGTCTCACATAGAAGGACTACAAGGGCACATAAGAAATTGTAGACTGAGGCAGAAAACAAAAAGCAAAATTAAAAGAGCGCTAAATGGAAAAAGAAACATGTCTCGTGGGTGTACAAGATGATCAAAGGGGCAAGGTTTGGAATATCAGAAGTGAAGGTTGTCTGGGAAACCATGATTGGCAAACAAATTAGGGATTCAGACCTGTGTGATATGGAGGTAGACTCCTGAGAAGTGATGACATATGTGGGAAATAAGACAAAGCAGACAACAGACATTGAGAACAACACAGACAGTGGCTTGTTGGCCCAAGTAGTGGAGGTTGGTGTTGACCAACCCCGCGAAGAGCAATGAAAATTCTAAGGTGAAACTATCAGGGGATGGGCGACCCTAACACAATTAAATCTCTTCGATCATGGTGTGTGAGAGAATGCCCAAACATATTTTTCTTGATGGAAACTATGACAACAGGGACAAATCTTGCTGTAACACAGAAGAGTTGTGGCTACAAGGATGGCCTTTGTCTACCCAGTAATGGTAGAGCAGGGGGAATCAGTTTCTGGTGGAAATATGTGGAAGTAGAGATTTTACAGTACTCCGAGAGACATGTAGCTTGCATAGTGCATGAAAGCAGTAGAGCTGGTAATGGAGATCCATCGGCATTTATGGATGGGTAGATCAGCAACAAAAAGTAAAAACTTGGGATCTTATGAGGAGATTAAAAGCTGAAGCACAAGAACCGACTATCTTTATTGGGGATTTCAATGAAATACCATCAAATGCAGAGAAGTTTGGGGGACCACCTAAAGAGGAAAATTTTCTACAGCACTTCCGAGATGCTATAGATGATTGTGAGATGATAGACTTGGGCTTTGTGGGGAACACGTAATCATGGCACAGAGGCCTAACAAAGTAAATGCTTGTACAAGTTAGACTCGATGGGTATCTGGATGACATGGGATGGTGGAGGAGTTTCTCCTACATTAAGGTTATCCACATTACTATATATAAACTTGACCATGCACCCATCGTCCTCTCGGCGGACAACAGAGAAACTCACAGGAGAAGGGGAAAGAGTTTTTTTATCTTTGAGCCAATGTGGGTGGAGGAAGAGTAGTGTGAGAATACTATAAGGAGGGTGTGGGAAAGGGGGGGACCAGAGGAAATTATGGGTAAACTAAGCCGATGTGGTGAATGTCTAAAAGAGTGGGTCGATAGTAAATTTGGTGAGAGGAGGAAGAAGATCATTGAGCTAGAAGCTAAGTTAAATAATATCCAAGCAGCTCCACCTGACCACAGGAGCCTGGAAAACACTGAAGAAACATCCAAGGAACTACAATATTGGCTGAGCAAAAATGAAGAGTATTGGTGTGCAAGAGAGAGAGAGAGTAAAAGAGATGAAGGAGGGAGATCGGAATATGACCTACTTTTAGGCATCCAACAAAAGGAGGAGAAATTACATAGAGGGGATGAAGGATGCACATGGAAACTAGAGGATGGACGACTGGGACATAAAAAATATTTTGGTTGAGTTTTTCCAGAATTTACTCCAAACCAACTAACCATCCCACTTAAACAAGCAACTCAAGGCATAGAGGCAAAGATTGGTGAGCACAAAATGCTATCCTGGAGAAGGAAATCTGTGAAGAAGAGATTGTTGCAACCCTTCAACAAATGCACCCAAATAAAGTGATGTGTCCTGACAGAATGAAGGTTATGTTTTTCCAAAAATACTGGAACATTGTGGGTAATGATGTTTCTAGCTACATTAAAAGTTGGTGGAAGGGAGAGAGGATTATGGTTGATGTAAATGACACCCTTGTCATCCTTATCACAAAAACTAAGAAGCTAATGGAAATGGGAGAGTTTAGACCCATAATCCTCTGTAATGTAGTGTACAAGATTATGTCTAAAGTGGTAGCCAACAGGCTAAAATAGTACTTGCAGGACATTGTATCTGAAAATAAAAGTGCGTTTATAACAGGGAGAATGATTACTGATAATGCAGTCATTGCCTATGAACTTTTTCATGCTATGAAGAGGGATAAAGGGAGGAAACATGGCAATATTGCCTTGAAGCTAGATATGTTAAAAGCCTATGACAGGTTGGAATGGAATTTCCTTATGCATGTCATGGAGAAACTAGGGTTTGGGGATAAGTGGAGAGATAGAGTACACGACTGCATTGCATCTGTCCAACATTCTTTTGCCATCAATGGGGAAAGGACTGAGAAGATAAAGCCTACACGTGGAATGTGCTAGGGTGACCCTCTTTCACCTTATCTTTTTATTCTCTGTGGTGAATCTTTTTCCACCTCCCTTTTACTTGTTGCACGTGCAAATCTTCTCCATGGCATCAAGCCAAGTAGAGGAGCACCACACGTCTCACATCTTTTCTTTGTAGACAATAGAATTCTTTTTGCTAGAGCTACTAATGTAGAATGCTTGAAGATAGCTGAAATGATCAGTCAATATGAACAACCTTCTGGCCAGAGAATCAATTTATCCAAGACAGAGGTAGTCTTTAGCAAAGGAACCACTATGGCAAACAGAGAGGAGTTGAAGAACCTGCTAAAAGTGAAGGAAGTGGACAGACACGCCAGATATCTGGGGCTTCCCACAGCAATAGGGAGGTCCAAAAAGCATATTTTCAATAGTACAAAGGATAGGATCTGGAAAAAACTACAAGGATGGGAGGAGAATCTACTCTTCAAACTAGGAAAGGAGGTGATGATCAAAGCAGTGGCACAAGCAAACCCCACGTATGTGATGAGCATTTTCCAATTACCGGCAGGAATGATAGATGAGATTCATAGTGCAGTGACTAAGTTTTGGTGGGGGGGGGGGGGAAATAACGAGAGGAAGCAAGCACGGATGAGCTGGAGTAACATGTATAAGCCTAAAAGACTAGGGAGGATTTGAATTTAGAGATTTCCATGTCTTTAACTTGGCCCTCCTGGCAAAGAAACTATGGCGGCTGGCTACAAACATGGACTCACTCGTACATCATGTCCTGAAGGCAAGGTATTTCCCACGATCTTCTATATGAGAAGCAAGAAGAGGGTACAATCCTAGCTACACTTGGAGGAGCCTCTGGAATGCAATAGCTTTACTGAAAGAAGGGACAGAGTTGAGGATAGGGAATGGAGAGGATCTGAATATTTGGGATGACTAGTGGCTACTAGGAGAGCATGATACACTGGAGAGTCTACGCAGAGAATAAAATACACCTATTGACCAAGTCAGTGAGTTGATGACCCAGGAGGGGGGTGAATGGGACAAGGCCAAGATACAATAGTACTTTCCCAACCCGTATGTGAACTAAATATGTGCCATCCCACTGAGCATATGAAGATCAAAGGATGTGTGGGCATGGTGGCCTGAATCAAAAGGGGAGTTCACAGTGAAGTACACTTATTATTTGGGTTTACTAGGGAGAGAGGAGACCCAAAATCACATCAACCAGCCAGAGGGACGCATATGGAGGAAAAGATGGAGATCAGGATGGGCCCCAAAAATAGCACATTTCCTATGGAGAACCATGACGGGAGGAGTAACAACAAAAGGTTGTTTGTATAATAGACATTATAGTGAGGATGCGACATGTATGTTGTGCTTCACAGAGACTGAAAGCATACCACATATGCTCTTCAGATTCCCCAATGCCACTGAACTATGGGAACAAAGGAGTCGTAATATACAAGAATTCATCAACAATGTCAAAGATGAGACCATAAGTGTTGCAATGGAGGAAATCTTGGACAATGAAGAGGAAAAAGCTAGAGAAGAAATGGTAGTAGCAATGTAGGCTATATGGAAAGCCAAAAATGCCCATATCTTTAGTACAGATATAACAAATAGCCACTACTTATATATCAATAGCTTGGCCTTGATATGAGACTACAAGAAGCACAAGGAGGCTGAGATGGAAGCAGTAGTTCAACAGCTAACACATCACAAGGGGAGAGATGGACACCACTATGGGATGGAGTGATAAAGATAAATGTTGATGCATCGGTGGATGAAAACCAGGAGATAGTTGTGGGCATGATACCAAGCAACTATAGGGGCCAAGTGTAGGCAGTGACAGGGAACAAACTAGTCCCCAACCACCAAGTTGTGACCACCAAGGGCATTGGGGTGCAGCAAGTGATGACTTGGGCATCCAACCACAATTATAGTAAGGTTCATATAGAATGTGAAGCACAGATGGTGGTGCAAGCTTGCAAGAATCCCAACAAGCGCAGAGACTACCTGGGACCCATTGGTAAAGACATAAATTTACTTAGTGTTTCTTTTACTTCCTTTGTTTTTTCTTTTGCTCCACATATTTGTAATAAGGCAGCCCATGTCATAGCACAAGTAGCACGTAGAGAGTCAGGTCATAGTTTTTCTTACACGCAATCTTTCCCTTCTAGTATTGTGAACTTTTCTTTGGTTGATTTAGCCTCTTAATAGATGAAGGGGGGTCCACCTAGGACTTCTCATCTTTGCCAAAAAAACTCTCTAGATCGCAGTGTCTTAGTTCTTGTGAAGAATGGGAGCACATGAGCAATATACCATATGCATCTACAATTGGATCTATCACTTAAGTAATATTATGTGCATATTCTGATGTCTCATACAAGACAAGAAAATATCAGTCAGATCCTGTGAAAGGTCACTGGACTGCCACAAAAAACATCCTGAAGTACTTGATAAGAACAAAGGATTGGTTCCTTTTTTATGGTAGTGAGGAAGAGTTGTGTGTAAGGGGTTACCCAAGTGCAAGCTTCCAAATTGACAAAGTTGATTATCAATCACAATTTGGGTAAATGTTTTTGCCTCAACAATAGAGTTGTAAGTCTGAAGAGTTCCAAGCAAGAGACAATTGTCAATTTTATAACAGAATTTGAGTTTATTACTTCCTCAAGTGCAACAAAGGAAGATGTTTGGATCAAGAAGTTCATCGGTGAACTTGGAGTGGTTCCAAGCATTAGTGATGCAATAGAGTTGTATTGTGACAACAATGGAGAAATTACATAAGCTAAGAAATCTAGATCATATCAGTGTTCCTTGCATATACTTAAGTTCTTCCATCTCATACAAGAGACCGTACAACAAGGAGATGTGAAGATCTAAAGAGTATTGAGTGAAAGCAAAATTGTTGACCCACTGATAAAAGCACTTTTGCAGCAGAAGAATGACGTTCATGTTAGATTACTTGGAATTAGATTAGTGGGTGAATGGATGTAACTGCAAGTGGAAGTCATGTTGGAATGTATGCCCAGATAGTCGGTCATGTGATGATTGTAATGTGGCATTACACACTTGATTTGATAATATTAATAAAGCCAATTCCATCTATTTATGTTTGTTTTAGTTATGATAGGATGACACATCATAATAGATGTCTAAAGAATAATTTTACTTGATGACATATGTCTTGAGGTTAAGGATGTAAATAATGAGATCATATGTATGATAAGAATACATACATTCTTGTAATGTCTGTAGTCAGATATTATTGTGGAAGAAAAATCAACAACAATAATAAATAAGACCAAAATGTGTGTTGACTGATGATAGAGTCTCATTAGTCATGATATTGGATATTAAGTCAAACACATAGGTACGTGCTAGAGAGCAGTGTACCAATCAGATCCACCTCGAGAGTTATACATGGAAACCATGGAATGGTAGTCAAAATCACCTTTCAAAGTGATAGTGATGTTTTGGTTCTTAGATCTGAAGTCTCTACACTCAAAACATGTTGTTTGATGAACTTTGACATCATCCATGGTGACCTTGAATAAGGGTTGACATAAATGTGGTGATTGGGTACATTGTGAAACATGGGGATTGACTATGAGTGATGTAACTAGGATTTATCCCTCCAATCGAGAGTTTGATACACCATGACCTTTATAAGAGAGACTAATAAAAGTACAACCATACTCGTGTTACTCAATATGTGATATGTGAGCCCACATGCATATCTACAGTCTACTTTAGTTCAAGAATATAGATCGAGTATTATGAGGGTAACATTTTCATGCTTCACATTCAATCTGGGTATTAGAGACAAAGGAACTACACGATCATCGTAACATTAATCATAGATTATTGGTTGAAGTTGTTCTCCAACTTTCCACTTACTTGGGTAGCAATGATGTGTTTCTAGATATCGCTCATTACTTGTGTAGTCATAATGGTTATGAACTTCAATGCCAACATAATATGAGCTCTATAGGGTCACACACATAAGATGCACTTGGAATAGGAATCTACTCACCGGTAAGATTTAACTTGGTTACGAAAATTGTTTAGACAATAAAACTAAACAACACTAGTGGACTAAAGTGTCCAATCCATAAATTGGTAATCCAGCCGACCAACTGGTTCTAGTCGATCGACAGGAGTGTCCAGTCAACTAACTAGATCACTTTTGAACCTAACTAGTTTGACTGGGTCAAAAAAAGATGTGAAATGACCAATTTGACTGGGTCAAACAATTAATGACATGCGTAATGACGTGCATTAATCATCATGTATATTGGATATTTAAGTTTTCAAATAAGCACCCTACTTGAATTGGGTGTTATTATTGACTAAACCTCCTTTTTTCCTTATGAAGAATAATCGCATTGAGGACACTCTTTGAATATCTAGATCATTTCTTCAAAAGTAATTTTTATGCATATCTTGTTGATTTACTACTGATGTTAGTAGCACACAAGTTTGAGAGTCTTCTGGCCAAAGTTCTATAGTTCTAAAGATGATCTCATCCTTTCTATTTGAATAAATTGATATTGAGCAAACCTCATCTTGACTTTCCTATTTGTTATTGGCTCAGACTAATTTTTATTTTTAGTAGTGGTACATGAGTACAACCATACATAGGGTGTGCAGTTATTCTCAAGTGTATTTTTTCACTTGACACATGCACATATGGGATTTAGAGAGGCACTCTCTACCCCTCTCCCACGCCAGTTCTTGAGGCCAAATGCCCGGGAGGGTGGTAAATCAAGGCGGTAAATGGGATTTGAACTCAGGTCCCTTTGTTAGGAGACAACGTGCTTGACCATTTGAGCCACTCCTTGTCGGCACAGACACACACACACACACAGATATATATATATATATATATATATATATATATATATATATATATATATATATATATATATATATATGTGTGTGTGTGTGTGTGTGTGTGTGTCTTTGTATATATATATATTTGTGTGTGTGTGTGTTTGTGTATATATGGGATTAAGAGAGAAATATTTCTCTCCCCCTCTCCAACGCCCGTCGCGGAGGACTAACGTCTGGGAGGGTGGTAAATCATGGTGGCAACTGGTATTCAAACCCAGGTTCTTTTTTAGGGGACACCGTGCTTGACCACTTGAGCCACTCCTTGTTGAAATATATATATATATATATATATATATATATATATATATATATATATATATAGGCCCCGCTTATTCCTCTTAGAGTTTGCTTTTTCACCCACTTTTTTATTGGAATCCTATGGTGTTTTAGCCCTTCTTTAAATAATCATTGGTTTATGTTTTGTTGACATGCACATGCATTTTGATTGAAATATTGTTTGTGGAGTTAAATACTCAAGGTTCTTTATTTGTGAAACATTAATTTTAGTATAGAATTGCCTCATCTGCTTTAGTTGTGATTTCTCTTGAAACTAATTTTTTGGCTATATTGTTTATTGGGATGCTCTTATTTGAATTTTTGTAAATTGTTCACCCTTTTTGTAAAATAATGCCCATTGGTTTAATATCTACACGTACTCCGTTGATACTGACTTTCCCATTTTTCCTTTGAGTTTTCCTCTTCTGGGTGTTGCCTTCAACCCACCCAGAAGTAGGTAGGTTAGTGGAGGATGATTCATGGTGAACTTGAACTTGGAGCTAAGTTTCGAGGATAGCTTGAGATGACCAGGTTACCCACTATAATGGATCCTTTCATGTAAATTGAGTTTCTAATCTCAAATGTATGTCATGCTACCTTTAATGGGTGAGGAATGATATAATTGGATACTTTTATGAAATTTTTAATATTTAATATTTCCTTTATTGCAATATAATCACTTAGTTTTGTATATCATCCTATTTGAGAAATGATACACATTTCTTTTATTGAAATATTTAATATTTCTTTTATTGCAATATTTAATATTTCTTTTATTTCATGTATATACACATTTGAAATGCAAATATTTGAATAATAAGGATGTATTAGAAACTGGATGTACTTAATTTTAAAGTATGGATTCTCCTTTGTAATAGTTCTCACGGTTCTTACTAATTTCAAAAGTTCAATGATTGATATGAGGAAAAGAAAGAGAAAAATCCATAAAATGAATTACCAAAAGTAGTGGATAAGTAGTATTCTACATAGGGAATTATGTGGAATTCTCTAGAAAATAGTTGTTTAAGGAAACAAATTGATGAGTTTTGTTTTCACATTGTTCCCAATGAGAAAAGTAATCAAAATAAGAGACGTGGAAAAAGTAAGAAAGAGAAAAGAATTAAATGGATGCCTTAAATACATGGAATAAAAGGGAGACTTGGAGATTAATAAAAACATTTATAATTTTAGTATTTTGGTCTCATATCTTAGCCACACGTAGATAAAACTATTATAAAATTTCCTTCAAATTATGGGATTAAAAGAATAAAGGGAGAGAGAGAGTTATGAATTAATTTCTCTTTCCCTAAAGTGAGAAGGTTTAATCAAATAAAGAAAATATGTCACATTTATTTTTGGAGAAGGAACCTAGGGTTCGTCCCTTGAACATATCACGTGAATCTGTGACCACATGATCAAGATCCAACAATCATGCTTATGTCTTCTACCTCTGAACAAAAGTGAAACAAGACAACAATATGTGTCAACTCTTGACTTCTCTCCCTCCCTTTCTAACCTACAATATGATCTGAATCCTTCCTCTTTAGAATAAAAAAGTAATTGCAAACCATTTAATCCCTAATTTACCTGACTTTCACAATGAATAGGAATTTTTCCCAAATTTTCCCTAGAGGTGGACTCCATTAATGGTCGACTTACCATACCAGACCTATATAAGGGGATAGATGCCTCAGGGAGACCCCGAACCTCTTTGTGAGTTTCTATTGGACTCTAGACTTCTTCATCTACCTTTTATTTCCCCACAAACCTTGCTCCCTTTCTCAAATTCTACTGTACATCTCTTTAGTGTTTCCCCAAAGTCATCTACCCTGCTCTGGGCTGTTGCAGAGAATTTGGTGACCATGGATGAGTCTGGTGGGTCATGGAGAAGGAACAACGACATTTTTTTCCTCTCAATAGCCCTGAGGCAAAGAGTCAACACGGTAGTTGACCGCAGATGGGATGCTTTACGAAGGAGGTGGCTCACGAGGGGTTGAATAAGAGGATAGGTGAGTTTACCTTCCTCCCCCCAAGGTGTGTGAGGTCCAATCCGAAGGACAGGAGGGTAAAAGTGTAATTCCACCATGGCTTGACACCCTACCCGCATGAATAGAGATGCAAATATAGTCAGAGCCCATTGGCATAGCCCTGACCACATGGAAAAGGGATGAGAGATCGAATGATGTGATGGAAACACTTTATACGCTAAAAGGTGATTTTCCTATAAAAACCATAGTTGTTTATTAGTGGATCAGATAATAGTGAATAAATATACCAAATTAATCATAAAAATGATCGAAACATGAATAAAATAGTTTCAAGACCCAATTATGTCTCTATTTCAAAAAGTGTCTAAAGTTGATATCTCTAAGATGTTAATTGTATCAAAACCCCTAATTTCTTGACTTTAATGATCATATCATGTTTAAATGGCTTAAATAGATAAAGTTGGCCTTTTGGATAAAAGAGACATCTTTGGCCTAAATAGGGTTTAATAATGCATAAAACACCAGAGTTTGTAAGTTAAAAGGGCATTAAAAGTGATAGTTCGGGTTTGGGAAGGCAAAACCCTAATGAAATCCTAATTTTTTACCAAAACCCTAACTTGGAATCCAAGTTATTCTTAATGATAGATTTTAGATAAAGTAGTAATATTGGGGTGTTATGTACTAATTTCACGATGATTGCTTGCTTGCTATCAGTCAGTGTTTATTGCTTGGACTTTTGATCTCTCCTAAAAAAGGTATGTGGTTACACCTATGACTACTCGGCTTAAATGAATTTTCATGGATTTTCGAGGTTTCCCGCATTGATTGCAAATAAATTGTTGGTTGTTTATTTAATTCCTACAGACTTTAAAGCCCCTATGAGTATCACATTATATAAGTATAACTTGCTCACTATCTCCGATGGATTTAAGTAATATTAGTGGGATGTGAAAAGCCACTATGGCGATGAATGATCAAGCCGAGATAGGATGATGATCAATAAGATCAAGAAGGGATAGGATGATCATTAGGAGGCCAAGCCAGGACAGGATGGCCATTGTGAGGCTTAGCCATGAAAGGAAGTCCTTAATAAACTGAGCCCAGGAATGGGAGGTTCTGAAAGGTCCTCTTTAGGGACTAAACCCCAATGAGAGGGGTTCCCCACATGAGTACTCCAGAGAGGGAGAGTGCCATTGAGATTTAATTGAGTAGGAAGAAAATGCATGTTCAATTTTGTAATCATATTTGTTAGTATGGCTAAATATGCTGATACACCTAGATGTGAATATTTTGTTTCCCCCACATACTGTTTAATTTGTTATACTAGTCGTGTTTTTGTTTCATGGTGTTTTAGGTAAATGCTTGATAAGATGGTATCTAGACATGATGGACATATGGAATCACTTGAAGACATTAAAGTTAATTTTTAAGGAGGAATAGATAGGTACTTCTTCTCATATAGTTCTCATATGTACAATTCTGGAGATAGAAAGTTATGTAAGTTCTAGAGGAACATATAGTAAACAATATATTTGAATGAATGTATATTATTTATTGTTATTTATTTTTTGCTAAATCTAGATCCTTGGGAAAATTTTAGGTAATGGATCTCAACTTTAAGGCCTTCTTAATTGGGGGTTGCCAAAAAATAAGGTCGTTACATTTGGTATCAGAGCCCTAGATTTTTCATATAATATTTAATAATTTATAATTTCAGGTAATCCATAAAAATATAAGGAAAGTTATTAAGCCAAAACCTAATGGAAATGTTTTGAGGGAGATGTCTAGATCCTTGATGGTTCTTATACCCAAATTCCAAGTCCCGGAATCTTGCAATCACCCAAGGCAAATTTCTTTAAACAACGTATCCATTAAGATGCTATCTAAAATAGTGGTGGAACAAATCAAACCTTACCTTGATGATTGGATATCCCCCTATCAATTGAGTTTCATACCAGGAAGAAGAATCTCAGACAATATCATATTAGTACAAGAAATAATCCACTCTATGAGGACTAGAAACCATGGGCCGTCCACTATGGCAATCAAAGTCGATCTAGCCAAATCCTTCAACCGAATGAATTAGAAATTCATCCAAGATACTCTCCAAAGAACGGCTATACCTGAGCCACTAGTTAAACTGATCATGAACATTATCTCTTCTGGAGAAATTGCTATTGCTTGGAAAGGATGTAGCCTCGCACCCTTTAAACCATCTAGAGGGATTCGTCAGGGTGACCCTCTATCTCCATATGTTTTTGTCATTTGTATTGACAAGTTAATCCAAGCCATTGCAGGTGAAGAAATGAAAGGTAGCTGGAAACCCCTTAAGATTTCGCAGACTAATACTTTCACCCACGTCTGCTTTGTAGATGATATTATTTTATTCGGTGAAGCATCTCTCGTCCAGGCCACAACAGTCTTGCAAACACTACATAACTTCGAAAACGCATCAGGTCAATCTCTCTCTGTAGAAAAATCATCCATTTTCTTCTCCAAGAACATAGACAGGAGAATTCAAAGAAGGATATGTAGGAAAATGAATATCAAGGAGACACAAAATTTGGGAAAGAACCTTGGCATCCTTATACTACACTCAAAATCAAATAAGTAGATCTACCTCCCAATCCTCAATGCCATAAACAATAGAATATCCTCTTGGGAAAACCACACCCTCTCCCTTACAAGAAGAACTGCACTTGCACTCTCTATCCTTAACTCAATCCCTGCATACACAATGCAATAAACTATACTCCCGATGTCAATCTATGAGAACATCGACCAGACAATTCACAACTTCATATTGGGTCACAAAGGAGACACTAAGAAAATGCATACAATCTCTTAGAAGAAATTGATAGCCCCCATAGTAGAAGGAGGATTGGGGGAGCGCCCTGCTAGAATCCAAAATGAATCCCTTCTCTCAAAAAAGGTTTGGGATTTTGTTAGTGATAGAAATATTCCCTGGTGAGGCCTCATGCACTCCAAATACCAACACCTCAAAGACAAATGAATGTCTATAGGGTCAAGGATGCGGAAACACATACACTCACAGTTAAGCTCCATAGAAAATCAAATGGGACACATCGTCGTTGATGGTGCCTCTACTTCATATGGAAAGATAGATGGGTTAAAACCTCTTAGACTTCGGTTCTAAAACTCAACAGACCCATCCCAGAAGATATAACATATCTCAAAGTCTCTTCGATGGCGGAACATGGGCAGTGGGATACAAGCTTCCTATGTCACTGGTTTGATGAAGAAACCTACAAAAAGATTCAAAAAATGATTCCGCCTGACCCAAGTGTCAGAGTAGACAAATGATAACGCATCCATCACCCAAAGGGCATCTTTAAAACTACAACCACTTACAAAGACCTTCTCAACAACCAGTGCATCAAAACACTGGATGTTGTCCATGCATCTGGAAGTTACCCACTGCACATCACACAAAATATTTCCTCTAGAAAGCACTGCATGACGAACTCCAAATGTACCTCAATAGATCAACCAGAGGCCTCACCAAAAATCCCCTATGTCCCCGCTACAATTACAATAATGAAACCACCATTCACATCCTTAGGGATTATCCTCATGCATCCAAAATATGTACCGAGATTACAACCCATCATAACGTACATGTCGACAACGACCCGTCTCTACATCAATGGTTCTCAAGGAATACAAAGAAGAAAGTTTTAAGTATCCATAAGACCTGGTTCACATCAACCATTGAATTTCTCTGGAAATCTAAAAATGAGTTTGTTTTTTCTAACAATAACATATCTACTATGGAGGCCATGCAAACATTGAAGAAAGAAGTCACCATGACAATCCATGCCTTCTCAGGCACCGCAGCATCACCCAGGACTATGCCACTTGACAATACCAATTGGACAAAACCAACTCACCGAAAACTGAAACTAAATGTTGATGCTGCTCTCTTCAAGCATCTTCAAAATGCTAGCATGAGTTTTATCTGGTGAGATGAAGATGGATTATGGATCAGTGGAGGTACATAAATTGCTCCTTGTACAGAAACTTGATTGGTGGAAATGGATGTTGTGATTAGGGGTGTTAACAAAATCATCTATGAACCAAGAGACGTCATCGTCTAATTAGACAATCTTTTAGCATACAAAATACTTATTGATGCTATACAAAAACCATAGTGACTAAATCCATTCAAAAAGAAGCTTCAACATCTCCTCACCCTGAAGGACAACATCAAAATCACCCATAACAGGCGGTCCTCCAATAGAGTTGTTGACACCCTAGCAAAATGGGCTGCCAAGAATGACATCCCTCATCTTGAATGGGCATCTTGTCCTGAACTTGCCCTCCAAATATATGAGGAAGAGCTTCAATTATACTCTATTTCTGAACCTTATATGTACCCTACTTGCTGAGAGAAACTTGAATAAAATATAACTCAACTTTTCTTTAAATAAAACACAATGGAAATGGCATCGGGAAAGGATCACGGTTTTGAGGTTTGGCAATACTTTCCTCTGCACCATTAAGTTGGTATACGAGGATTCCCTTAGCCAATGTGATACCGGCCTAGCCAAAACCTTGAGTTAGCATGAAGTAATGTTTCCAATAAGTCTTCTCATCTCTACTTTCATCCAATTCTCATCCTCTTACTTAATCAGCCCTAAAAGATACTTCCCTCCTCACCTCAAGTTATGGTTTTGAAGAAGAAGTAGGATTAAGGCATCCTCTGCCTAATGAACATATAATGTGGAAACAATGATAAGGGAAAGAAAAATGTGTTATGGGTTTTTCCTTATGAGAGTAACCCTAGACGGAACTAGGGTTAGTTTATAAAATCCATAAGTGGGTAAAGGAACATAGAAAATATAAGGTGTTGGGGTATGTTTCCTAACCCTGAACCCTACTCCAATAAACCTTAATCAATGGATGAGAAACGAGGGAAAAACCCAATGGATTGGGATACCCTAGCATACCCATGCATGCAAGTACGTAGAGTAAGGCATCCCTATTATATATGAAGGGTTGAATATACATATGAAGCACAAAAAATCAGTGGTTATTGTTGGTATGTATGCCCAAAGAGCCAATCATATGATTATTGTAATGGATTATATTATAAATGATTTGATTAACAAGAAAGGCAATCTTTAAACCTATTCTATTTTATTCAGTTTTGAGATAATGAAGCAACATAAAAATGCATAAAGAATGATACTACTCAGACATATGTCTTTGGGTTGATGATCTGAACAATAAGATCATACAGATGTTAAGAGTATATTCATCTTGTAATGTCCCTAGTCAGATGTTATTGTGGAAGATTGATAGACAACATTAACACATAAGACTAAAATGTATGTTGGTTGTTGACAAAATCTCATCAGCCATGATATGTGAAATCAAACCAAATCCACAGAAACTTGTTAGAGAATAGTGTATCAGACAAACCCACCATGAGAGTGGCACATGGAAACCATGACATGGTAGTCAGAATCATCTCTCATAGTGTTGGGGGTGATTTTAGTTCTTAGACTTGAAGTCACTACACTAATCGCATGTTGTTTTTTACTTTGACATCATCCACCATGATTCTGAATAAGGGTTGCCATAAAGGTGATGATTGGATGTAGTGTGGCACATGGGGATGATTGTGAGTGATGTAGATTGGATTTGTCCCTCCTACAAGAGTGTGATATCCTGACCACTTGATAGTGAGATTGAGAAATGCAAGGCCATGCTCATGTGAGTCAATATGTGATAATGAGCTTACATATATCTCAGACAGTCTGCTCTAGTTCAAGGCACATGGATTGAATGATTCAAGAGGATGAATATTCCATGACTCAAGTTCAATCCGGATATCAGTGACAAAGTAATTATACAATCATTGTAGGACTAAAGATAGATTGTAGGTTTAAGTTGTTCTCTAACTTTCTATTTACTGGGGTAGCAATGATGTGTTGCTAGATATCGCTCTTTGCTTGTGATGTCATAAACTGGTTATGGACATTCATTACCAACATTATATGGAACCTATATGGTCACACACATAGGATTCACTTGGAATATGACGTTATTCATGAATGACATTTAATGTGATTACTAAAAGTGTTTAGGTTTCAATTTAAACAACAATTGACTAACTAGACTTTGAGTCGACCGATTCAAGTGTTGAACCAACTGGTTGGAGTGTCAGGTTGATTGGAAATTGCATTGGCTGAATTCTAGATGAACCAGGGCATGAACTGACTGGTTCACTTAGTGACCAATTGACTCAAGGTTGCAAAGTGATTGGTTCATGACATGAACCACTCAGCTCATGAATCAATTTGATTACATCAATGATTAGTGCTGACATCATGTTGTGCATTCATTAGATTAGAATTGCCCATACAAATGCAATTGGAAAACATTATGAAACGATTGGTTCACTGGGTGAACTGATCGGCTCACTGGGTGAACCGATTGGCTAACATGCCAACCGACTGGTTCACCTGTGAACAGATTGTTTTGCTGCTCACAGGGTGCAAAAATTTGTGAAATTTGGGCCTCTTCCACTCCCACGCAGACTGGGAACCCTGGCCCTAACCCTGACCCTCCTATCGATAGAGGGGTATTGGGGACTTCATAGAAATAGTAACATTAGTTTCTCTAACAGTTGTTGTCTTCTCTAGTGGTGGTGACTGAGATAACCCGAGCAAGTCCCACCCGATAAAGGGAGGGATAGCAACGAAGACCAATTGTGGGAGAGAAAGTTTTTGGACTTTGTCCATTACCAGGTACATCCACTAGGAGTTGTTGTATACGATGTTCGAGTGCGACTTGAATAAAGGGCACGTACTAGGATGAGGATATTGTCGTTGGACTTGCTCGATTACCAGGTACATCCTCAAAACCATCTGTTCCATTATATAGTTGTTGATGTGATCTACTATCATAAAGGGAAATATGACTGTTAATTTTTGTTTCTGCTTCCTTCTTGTTGGATCTAGGGCTCTAGAGGGAGGTGAATAGAGTTTCAAAATTATCAAAAGAATAGTTAGACCTTCAAATTTTATCAATTGAAACTAAATGCTTAAGATCAATTTGTAGTACTATCTAAGCAATCATATCAAGGATAAGAGAAATTGCAACATCCACTTGGACAAGGTGGTTAGAGTGGTTCCAATCTCCAAACTAGGAGATAATCAATCCAATACTTAGAGAGGTCAACCTCTAGGACTTTGCAATCCGTGTATACTTATATTCCATCATAAGAGATACAAGGAGACCACCATACATCCATGGACTTACCTACTATAGACAAGAGTCTTTCACCTACACAAGGACTTACCCACTTGATCAAGATGTCTTTAGCCTTCACCAAGGACTTACCCACCACACTTGCACCAATTCTTTGGCCTTGAAGGAATTAACCACTCTTCTTGAATCTTGTCCTTGCCCTTCTCCTTCACCAAGAGAATATCTTCACCTCTTCTTCAAACTTGAAGAAGACCAGCAACTTCACCTACACTCAGAGTATCTTGCTTCAACCTTTGCTCTTTGAGATAGGGGATTGGGAAGATGGAAGGAATGAGACCTTTACAAGAACATGGAGGTATCTCTATTACAACATACCTAAATCACTCATAATAACAAAATTCTTTGTAAATGAGAGAGAGAGAAAGGGGCTCAAAGGGATACAACACACTCAACTATAATAAGGACTTAGGATAGCATGAATGAGCAAACTTGGAATGAACTCCAAGGGGTCCTATTTATAGTTGAAGGTGTTCCTTTGAGTGTGGGATCACTTAAGAATGAAAATTAGCCATTTTACAACTTACAACAGATCTATTTTCATTTACAACAACTCTATAATGATTATAAATTTTTTTTCTGCATTTTCCATATAGTACATTTGGTCCAGTTTCAATAAAGATAACTTGACTGATCCACTAACTGAAAAATCCAATTTTCAAACTATCGATCAAGTTTGTTCTGGGAAACTTGACCGATGAGACAAAATTAGTTTTTATTAGTTGATCGATTGATCGAGTTCTATGAGTGTACAACTCAACCGATTGATCATTTCAGAAAATCCATCACTGGATCGGTCGAGTTTCCAACTTAACCGATAAAGTGCTTGTGACAAAATTTCCAAAATGATTTTTGAGTGACCAAACATTGGAATTAAGTGTCCCTAATTTTTTCTCATCTTCGTTACAAGTCATATCATCAATACAAGTGATTATAAAATTAATCTAAGGTGATTTGGAGAGATCTCCCAAAATTCACACTTGCATTGCTTTTGACTTGAACTTGGATAAGCTAGGGCTTGTGCAATTTGATCCTTTTCATGTACCTTAAGCCTGAAATCAATCTTGAACAAACATATTAGATACATAGGAATGGAATGGTTAAGTCGTTATCAAAATATGGACAATGTATAACTCTCAGGTTAACATTCTCTACCTTTTTGACAATGACAAACCAATCCTCAATCATATATAAAAGGATATGTAAAGTTATACCTTTGCCTTGTGAATTGCAGGGGGATTCATGATTTTAACAATGTGAATTTCTCCCCCTCAATCTATGCTTACTCTTACTTGCATAGTTAGTCTTTCTACACAAAACAATATAACATGTATACTATATGTACCTTTAGCAAGTCACATGATAAAGCATATAATGAACAAGAAAAGGATCACATAGACAATAAAACCAATATGGTTGAGCTTCAAAACATTGAACTTTTGTCTCCCTTTTGACATTATCAAAAAGTAAGGGGGTAGAAGAGCACAAAAATAGGTCTTCTGCAAGAACAACTAAAGCATACATCCACAACATAAAACTTGCAATCTCAAAGCATACGCCAAACAGGGACAAGAGAGAAACAAGCAATCTAAGTCATAATCAAAATATGGGAAACATGGCACCAACTCATGAGATGTGGTAAATCAAAGAGTAAGTGTACATATGATTAAGATTACACCATAGAAAGCATGTCCTCAAAAACAACTACAAACCAAAATGATGAAACCAACATGATGATGAAAATAGTACATCTCAGATAATGTTCCCAGATGCTTTTAGTAAAAAATAGTCTAGAAAGATATATATGATCACCATCTACGAATTAAAATTAAAGCAACTAAATGTCTAGGATATCTATGTCCACAACATCACCATCATCCTCAGTAGAGGCTTCTGACTCATACTCGTCATCTCTATCTGAAGGTGTAGCAGAGACAAAACCGTCACCTTCATCACCAGAACCACTAGCAGAGCCACCAGAACCATCATTTCCATCATCCTTAGATGCCTCCTCAGTAGCAGCAGTAGCTTCCTCATCAACCTGATCTGACATCTCCTCAGCAATAGAGGAACCAAAACCATGTACGGGCCACCTGACATTCTACTCAGCCCAAGACATACCAAGATCATGCAACTTCTGGTCTTAAGGATAAGAAGGAGAAGAAGTGCCAAGTCCTGCAAATGCAAGCAATGTAGCTATAGGACCAGTAGGGAGAGGTAGCACAGTAGGGGTAGATCCACCAGTAGTAGAGAGTATAGCAGTGAAAGTAGTAGGTGGATGGGTAGGGTAAAAATGATTATATGCATAGGATGCATAATCACCTCTTGGGTAGGCTAGTAGGTAGGGTAAGGATGTGCACATGAGAGGTTCATGGTAGACATGGTAGCACATAGATCATGATGCATGTGCTCCTGAACCTGAAGGTTATATGCATGTTGATGCATCATGTAACCCATGAGAGTTTCATTTGATACATGGAAAGAGGCATGGGCAGGTCGGGATGGCTGAGATGGTGGAGGTGCACGGGTGGAGGTGGAAGATCTAGGTGTGGTAGAGAAAGGGGTAGGAACACTCTTATGAAGTGTGATCTCACTGATGCAAACTCCTTTTTGGGAAGGTTTGTAATGAAGTTCATGAAAAAGAGATTCGTTAGTGGAAGTCTGAGAAAGACCACAAATTAGGGCTGGGTAGGGTGGGTGGGTTCCATGGGTGTTCTTGCCAAAGTCAAAGCAGGTCGTGTGGTAGAGAACATATCTTTCCCACTTGACTCTGATGTTCTTCAGGATATAGAACATAATCACCACTGTTCTCTACAATTTCAGTTTGGTTTTTCTTTGGATGAATATTGCAGTTGACTACTAGGGCGAGTATGTGGTTCTTGAGGTCTAAGGCTGAGGAGGGAAGGGTAGACTTCTTCCTATTGGGAAATTGAGGCTTCTTTAAGAATTTATGGATGTTAGGGAGAGTGAGATCATATTTCTTGTAGAAGGCCTCAAGGTCAAGGAGGTGAAAATACTCAAGGTACTCCTTCCTCCAAGTGTCAGTCACCTCAGTACCTGAGAAAAAGATATTAAAGGTATCCTCGGAGACTTGGAATTTCTTCCCAAATATCATGGAAATAAGGACTACTTGAGCATTAGGTAGGGGTATGCGAGTGTCGTAATTCCATTGCAAATTTTCATAGAATTCATGAATGACTTTAGTGCTTGTGATGGAATTGTGGTAGCGCACACGTTCAACACTCAAGGCGGAGAGGTGGTGGTCATACAACTACTCGGCTACTTGATCAATAACCTTTTGTCTACGTGGGCTTGGCTCAAATAGGGCACAAAAAGGAAAGGGGTTCCTAGGAAGGAGTTCCTTGTACCTATTTAGAGCATCATTGGAGACAAAGAAGGTATCATCAAAGGGTATACGTCATGAGTTGGACAAGGACGATGGTGCTCCGGATGTGGCGGCTATGTTTCTCCTATTGGAAGCCATGGAGGTGAGATAAGAGGATGGAGAGGTCAAAAACATAGGAAACACCACTAAAAATCGACCAAACACCTAAGGTTGTTGAGAAGGAGGTAAAGGGAGGTCGAGAAAGGATGAACTACAGTTAAGGAGAGGATGTTTGAGGCTAGGGTTGAGAGCTTGAGGGAGTAGGAGAGTGAATCGGTTGATTTTTAACTAGTTGGGAGGGAAAAAAGTCTGTCGAACCGCACTTTAGTTTGCTCTAGACTAGCCATCGTTTGAGTTTTATGACTGGAAAACTCGATTGAATGGCTCTTTATAAAAGCCCTCATCCACAGATTAGTCAAGTTGGCAACTCGACCAATGGTCAACCTGAACCAACTTTACAAAATTTAATTTCTAACAATTACGGTGCTAATTAAATTTATTTTTCAGTCCATTTTGTATTTTAGACATACTTAGACACATATCACTCATCATTGGGTACTATTTTGCGATAAAACAAGTGTTTACGAAAAAAATCCAAAACAAGCAAAAAAATAAGGCATATGAATATGAAAATTTTAGCACTAAGCAAGCAAGGGTGATCAAGACATAAGCAAGGCATATAGGATAGATGGAAACTAGATAGAAGACATATCAGATTCATCCTAGGCAGTTATGAGTAGTTTATATCTAATAAAGTTAAATTGCTCTCTAGCTAGAGGTTATTGAAAATGTCAGTCAACTGATTTTCCATGTCCATATGCGTGATATAAATATACTTTTTGGCAATGTGATCATGAAGAAAATGATGATGAACCTCTACATGTTTGGCTCTACTATGCAATATAGGATTGTAAGATAAATTGATTGCACTATTATTATCACAACAAATAGGAGAAGCATCAAAATGAATGTTAAAGTGTTGGAGCATTTGCTTCATCCATGGGACCTGGGCACAACAACTCCCAGATGCAATGTATTTAGTCTCAGTAGTTGGTAATGCCATTGTGCTCTATTTCTTGGAGAACCAAGACACCAAGCATGGTCCTAGGAGAAAGCAAGTGCAACTTGTGAACTTTCTATGAATCAAGCATCTTGCATAATCTGTATCACTATAAGTCATAAGAGAAAAGTCCCTTGACTTGGGATACCATAGTCCAAAATTTGGAGTTTTGGTTAAGTACATTAAAATCCTCTTAATAGATATAAGATGTGATTTCTTGGGATTTGATTGAAGGAAATCACACAAGCCAACACTAAACATTATATCAGGTCTAGAGGTAGTTAAATAAAGTAAACTTCGAATCATACCTCTATAGAGCTTCTCATCTACCTTTTCACCTTCTTCATCTTTATCAAATTTGGCGGTGTTTGACATGGGTGTGTTCATCGGCTTGGTGTTCTCCATCCCAAAGTTCTTTAGTAGCTCACTTGTGTACTTGCCTTGATTGATGAAGTTCCCATCTATAGTTTGTTTGATTTTAAAGCCAAGGAAGAATGCAAGCTCACCCATCATGCTCATCTTGAACTTACTATGAATAAGATCACTAAACTCCTTACAAAGATCAATATTAGTTCTGCCAAAAATAATATCATCAACATATATTTGAATGATAAGAAAATTGTTAGAAGTGTGTTTGAGAAACAAGGTAGAATCTACTTTTCCAATGATATACCCATGATCTAGAAAAAAGTTCTTTAATATCTCATACCAAGCTTGAGGTGCTAGTTTGGGTCCATAGAGACCTTTTTGCAACAAATAAACATGGTTAGGTAAACTATCATGTTCAAAGCCCGGTGGTTGTGCAACATACACTTCCTCCTCAATTGTACAATTCAAAAACACACTTTTAACATCCATTTGATAGAGAAGAAAGTTTTATAACTAGAAAAAGCAAGCAACATATGTATGGACTCAAGTCTAGCTACAGCTGCATATGTTTCATCATAATCTATACCTTCCTGCTGATTGTAGCATTGGGCCACTAACCTTGCATTATTCCTTACCACCTTGCCGCTTTCATCTAGCTTGTTGTGGTAGACCCACTTGGTGACAATGATCTTTCTATCACTTGGTCTTGGCACTAGGGTCCAAACTTTATTCTTTTCAAATTGCTCCAATTCTTCTTACATGGATAGGATTCATTCATCATCCCCAAGATCTTCTTTTGACATTCTTTGGCTCGAGTTGTGAGACGAAGGCACTATTGTCTTGTTCTTTGTTAAAGGCATACGTCTTCACTCGTTCAAATGGGTTACCTAAAATCAGCTCTTTTGGATGATTCTTTGCAAATCGGGGAGTTGGATCCTTCTTCAGTGACCACCTCTTTTCCCTTTTGGGTGATGTTGAGTTCTTTACAAATAGGAATCATCTCACCTGCAACATCATCATTTGGAACAATATCTTTGGGAATAGAGGGGTTAGTCTCCATAAACTTAATATTAACATATTCTTCTACTTTTGTAAGATAAACATTAAACACTTTATAAGACTTTCTAGTAGTATTATAGAAAAGAAAAAAGCCTTGTAAGATTTCAAATAAAACTTGTCGAGAGAATCTTTAGTTATTTAAAATAAAACAAGGACATTTGAAAACATGGAAATACTCGATAGAAGGATTCCTACCACGCCATATCTCATATGGGGTTTTCTTCAAAGAAGGATGTGTAAAAACCTAGTTTTGCACAAAACATGAGGTACTAACGGCTTTGGCCCAAAACTTCTTTGGAGTGTCATACTCTAAAATCATAATCCTAGCCATCTCATGTAGTGTCCCATTCTTCCTCTCTACATATGTATTTTGTTGAGGTGTTTGAGGTGAAGAGAAGTTATGTGTATATCCATATTCTTCACAAAAATGTTGAAAATTATCATTTTCAAATTCTCCCCCATGATCACTATGGATGGAAACAATCCAGAAAGAAGCTTTGTTCTCAACTCATTAAAAAAATTAGAGAAAACATCAAGCGTACCACTTTTGGAAATGAGAAAGAAGGTCCAAGTATGTCTAGAGAAATCATTGACAATAACAAGACAATACTTGGAGCCATGAAGCGATTGAGTTCTCATTAAATAGATCAATGTGGAGAAGTTCAAGAGCTCTGTTGGTACTAAGGATTCCTTTGGATTTGAAGGAGGACTTTATTTTCTTTCCTTGGGTACAAGGTTGGCATTCTTCATTCTTTTCAAAATCTAATTTAGGAAGTCCCTTTACCAAGTCCTTTTTGCTCAACTTCTTCAACTGATGCATATTTACATGACCAACTCGACGATGTCAAAGAGAATTATCATTCTAATTGACTACTTGGCATCTACCAACAATAGGATCAATACAGTCAAGCAAAATTTCATAAAGATTACCACTTCTAGTTCCCTTATATATGACTTGATAGGTGAGGGAATCTAGAATCAAACATTCAAAAGAAGTAAATAGCACAAGGTAACCATTATCACATAATTGACCTACACTTATTAAATTGTGATGTAGGACATCCACAAAGAGAACATTCTTGATACACAAGGATTCACCTATATCACCCTCACCTTTTACCTTACCTTTCTTGTTGTCCCAAAAGGTAACCGAACCTCCTTTCTTCTTAGTGAAGTTGTTGAAATGGATTATATCACTTTTCATGTGTTTATGCAGCCACTATCAACAATCCATCTACCTTTTTCCTGCAAGAAAGAAGAGTGTCGGTTCCCAACTCAAAAATTGGGATCCAGAGTTAGCTTGGGGACCGATTTCATCTTTCGGTTGGTCCTCTTAGGCTTTTAAGGACAATGAGAACAAATCATAGGGTTCTTAGTGCCAGAAGACTCTCCAATGAAAGAGGAGGTTTCCTTACTCTTTTTCTTACCTTTGTCTTTGTTCTTGCCCTTAGGTGCTCCCCTTACAAATCCCAAACCACTAGTACCACTTTGTTTGGTAGAATGGTCAAGGATTTCATTTAGGGAGTTTTTCCCTTTGAGGAATTTCTATAGAGAGGCTCTAAGTCTATGATTCATCAGTGAGAGATATAATAGTAGAAGACAAACTAGCAAGATCATCTCTATCATGAACAAGGCCGACCTCTAAATAGAGGGATTTAGTCAATAAGAATCTTTCTCAAGAGAAATAGAAGCAACATCATTACTAGGCAAGATAGGTCTAGAAGATAAATCATTAACTTGACCAAGCAACCTAGCATTTTCAGATGTAAGCAATTGAATTTCTTTGAGATAAACATCCCTCTCATCTTTATGAGCATTAATAATAAGCTTGAATTTAGCATTTTGAGTTTTAAATATTTCAAGCTCATTTAGGAACTTTTGGTTATCTTCCTTAAGAGTTTCAATGTTCTTAAGGTAAACACCATTCTCTACCTCAACTCCATTGTATCGGAGCTCAAGATCAAAAAATTGGCCTTGCAAGTTATCAATGCTCTTAAGATGAGTTTTCTCATTTTGCTCAAGAATCTCAAGTTTAGCATACAAATCATCAATGCTTTTTCCTAACCTCTTTCTCAAAAGAAGAATGGGTAGAAACAAGAATATCAATAAGAGTTTCTTTAGCTAAATCATACAAGATTACCTCACCTCACTAATTTCTTCACTTATAGTGGCCATGAGTGCAAGGTGGCACTCTCCATCTTCATTGGAGCTAGAGCCACTTTAGGGTGATGATTCCCAAGCTACATGAGTTGCATTCTTGTGTCTCCTCTCCTTTTCATTCATCTTGTACTTTATCTCTTAATTGTACTCTTTTTCTTATTGGAGTTGCCCTTGTGGTGTGACTTTTTTTTATTTTAGACATTCACTCTTGTAGTGTCCTTTTTGGCCACAATTGTAGCATCTAGGAGTAGAGGAGGAGGATTGCTTTCCCTATAAGTTCTTGCCCTTGGAGTAGTCAGCTTCATGCTCACTAGGGCCATCATCTTCACTAGAGGAGGAGGGAGAGGTCTGAAAAGCAAGTTGTTGTTGAAGGATGATAGCCTCTACTTGAGCTTTGAAGGCATTATCTTTGATGTTTCTTGCTTCCTTCTCTTCTTGCTTGGCTTATTCTTCTTGCTTATCAATCCTTGGCTCATGAGCTTGTAGATTGCCAATGAGCTCTTCAGGTGGAATGTCACCAGGGCTTCTCACTTCTTCAATGAAGGTCACCTTTGACTCCCATCTCTTTGGTAGAGATCTCAAGATCTTAGAGTTTATTGTTCCTATATTTAAGGTGTTTCCCAAAGCAGCGAGGCCATTGATGATGATGTTGAGCCTAGAGTACATCTCGACAACTCCGTATTTCTTGCCCAGATTGAAGCTCTCTAGAAGGATATTCAACATGGAGATATTGGCCTCCTTATTTTTCTTTGTTCCCTCATAGCTGATGCATAACTTATCCCATATATCATAAGTTGTATCCCATCAGGAGATGTAGTTGAAATCTGTTGGGGTGAGGGCTGTATAGAGGATGCTTATAGCTTTGGCTTGAGATGGGCTTCTTTTAGTGCAACTTGATTCCATGTTGACACAACTCCGGTTTGCTCCTTGTATGGTGTGATCATCACCTTCCACATATCAAAGTTCATCCTATGAATGTAGAACTGAATACACCTCTTCCAATAGAGAACATTGGTGTCGTCAAAGACCAGAGGATGCATGGAGAAGCCTCCCTCTAAGTTGAGTGAACCAAGTAGGTTCTCACCCATATTCTCATCTCGTGGAAGATTGTTGGAGAAGATCCTTGATTCTGATACCACTTATTGGATCTAGGTCTCTAGAGGGGGGGGGGTGAATAGTGCTTCAAAATTATCACAAGAATAGTTAGACCTTCAAATTATATCAATTGGAACTAAATTCTTAAGATCAATTTGAAGTCCTATGTAAGCAATCATAGCAAGTATGAGAGAAATTAAAACGTCCACTTGGACAAGGTGGTTAGAGTGGTTCCAATATCCAAACTAGGAGATAGTCAATCCACTACCTAGAGAGGTCAACCTCTAGGACTTTGTAATCCTTGTATACTTATATTTCATCATAAGAGATACAAGGAGACCATCATACATCCAAGGACTTACCTACTCAAAACAAGAGTCTTTCACTAATATAAGGACCTACCCACTTGATCAAGATGTCTTTAACCTTCACCAAGGACTTACCCACACTTGTATCAAGTCTTTGGTCTTGAAGGAATTACCCAATCTTCTTGAATCTTGGCCTTTCCCTTGTCCTTCACCTGGAGAAGATCTTCACCTCTTCTTCAACCTTGAAGAATACCAACTGCTTCACCTTCACTCAGAGTAGCTTGCTTCAACCTTTTCTCTTTGAGAAATGGGATTGGGAAGATGGAAGGAATGAGAGCTTTACAAGCACAAGGAGGTAGCTCTCTTACAACATACCTAACTCACTCATAATCATGAAATTCTTTGTAAATGAGAGAGAGAAAGGGGCTCAAAGGCTTGCAACACACTCAACTATAGTAAGGACTTAGGATAGCATGTATGAGCAAACTTGGAATGAACTCCAAGGGGCCCTATTTATATATGGGGGTGTTCCTTTGAGTGTAGGATCACTTAAGAATGAAAAATAGCCATTTTAAAACTTGCAACATATCCATTTTCATTTAAAACAACTCTCCAATGGTTATAATCACTTTTTCTATGTTTTCTCTACAATACACTTGGTCGAGTTTCAATAAAGATAACTCGACCGATCCACTAACTGAAAAAAGCCAATTTTCAAATTATTGGTCGAGTTGGTTCTGGGAAAGTCGATTTATGAGTCAAAATCAGTTTTGCTTAGTTGATCGATCGGTCAAGTTCTATGAGTGTACAACTTGACCGATTGATCGTTTCAGAAAATGCATCATTGGATCGGTCGAGTTTCCAACTCGACTGATAAAGTGCTTGTGACAAATTTTCCAAAATGATTTTTAAGTGAAAAAATGTTGGAATTAAGTGTCCCTAATTTTTTCTCATGTTAGTTATAAGTCATATCATCTATGCAAGTGATTAAAAAATTATAATAAGTTGATTTGGAGTGATTTCCCATAATGCACACTTGCATTGCTTTTGATTTGAACTTGGAAAAGCTAGGGATTGTGTAATTTGATCCTTTTCATGTACCTAAATCCTGAAATCAATCTTGAACAAACATATTAGATACATAGAAATGGAATGGTTAAGTCATTATCAAAATATGGACAATGTATAACTCTCAAGTCAACACTGCTTTGTCACCATACTTCCCTACAATGGTATCAGAGCCCCGTCAATCTACTATGTTTTGGGATAATCGATATCATCAAATTTTTGGTTCAATGTTTATTTATTTCATATGATGTGAATATTAATGTGTACGTCTGATTAAGAACCACGTACAATCCCAAACTTATATATATGATATATTTATGCAATTTACATGTGTCACCCTACAAGCTTGTTTTGATTGTAGATGTGTAGTGTGGTTTTGACCAATAATCCTAATTATTTGTGCATGGTGGTTGTGTATTTATTCATGGTTTATCTCAGTTTTCATACCAAGTGTCAACCTTATCTTCTAATTTTAAAAGTATTATTCTCTCCTACCTTTGCTCCCCTCGAATGTAACTTGAGGTTTCTTAATAATCATGTAATATTAGGATACTCTAATTTCTTGTTATGATAAAGAAGAAGAGACGATCAAGGAGCCAAACTGACCCAATTGGAGGCCCAGGCGATCAACTGGAGATACAGAAGATGGTGGACCAGAGACGACCATCCGACCGGCCAGGAGGCGATCCGATTGGTTCAAGGGTTGAACCAATCAACCCAGATTGGCAAGCACACATATTCGTCAACAACATGTTTCTACATGAGATGTAGACCCTAGGTGGTGGTAATTCCTCCTGGCTCTAAGGAATTACATTAGCATTGCCATAACCATCACTTATGTTTTAATTGCATGTTTTTGTTGTGGGATATAGCATGTATATGACATGTACTGTATATGTGTGGTGACTGGATAATTTATATGTATTTTTAAATACAAACTCCCTTAATAACATGTAAGTAAAAAATGCTTTCCATTAGAAAAACATATGAAAATCTTGAGCGACTATGTGTTGGCATGCCAAGAGTGGTGTGTTGTCTAACTCATGGAAGTGTGATGGTAATAATGTGATCCTGCCAAGCGGGGTGCATTATTATCATGTTGGCTTTTTGGTTAGGCTTAATTGGGTGTCCTTAATGAGATTAAGCACCTATTAGCATGCATATGACTACGACAAAGGTTTGTGCATATCATCTATCTATGAATTGCATTGGATGCAATTAGCAAACGCTGCATGCCTTAATACTTGATTATGGATGATAGCATTGGTCGGGTAATAATTGAATTATTTTGGATCTTGTCTCACTAGAATATTGTACACTACAATCCTTCAAATTCATATGTCAGGGCTATCAGTTTCATAAGTGATAATTAATTAAAGTCCTAATTGAATATTGTTAATTTATCAAATCAAATCAAATCAAAAGGTTTTTGAAAAAAGCAAAATTTTCTCTTGTAGAATCAAATGGAAATCAAATCATCATTGTGATTGGTCCTTAGGAAGGATTCATTTAATAGGACAAATTTCCAAGATTGTTTTTGGACTTCGAGAGAGGTTCTCAAAGATGAGCATAAGATTTATGTCTTAGAAACACCAGTGCCAGAAATACATGTTCCTGATGTGCCTAAGGATGAGATGGATGCTTACTGGAAGCATGCCAATGATGCCTTGGATATAAAGCGCCTTATGCTAAGCTGCATGAACTATGAGTTGCATGAGAAATGTGAAGATAAGAAAATACTTAAGATGGTAACACATCTTAAGAACATGAACCATAATCACACAAAGCAAAAAAGATACAATATCTCTAAGGTGCTTTCTGAGTGTAAGATGATAAAGAGAGACATGGTAGAGACCCATGTGCTCACGTGGAACATATACAAGAATTGGGATTCTCCTTGAGCCAAGAGTTGGTGACATATATGATTTTGCAATCATTGCATGAATCATATAGCCATGTGATCGAGTGTTACCACATGAATAACATGGCCATACCGTAGTCAGATTTTCTTGGCATGTTGATTAATGTTGAAGATAGAATAAAGAAGGAAAAATCCATGCTAATGATCAGTGGAGTCGAGTCCAAGGATGAAATCAAGGCCATGAAGAGTTCTAAGGCAAAGCATAAATCTAGATATTCAACACTCAAGATAAGGAGAAAAGAAAAGTACAAGAGGAATCTATCCTTTGTACTTCAAGGCATTCGGTAAGAAGAAGATGGGGATGGTGATCTCAACTTCAGGCATGTATGCTATTGAGATAAATTTATCTACTTCTTCATCTTGGGTACTAGATACCGGATGTGGATCACGCATATGTTCTAATATTCAGGATCTAAAAAGAAGTATGCCTTTGAGAAAGGGACAGGTTGAACTCTGAGTCACAAAAGGAGCAAGAGTTGTTGTCATTGTAGTTGGAACCTATAATCTATATTTGCCCATAGGGCTTGTACTAGAGTTAATGAACTATTATTATGTACCTTTCATAAATAGAAACATCATTTTTGTATCTTGTATGGACAAGGATGCATATGAATTTCATATTAAGAATGGTTGATGTTCTATTTCTAAAGATGGGATCTTTTATGGCAATACCCCAATGTCTTATGGTCTTTATTTTCTAGATCTAAATACATATATTTATAAAGTAAATATCAAAAGACTATAACTCAATAACTCAAATGAAACATATTGTTGGAATTTTTGTCTAGGGCATATAAATGAGAATCACATATCTAGACTCCATAAAGATGTCTATCTACACTATTTTGATTTTGAATCAGTAGAGACATGTGAATCTTATTTTTTAGGCAAGATTACCAAGATTCCTTTCGTCAATAACAATGAGAGGGCTAGTGACCTATTAGTACGCATACATACCGATGTATGCGGCCCTTTTAGAACAACTACTAGAGGTGGGTATCAGTACTTCATTACCGTCATGGATGACTTTAGTAGGTACGGTTATGTTTACTTGATGAAACATAATTAAGAAACTCTTGAGAAGTTCGAGGATCGTATGAATGAAGTACAAACCCAACTTGGAAAAAGTATTAAGGCACTTTATTTTGATCGAGGTAAAGAATACTTAAGACAAGATACTTTGTTGTGGCAAAACACGAATCCGACTTGTGATCTATAATCATCTTTGCCAATTTGGAAGCTTGCATCGGTGTAACCCTTTACCACCAACTCTTCCTCTCTACCATAGACCATGAATTGATCCTTAGTTTTTCTCAATTAATTAATGATTTTATTCACTGTTGTCTAGTGAGCATCACCTAGATCTGACTAATATCTACTCGTCATGCTCAAGGCATATGAGACATTGGAACGGGTACACAACATTGCGTACATGTTGGATCCTACTACAGATGAGCTCTTATTGGTATGTGTGCCTAGAGAGCCAATCATAGGATGATTATAATGTCATATCTTGTAAATGATTTGATTAACAATAAAGGCAATCGTCCAATTTATTCTGTTTTATTAAGTTATGAGATAATGAAGCATCATAATAAACGTATAAAGAATGATATACTCATTGACATTTGTCTTTGTGTTGGCGACCTGAACAATGATATCATATGGAAGTTTAGAGTATATACATTATTATTATGTCTGTAGTTGGATGTTATTGTGGAAGGAGGATAGGCAACATTAACACATAAGACTAGAATGTGTGTTTGTTGATGACAAAATCTCATCAGTCATGATATGTGATATCAAACCAAAAACATAGATACTTGTTAGAGAATAGTGTATCAGATAGATCCAATGTGAGAGTGATACATGGAAACCATGACATGGTAGTCAGAATCATCTCTGAAAGTGTTGGTGGTGATTTTGGTTCTAAGACTTGAAGTCACTACACTCATCACATGTTGTTCGATGTACTTTGACATCATCCATTGTGTATCTAAAGAAAGGTTTCCATAAAGGTGATTATCAGATGCACTTGACACATGAAGATGATTGTTAGTGATGCAGATGGATTTGACCCTCCTATAGGAGTCTGATATCCTGGCCACTTGATAAGCAAGACTGAGAAATGCATGGCCATGCTTGTGTGAGTCAATATGTGATATTAAGTTTACATATATCTTAGAAAGTATGCTTTAGTTCATGGAACGTGAATTGAATGATTGAAGAGGGCGATGATTCCATGCCACTAATTCAATTCGGATATTAGTGAAAAATGAACTATATAAGCATTGTAACACCAAACACAGATTTTAGGTTGAAGTTTTTCTCCAACTTTCCATATACTTGGGTATCAATGATGTGTTTCTAGATACTACACTTTACATGTGATGTCGTAAACTAGTTATGGGAATTCATTACTAATGTAATATGGAACCTATACGGTCACACACATAGGATTCACTTGGAATATGGTTTTTTTTATGAATGATGTTTAATTTGATTACTAAAGGTGTTTTGGTATTCAATTTAAACAACAATTGACTGATTGGACACTAAACTGGAAGTTTCAAGTGTTGAATCAACTGGTTGGAGTGTCAGGTTGATTGGAAATTACATTGGTTGAATTTTGGATGAACCAGAACATGAACCGATCGATTCACTCAGTGAACTGATCAGCTCTAGGTTGCCAGATGAATGATTCATGAGATGAACCACCTGGTTCATTAATCAATTCAATTCCATCAGGGATTACTGCTGCCATCATGTTGCACATTACTAAGATTAAAATTGCCAATCTAATTGTGATCAGGAAACATGATGAAATGAGTAGTTCACTGGATGAACCGATCAGCTCACATGCCAACCAATTGGTTCACCTATGAACTAGTCATTTTGCTGCTTGCAGGGTGCAAAAATTCATGAAATTTTGTCCCCTTCCACTCCCACACAGACTGGGAACCTTGAGAAACAACAACATCAGTTTCTCTAACAATTTTGGTATTCTCTAGTTTCGGTAATTGAGAGAACCCAAGCAAGTCTGACCCAATAAATGGAGGGATAGCAAGGGAGAATAATTATGGGAGAGTAAGTTGGCACTAGTACACCAACTTGAAGGAACAAATCCTTCATGTCCATTCATCTAGAATGATAGGAGTTCCTGGTGGTCCATGCAGACTACTCTAGTGGCAATGAGATTTTCCCGCTAGAAGGACAACATAATGTTGTCCTCCGTGGTGATCAACCAGGAGCTGTTGCAGATGTTGTTCAAATGTGACTTGAAGAAAGGGTGCATACTACGATGAGTGATTATCGTTGGACTTCCTCCAGGACCAGGTATATCCTCCAAACCATCCTCCCCATTATATAATTATTGACGCGATCTACTGTCATAAAGGGGAACATTGCAGTTAATTTTTATTTCTGTTGCCTACTCTGTCACCATATTTCCCTACACTTACATATAGGGAAAACCTAAAAACCCTTAGTACAACTTTTGGGATTGCTGTCCCACCCTAGGGTGGGTCAACTTGAGAGTGGAGAAAATATCATTGAGAGAGATAAAACCCTAAGGTCGGGTTATGACTAGAAAGTCTAAAATCCATCCTATAGGCAACTTAATAGGAAGTGTGTCCCACACAAGTATGAGTAGGAGGCAGTCACACACCAAGTGGAAGTGAGATGCATTAGGCTAGAAGAGAAGTTTTGTTTTATACCAGATGCCCACAACCCAATTGGGTTACATAATAGATGGAATAGATGAAATGACTTTAGTTCTATGAGATGAGATAGCATGGTTGATGATGATCTCAGTCAGTTTTGTGAATTTGACTTTAGTTTTGAGGCTTTGATAATACGAGAGTGTGTGCTTCTCCGAGATAAGATAAGCAAAGTGAAGATAATATGTGAATTTCCTAGAGCCTCAATCTCTTCTACGGAGGGGGACCTCTAGTGTTAGGACAAGTTATGGGGTTAACCCCATGAGAGAGTGAGACCTAGAGGGAGTCAAGAACCTAAACTCCAAGACATGAGAAGTTATATTAGAAATTTTTGGTGATATGTCCTAAACTGGACTACCCCTGAGTGGATGAGTTGAGTAGGTATATGCATGATACCTAGAGGCTTGTTTCACCCTAGATGTCCCTAGAAGGACCAAACCCTGGAGACAGAGAGAGGTTGCTTACATATATGTATATAATATGAGTTCTTACCATCTAGGTGAGGAAGGGAGTCCCAAAATCCTAGGGAGGCAAGGAATAGTAAGTATATTGCAAAGCCTCATGCTTGAGTTGGTGCTACCTTTTGTAGAACTCTAGTGGTTTCTTATGTGGATATGAGAGTTGGGTAAGGATATTTCACCAGTGGTGATATAAGGAGATAATGCCACATCATGTTTTAGCTGGGTGTGTGCTTGGAAGGCTAGATCATAGGAACTTGATGAATCACGCTAAGACAGTAAACTTGAGGACTCTAGAACAAATAGGGGAGGCTAGGTCTAGTACATAAAATACTCATAGAATTGAGTGAGAATGGAACCCACTCGGGTATCGAGTTAAAGGAAACCCACTTGGACTTTAATATATGGTTAATGAGATACCCATACATGTTGGTTAGCACCACCATACTATCATATGTATGTATAAACCAATCCAGCCTCGTAAGGTGATGTATAAGTATGACATAATGGAAAATTTAGAAGTGGTTAAATAAGTTCCCTATCTACAATTGGTTAGCCACATGCATGAAATATGATAATGGGAAGTGACTAGCTAACATCAGGATTAACCTTTAATAAGTAACACAACCTAATATGAGAAAGTGAAAATGGGATAATGACCACGATGAATATTGAACGTGGTTGCAGTTGACATGAGGGCTATGTGGTAAATAAATTTGTCTTCTTCAAGGTATGTTTAATCTCTTTTGGACTAACATATGGCACCTATTACATACTTGGCATATGATGTTAGGTGAAATAGTTGTTCCAATAGTCTTGGACACATGAGATATAATACATCGATTCCATTATATCTAAATGCTTCAATTTGTGGCAGTACGGTACCAAAAGTGATTCAACTCTTGAGTGGTAGATTGCGGAATATAATAACATAACTCTCAGGTAGAAAGTGCATGAATGATATCATGAAAAATATTCCTAAAGGACATTAACCTTTGTGGTAATATAAATCTTGACTGTTTTTGTTGGTTTATAAAAAATTCTAGTTTTATCTTGTCTTGGGATAGGTCCTCCTCAAGAAGGGTGAATTCAAAAATCAATTTAATAATTGTGGTAACATTAAATGTCACTTGAAACATGAGAGCATAAGTGCATGAAGCACAAAAGCACATATATCAAGTATGATTCTTTGGGCCCATGTATGACCATCTCTAAGGGACATGAGGAAAAGTCACTATTGAAGTGAGTGAAAGAATGGGACCAAGCCCAGATGGGAAGGTCTCCATGAGACCAATGAAGGAACATAAGGAAAGTTATGGGTTCCCTAAGAGATGAAGGAAATTTGGGTGAAATAATTTAAAGGATACAATGTCCTTGGATATCATCAGAGAAACCACAAGCAAAACATGTAATAAAATAAAGTTATGACATCTGAATAAAACCCCTTGGGAAGGGTAAAGGCCACACGTCAACCCTAAGATCTTGTAGGATGACTAAAGGTACATAAGACTTATGAGGATGAAAAATGATCATATGCTAAGTGTGTAAGGCCCTTGGGAGTAAAGAGGAGATCATTACAAAGGTACCTATTCCCTAGAGATCTTAAGGGGATGACTAAGATCAATGAAACATGAGATGTAAATGAAAAGAACACAGAAAGTCATGTGAAAATGTATAATAAGAATCTTAAAAAGGAGTTTTGCATAGACTAAAAAATTATGAGAAAAAATCACATTCCATGTGAGAACATGAAATAGAAATAAACGTTGTGGAACTAAAGGGTATTCCTGATACTGAATCATTGTTGAGAATGACTCAAACAAAATTTAGAAATTTAAAAGATGATGTGTGATTACATCATCTCTTCCCTGAGAAAGGCATGAACTTTGTATTTGGACTGTATCCAAATATTCAGTTCATCTTGTTATGAGAGTGAGAGATTGGATAAACACATGTTATGATAATAATAAAAAAAGAGATATATGACAATGAATACCTAAGTTGAATGGTATAGCCTAGGGGTGGAGGTGTTACCTCACCCTTAAATAGTGAATCATAGAATTGAGACCTTGATGAACATGTAGTCACCAAGTGAAACTAGAATAAAAAATGAAAATGTAATTACAAAGTGGAATTGGAATCACGAAGTAATTAATTTCACACAATGGTCAGGGTTTTTGTAATGATCTCACTTTTTAGCAACCCCCAATTAAGGAATCCCAAAAAGATGAGAGCTGTTACCAATAAATTTTACCCAAGGATCCAGATTTCAAATAAACATTATAAAATAGCAGATAATTTCATTCATTTCAAAAATTATATAAAATATGCTTACATGAACTTTCCATCCTCAGAATTGTACATTTGAGAAGAAATAACTAGCTAATCCTCTTTTTAAATTTTTACTGTCTTTATGTAATTTCCATCTTTATCTTCATGTACTTTATCATGTATATCATCTTATACCTAAAATGGTGTGAAACAAATACACGATCAGTATGTTACCATACTGGTACGTGGGTTGCATCCAAAATGTGCAAGTAAATAACAACATATATTACAATAATTACTTCCAAATATAAACTAGCATCTTCTTCATATAATCTTTCTATAAGTTATACTCATGGTGGTATTATGATTTAATAGAATGCAAATAAATAATCAACATATTAATTGTTCAATCATTGAGAAAACTTGGGAAAGTATTGGAAAACTAATGTGGGTATTCATAGGCATAACCACATCCCTTGATGGCAAGTCATGCAGATTATCATGTAGATTACACTTTAATCACTTTCAAGCAATACAATCAACAAAGATGAATCCAGGCAATTCAATAGTAAATATTTTTCTTTATCCCCTGGGCACGCGGATCCTTTGCCTGGATCTGTCAACATGGAGAAATGATTCCATTTGGTTTCTTCCCCTCTTATCCAGTGTGACACACAACCCATCTCCCATGTTCTTTCAGGAAAATAGGGCTTCTTTGGGCACCTACTTGTGACAGCCACCCTACCTCTGAGATGGCTCATGAGGATGCTGAAAACCAGGCTAGCAACCCATTGATGCCCTGTTATCTCCAGTTCATCTAGGTCAACATTCTGAGGGTCTCCTCTATCTCCTGTGCGAGAATAGAGTAGGGCATTCGGTGATGTCCCTGAGGTCATGATGGTCTATAGCCTCTAGAGAGGGGTGGTCGAGAAGATCGACGGTCGTCATTGCTCCGAGGAGGTAGGTCCCTTGAGGATCGGGGAAAGAGTAGTGTCGATCCCCCATGGTGTTGTTAAGAATAGAGAACCATATTCAGGCATGTAGACTATGACGGCGCTGACAAGAGATAGGGTTTTTTGAGTATCTAGCAAGGTAGAGGGGAAGGATTTTATAGTCTCAAGGGGTTTTAATCCTAGGGTTTCAATTTCAATTTTTAGCATCTTTGAAAGGCATGGAGGCTATTGTCCTTCGCTTGATGTCCAAGGCACTAAGTGCCATCAAGCAAAGGTTAAATGCTCGGTTGGAGAGAGAGAGTCTAAGGAGCATGTTTTGAATTAGAGAAAGGTTGGAGAAACAACCACATCAATCGGGGGAAAGGAGAGCAGTTGAGTGATGTCTTCCCTTTACAGATAATAGTCGAGGAAGGGGCACAGATGGCCTAAAAGGACGGAATCATCTTGGGTAACGTCTAAATGTCTATTCAATTAAAGACTTACTAAACAAAATCACATTGCATTAAAAATCTACACTTTAGGATTTTCCATAGGCTTTTAGGGTTGTCCTTTTCCTATGAAATCTAGATGGCAACTTATTGATGTCTTTCCAATCTTATAATTTATTTCGTGGATGTACCTTTTATGTAAAAAAACTTGCTCCTTAAGCATTTATTTAAGACAATGGTATATCATTTTCCTTACAATTTCCAGAATGTTGTTCCTTTCCATTATTTTACCAAAAATTAGATCAAATATTATCATTTAATGCCTTAACCATCGTGTTGTAATAATGTCTAGATAATTATCATTTAACTATCTTAAACATCATAAATCTAATTTTCTTTTGGGAACTTGTATATTATCCTACATTTCAATTTCCCAATAAAGAATAAAGTCCCCATTCTTTATTTATGCACAAAAACTCTCTTTTCTAGGGTATTCCACACAATACCATATTTAAAATACCAATTGTCCATTACTTTTAGAAATCTCTTTATTATTGGATTTTTGTCTCTTTCTTTATCCAATATTTATAAATGGATTACTAAAACCAGTAAACTACACAAGATCTATTTCATATGGAGTATCCGCACTGTCAATCCATATCTTCCAAACAAGTCACATAGAGAACCATCTTTCTAATGTGTCCTTTTATATTATATTGCAAACAAATATATGAAAACATGGGAAAAACTAGGTTATAACATCATTTCCCTCTTATAGGAATTTTATCCTCGAAGTTCGACTAATCATCAAGCGAGATTCTATGAGACAATTTCCTCACATATATTTTGACCAACATCTCATAATTTCATTAACTTTTAATTATGTGCTAAATCATTTTATTTCATTAGTTTGTGCCTCAAGGGCCTATGTGCAAATCATATAGTCTCATGGGTCTCACTTGGACCATGGGCCAAAGCCATATCACAAGGACATCATTATTCCATGAATAATACCATTTAGGAATTACTTACCAGTTCATGCCTCATATTTAGTAAATTTATTTTCACAAAAATGAGGCTATAACGTTCACCCTTCCTTAAAAGGAATTTTACCCCCAAAAATTCATACCTAGTCAACTCATGGTGAAAGATAACTAATATTTGTTTCAAACCTTAGGATTAGCAATCTTACTTATAATATTAACTTTTATTGATATGCAAATTTCTCACATTATGACTAAGATCGATACTTGTGTTCAATTCAAGGTATACTCACATTCTTAGTATTTACATGACATCATTTCTTTGTGATAACAATTTCCTTTGTGAATTTCAATTTCACTTGGTGATTACCTTTTTCACCTAGGTTCTTCAACCTATCATTCATTTATTTCCACATAAGGGTGAGGTAACAACTCCAACCCTATATCAAGTCATTAAGTTTAACTTGTGGTATTCTTTATCATGTCAATTATAAGCACAACATGTGTCTACCCAATCTCTCTCCCTCGTAATGGGATGAAATAAATACTTGATTGCAGGACAAACACAAAGTTTATCCCACTCCAAGAGCAGAGATGGTTTATCCACACTTTATCTTTTCATTTAAAGTTTTAGTTTGAATCATCCTCAACATGACTTTAAACCATACTTTTTAATTCCCAATATTATCATATTTCATGAAGTCAAATGTATTTTTCACTCTTGAGTTTGTACACAACTCCTTTCATTATTACATGACTTCTTCTATCTTTAATATTTACACCTCAGGCACTATGAGTCTTATCACTTACTTGAGGTCTCTAGGGGTATAGGTACTTTTGGAGTGATCTCATCCTTATGCATCTAAGGAGTGCCTCTCACATTCACCCATTAGGATACAATTATCATCATGAAGGTATCTAATCTCCTAAGTCATGGACCTTAGGTAAACCTAGTTGTTACCTCATGTCCACATGGTCTTATGCATTTAGGACACAATCAACTCATAATCCCATCGCTCCTATTTACCTTTGATACATCCTACTTGACCTTAAGATTGACTTAGGACTCTATCCTTCCAAGGGTTTCTTTGAGATATCACACTTTAACTAATTTCAAGCACATTATTTTCATATGCAATTCTTCAAACCAGATTTCCTCCCATCTGTTATGATGCTCAATGTTCATTTTATGTCCCCTCATTGGACTCATGGCAACTTTTCTCATCCAATCTCGGTCTCATACCGTCATTCACATCCATAGAAACTTTTCTTCATGTCCCTTAGATATGGCATACTTGGGGTTTGAATAATCATATACGTTCTTTCATCATTTATATCCTTATTTCTTTACACTTTATGTGGCATTTAATGTTACCTCAATCATTAAATTGATTCAGTCAGCTTACCTTTCTAGAGAAGGGCCTAGCCTAGGGTGCCTTCATGGCTCAAAGGAGGAGGTTAGGCTCTCTAGCCACAATCCGACCCTACGGTCTAGGGTTTTGTCTCCCCCATAGGTCATTTTCCCACTACTGGGTTGACCCACCCCAGGTTGGCATACCGACCCTAAAGGTTTCAAATTCTCATTCTTTACACAACCTAAATATGCATTTCTTATTATAACTTCTTAACATTTTATATTCCTCTCTCATGATGAGCCCTCTCTTTAGGGGAGCCTCTTTATGGGGAATCCTCTCCTTATGGTTTTAGTTCTAGTGGACTTTCATACCATCCCATCTGGGTTTGGTATTTTTTTTGTCTTCCCATCCGGGCTAGACACTTAATATACCATCCTATCTGGGCTTGGTATCCCATTGGCCATCCCATCCAGGCTTGACACCCCTATATGATCATCCTATCTGAGCTTGGTACTCCATCGGCCATCCAATCCAAGATTGTCCCTTTATATGACCATTCCATCTGGGCTTGGCCCTTTAGCAACCTTCCCATCTGGGCTAGGTTCACAGTCATTTTTAGAATTACTTTATTTCACCCCTTTCTCTTTAACTCACCAGAGATATCTTATTAAGGTCCGAGCAAGTTGATGTACGGGTTTTGAGTCACTTATTACAGGCCTAGTTTACATTCGTTTTGTGCATTTGTTAGTCAATTTGTTGATCATATGTGCATGAATCTTGATAAGTGGCTTGTATACTCTTTGTGCATCAAACTATGCTTATTTCATCGAATTATATTATTTTATATATTTCTCGGTTTGATACCTGGTCTCAGTGCTTTCAAATAATTGAGGAGTCTGTGCCACCGACCACCCAGGTCGGTATCACCGAGATGACATTAGTGACAAGGCCGCAGTCGACCAAAAGAGTCGATGGAAATGACCACACAGATCGGTGCCACTGAGATAGCATCAGAGACGAAGGGAAAACTTTCATAGTAGCTCGGTGCCACCGACATTCCAGTCCATGGTACCAACCCAACCAGGGACTGACAATAGCCCGATACCGCTGGTGCCACCGACTTTATCAGAATTTAGCAAACTAAATCGGCCGCTCAGATCCAACGGTCCCCATTTTGTTGTATCATAAGTGACCTAGGATAAAAAGGGAGGACGTACAGACCTAACAGCAAAGAAGAGAGGGAGAGAGCACGGAGCCGAAGGATGACAACCGAAGGATTCGAGCACCTTCGATAGATGTTTCTACTACCGAAAGACTGCAAAACACATGTTTCTCGAGGAGGATCATCCGGAGCATCATATTTGCAGGGGTTATACAAATCTCCTTCATGTTTCCCACATTTTTCTTCTCTCCTTCAATGTATTTTCAACTGAAAACCATGTGGGGTTAAACCTCTCTTTTCCTTAGGACCCGGGAGTAGCTCGGGGAATCGTTGTATTGACAATTTACATGATTTAGTATAAGTTTCTCTTTATTCCTGGATATATAAGTGTGGATTTGAACAATTTATCACTACTTGATCACCGTCGATAGGGTATTAGACCAATAATCACTCCGGAAGGGGGATTAACAGTTAGAAAACCATAACTTGTACACTTCCCTATGTGTTCCTTGGAATAGGTGACATACGGGTAGTAGAAAGAACCCAGAGTTTTCATTAATGCACCTAAACTAAGAATAAATTCCCATAGACATGGAATTGGCTTAGATTTAGGTAGTGAATTGTATCGCGGGAGTGAGTAATTCGAGCAACATGCTTTCTATCCAGGTTAGAAGTTGGAATTTATGTTAATTCGGTAGAGACAATATATAATGAGACCCTGTGGTGAAACTGGTAATTCTAAGGAATTCAACCATATTTGAATCAACTGTTTTCATTTTCTCTTAATTTTCTTTTGCTTTGTTAAAACTCAATTCAACATTTTCAACCGGCTTAGCTGATCGTATTGTAGTTAGTAGTAGTCACTGAGACTACGTCTCCCTGAGTTCGACTCAGGCCTCACAAGGCCTATATTACTCGACGCGTACACTTGCATTTTGACACACGGTTTTGGCATGTCAAGTTTTTGGCATCATTGTCGGGGAGACGGTGACGTCTCAGCACTATGAGTGATGTAGTCGGCCACTCTAGGCCACTTTTTAATTTTTGTGCAATTTACTTAAAAAAGGATTTATTTCATATTCATATATCAAATTTTCTCTTTAGGGAACTTGGCTAACTATTTTAAATTTTTTAGGTTCTAGTATATGGTGACAATGAGAACTACAGACTATGGAGAAGCTACACCTGAGGTTACACTCGTTGTTGAATATCATATCCAAACAACTTCATTAGAAGGCATACAAGTGTCACCTATGCGACGAGCGATGGGGGACGGAAATCCAGGAGCAGAGAGGACCATCTGGGAGAGGATAAAGGCATCCTTTTCAGCAGCACGGATAAGGTCGATCAAAAAGCAACATGTGAATGTAGCTCAGTACTAGATTGATCGGGGTTTGATCGCACTCATCAAGTCACAAGCATTCTATGGGAACGCTCATGAAGATCAAGTGGCGCATATTAGCAATTTTGTGGAAATCAGTGACATGGTCAAAGTCGACAGGTTTCCTCAAACTGCCATCTATCTGAAGTTGTTGCCATCATCGATGGCTGACAAGCCAAAGGAATGGTTGCATAATCTACCAAAAGAGTCAATCGAGACATAGGATGAAATGGTCGAAGCATTCTTTGAAAGATATTTTCCTCCAGAGAAAACAAATGAGTTGATTAAGAATATCCACAACTTCAAGCAACATGCATCCAAATCTTTTTTCGAGGTGTGGGAGCACTTTCAGATGATGCTCAGGAAGGTTCCACGCCATGGGATAGATTTCGAAAATCAAGTGAAGATGTTCTACTTTGGGCTGTGAAAAAGTGAACAGACTACTTTGGACAGTGCAGGCTCGGGGTTCTTTCTTAATAACCCACCCTCAACATGTCAGGATATTTTGAAGAACATGGTGAAGAATAAGTCATGGGGTAATGAGAGAGACAATCCAGAGAAGATCAAGAGCATAGCAGAATCCAAAGTCATCACATCCTTGAATGAAAAACTAGACTTGATAGAAAAGAAGCTGCTGGAGAAGGATAATAATTCATCAGATGAAGAAGGCCAAATGAAGTATGTGCAGAAGCAAGGCTATAGGAACAATGACTACACATGGAGGAAGGATCCCAAATTCTCATGGAAGGATCCAAACAACTTCCTACAGGACCCCGATCAACAACATCAGCAAAGGAATAACCAGCACCAACAACTTGCGGTAGAGGAGACCACAAATGAAATTCTCAACCGCGTAGTGAAGTGATGCAATTTGACTGTGCGCTGAAATGCAAGAGAACGCATCGAGTAGTACAGGCCTTTGTGAGGCCCGAGTCAAACTCAGGGATACGTGCAATCGTCAGGGACTCCTACTAACTACTCGCGATCAGCTAAGCCGATTAACAAGTTTACAGTTGTTGTTGAAATTAAAAGAAAATAAAAACAAAACAAAACAAACGATCGATTAAATGTTGACTTAATCAATTCAAAAGGGTATCTTTAGGATTGCGGTTTCACCGTAGGTTCTCATTGTATTAGATTTTATATAATGCCTCAATTTTACCTCTCTATCTGGGTAGTGGCCTGAAAATAGAATTGCCCACTATCGTGGTGCAATTCACTACCTATGTCTAGGTCGGTTCCACCGTCGTAGTAACCTATACCCTAAACTAGGTGCATTATAAACAATCTCTCGGTATCCACCATTAATTTTACACCACCTTGTTCAAGGGATTTATCAATTAATGTGAATTCCATCTCTTTTCAGCCGTTAATCCTTTTTTCAAAGTGATTAAGGGCATTAGGTTATTATTATGGTGATCAAGCATGACAATATATTGAGAAAACGAAATCATACCACGGATTTAGGAGATAAAATATGAATTACTATTATAAAATTGTCATACAATGAATTACTGGGCTACTCCCGGTCCTAAAGATAAAGGGGATTAGCCCCGCATGTTCATCTCAAGCAAGTACATGGTAGAGATAGGGGAAATCATATGAAAAATGTGAATTGAGAGGTGAAACCCCTGAACGGAGAAGAACTGGTTGATCCTCCGTGTAGAACACGTTCTCTCCCGCATTCTGGTGGTGGAATCCATCTTCTTCGGTGTCCGGATCAACTGGTATGAGCTTCTGGCCTCCGTTCTCCTTTCTACTACTCCTCAGTAGTCGTGCAATGGCTAATCCGATCCTTCACTCGTCCTGGTGGCCGTCATTAGGTATATCTCCCTCATTAGGTTGCTAATTAACCACGGTCGTTCGATTAAGATCATTCCAAAGCAAATGCATATCTTACGGTGTCGATACCATCGACGCGAGTCGATGGTATCGACTCAGTGTGGTAGCGGCAACCCTTCTCTCTTTTCGTCTGAGCGCCTGATGAAATCTCGATACCATCGACGCGAGTCGATGGTATCGACGAACCTGTAGCGATGGTTTTGTCATTTTGCGTCGCTGTAGCCTCCGTGCGTCGATGGTATCGACTTGGTGTCGATACTATCGACTGCTCCCTTATTAGCAACCTGATGGTAGCTCGATACCATCGACATCCCTGTCGATAGTATCGATGCTTTGCTGACACTGGCGGCTGGAAACCTATGGTCTGGTCGATGGTATCGACTTCCGTCGATGGTATCGACGAAAGCAGATACTTGTTTTCCCTGAAATTCAAACACGAAACCACATAAATTCACACAATTATATTTCGAAAATTAATTCTCAAAACAATGAAATAAAGGGGATTTGACATAAAATAGTAGCAAACACCAAAGTGGATGAATTATGCAACATTAACCATAAAAATGACTAATAAAAGCATAAAACACATATCAAACAGGTCTATAAATGTGACTCAAAATCATCACATCAAACTCCCCTAAGCTTAAACATTGATCGCCCTCGAGCAACTAATCCTTAGAATAGAATTGCTAATGTCAACTGAAGAACAACACATCACAACCATCATCCCACATGAATCCCACCGGACATTCACATACCGGCCCTCTCTAACCACGGAACGGTAATTACCCTGAAGGCGACAGTAATCATCTGTAAAAGAAATTGACCTCAAAACTGATGAACGCTATCACATAAGGCAGTTAACATAATAAAACTCGTCGGTTCAGGCTTGATGCATCTTGTGATCTTCTATACTACGTTGCTCGCCCTAACTACCATCTACATGGAAGTAGTTCTCCTGATATTCATTAGTGAGGAGAAATTCACGGTGGCCTACCAATCCGAGCAACGGGTGGATGAAATGGGTGGCTCATGGAAGACGTGGAAGTATCATACAGTTTCAACATGCATAAAACAAAAATGTCCTAAATGATGCAAATGCACATGAAAAATGCCCTAATGCCTAAAATTGGGTGGAATGATGCATGTACTAACCATCCATCTCAAAACGAGATGGACATCTAATTAAGCTACATCATGTACTCAATTATCTTGAATGCAGGTGATATTACGTTCCTTTCTCCTTCTTATTCTTGTTGCTTTTCCATAACTCTTTTTCTTCTTTTTTTTTCTTTTTTATTCATTATGCAGATTTTTCAGATTTTTTTTTCAACCCTTCTATCCATAATTGATAATGAATATTTTATTGGGCTTATTTTTCTTCATACTCAGAAATTTGCACTATTTAGAAGGTATGGAACAATTTAATTCACCATTGGAAAAAGATTGACATACATGATATACTTTATGCATGAAAATTATGAATGCAACTACATGGCATGCACCTAAGGGTAATGTACATGTATCACTATTCTAATTTTTTTTCTTTTTATGCAAAACATATGGAAATAAATTCAATGCAGGACCTATCTATATGCAATGCTGTCAAAGAAGTTAAAATTGTAAAGTACTTCCAATTCTTGTGGTGGATTGTGAAAAGTAAAGAGGTGGAAAGATCACAAGACTAGATGACTGAACCTTAGAAAGATATTATGTGTCCCTCCTTACTGACCTGTGTAGTAGTTAAGAGGTTTCTCTCTCTTACATCCAATTAGAGTCTCATTACCATTTGGTCATTTTAGGCTCAAACAACCATTTCTGTCCACTTTCATGAATCATTAGGAGTATAGCTGTGAAATTTTGTTTTAAAGTTGACAAAACCAATAATTTTCGTAGGATATGTGCCCAAGGTTAAACAAGACAAGCTTTGCAAACACACAAAAAATTTTAAATTTCCCTTGATTTTCCCATGCACAATTAATGAGATGACACAAACTTTATGACATCCACGATTACACTAGATAGCATGTGGATCCTACAAAAACTAAAATTGCAAGAAACAAATAACAAAAACAAAAACAATAAAGTTAAAAACTAAAAAACAGTAAAAGATAAAGTTGTTCCAACTACCCCCCTAAGCTTGAATTCGATTATGTCCTCATAGTCAAAAACAAACTTAAAGATTGGAACAGTGATACCGGATCACTCCTGTGGTGGTGGAGGCGGGTACTGCGGCGCCGTGGGGTCCCAAGACGCGTACTACCCCTGGAATGTCGGATCGTACTGGGGCATCGGCGGAGGCTGTGGATACCCCCCAAAATAATTCTGGCTCCAGTAATGATAAAAAAACGGCTGTTGTTGCACCTCCATCCTGTGCAACCTGTCATGGATGTTCTGCTGATTCTCGAAAAGAAGGCGCTCATTCTGAAAAATCGCCTGCTGATTTACAAAGAGCTGGTTGGTAGTATCTTCAATACCGGCATAGGTGGCTGTGTGGCTATGTTGGGTCTGCTGGATGTCTTGCAGCATCGCGTACATGCCCTGCATAGAATAGGCATCCTTGCTTGGCTGCGAGGGCGGTGGTGGTGGCGGCGTAGATTGTGATGATGAAGATGCACCCTGATGCATCCAAGGACGCTTCCATGGTGCCACTCGTGCCCTAAGAGGTGTGGATGCCTCCTCTTCCTCCTCAGCCTCATCGTCATTTCCGTCGTCACCACCGTCGTTGCCGCCTTCGTCATCGGAGTTGGCGATGGCTATGATTAGCCACCGGAAGTGTTGCGCCCCCTCGATGTTGAAGACTGGATCAGGCAATGAGCACTCCTGATAGGCATGGTTGACGTGGCAATGTGCATACGCCAAACCATCTCGAAGAAGTAGGAGATTGGACCTGTGTAGATGTTGCAAGTTCACCTTGCTTCTTGTAGAGAGAGGAGTCAGCTGCTAGAGATTCAACCTCAGGTAGATGGCCAGCTTAGTGATAAGCCCGCCAAAGTGAATCGGGGCTTTCCTTGTACTCCTCTTCACGTCCAATACTCGTTGCAGAAAGAAGGCACCCCAATTGCATTCTTGTTTCTTCAGGAGTTTATACAAAAGAATAGGTCCGACCCCTGAAATTTGTTGAGGGCCAGATCACCCCGAGCAAAAAGCATAGAAATCAGCATCTGGTGCAATACCCGGATGAAATGGTGCTCGAAATCGGCTACCGCGGCATTTTGGTAGCTCACCGACTTTCCTTGTAGCACCGTCACCAGCTCAGAGAAGATGGCGTTGTATTCGGTGCGGTTGTCCGGCCGCCGGTGGTCATATTGCAAATGGTTCCAGTTGAAGATCATGTTGAACTGCTTGAGCGTGAGGGTGTAGTCGTGGTTGTATAGCCGGAAAGACACCCGGCCCTTGATCCACTCACGATCGGTAGTTACGATGTCGTTGGGCATGACACAGACGTCCAGTGACGCCATGAACTCCGCCACCAATTCCTTGTACGTGGGCCAGTCGTCGAAGAACGGCTGGCCATCTGCATGAAATTCCAGCTCGCCAGGCCTTATTGGTGTGTGGCGGGCCTACCCGTTCAGAACGTATGCCAAGTTGGCCTCGAATCTGAGATCTCGGATCATTTCCCGGTCCACATACCGGGTGGGCTCTATCTTCCTCCACATGATCTCCTTGTAGATCTTTCGGACCTCTAAGGAAGGATGGACAAGTCGGGGACGTGCGATCGACGATGGCGGTGGTGGCATGAATTTCGGGATGTCCATTGGATTCGCACGCAAGGAGGAAGCTCTGGCCACATGCGCCATGTTTGCGACGAGAAATGGGGATCAGAAAGAGAGCTTGGTGAAGATTGGAGAGTTGAATCTCCGCTCGATGAAGACCTTCACTCGATGTTGCTTGTCGTCGGGCTTGGACGGCTCGGGGGATCGCTTGGCACAAGAGAAGGAGTTTGCTCTGAAAGTGTGACGTCAACTGATGCAATCACTCCCCTTAAATAGATGTGGCCAGCGCTACTATTGACCCATCGATACCATCGACGCGCGTCGATGGTATCGACACTTGTCGTTGCTATCCACCCCCTCACTGGTATCGACGGTCGTCGATGGCTGGATCTTAAAACCCGGATCGCTGACGTGTCGATACCATCGACATGGGTCGATGGTATCGACGCTGCACCCAGATTGACCGTCTTGATGCCGCGATCGCCGTTGATTTTTTTGCGCGGATCGGTGACGTGGATGGTCGATACCGTCGACGTGAGTCGATAGTATCGACCCTCTGATTAGGGCAAATCCTCGTGAGGCCCAGCCACCGCCTTTTTCACTTGAATGTGTCGATACCATCGACACACCCGTCGATGGTATCGACTTTCCTGAGTCAATTTCTTCTGTAAATCTTCAGAGATCTCAATGGTATCGACAGGCATCTCGATACCATCGACCTTGATTTTACGATCTGCCTGTAGGTCTATCGATACCATCGACGAGGCCATCGATAGTATCGACGCAGTGCAAAATTTGTAGTCGTCAACCTATTCCATGGTCGATACCATCGACCAGTGTGTCGATGGTATCGACTCTGCCTCAGCCTGCACAAAGAACAAACCGATCACGGTATCTTTTTTACACTAAAAATTAAACCAAAACAAGTCAACCTACGAACGTACATGAACTAAACTAAGGTACCAATGGTTGGGTTGCCTCCCAACAAGCGCCCTTATTTAACGTCTTAGGCTAGATGACTTTTAGGCACCTCATGCATCTGAAAGTGAAATGAGTTTGACCTCATTCACCTTCCTCTTGTAATTTTCACCAAAGTAGAGCTTCAATCTTTGTCCATTCACCAAGAACGTGGTCTCACCATCACGCACCAATATTGTGCCGTGTGGTTTGACCTCTTCTACCTTGAACGGCCCACTTCACCGGGATTTGAGCTTCCTGGGATGCAACTTCAATCGTGAATTGATCAACAATACACTATCTCCTTTCTTGAACGTGCGCAACTGGATGTGGCGATCGTGGATTAACTTGGTGCGCTCCTTGTATATCCGCGAGTTCTTGTATGTCGTCATCCGCAGCTCATCCAACTCATTCAATTCAAGCAATCTCTTCATCCCTGCTCCATCGTAACTCAAGTTGAGCCTTCTAAGCGCCCAATGTGCTTTATGCTCTAACTCTACCGGTAAATGACAAGCCCGACCATACGCTAACCTAAAAGGCGTGGTGCCTATAGGTGTTTTGTAAGCCGTCATGTACACCCACAATGCATCCGGTAGTAGGGCACTCCAATTCTTCCTCGTGGATGCCACCGTACGCTCTAAAATCTTCTTAATTTCGCAATTGGAAACCTCCACATGTCCTTGAGTCTGTGGGTGATATGGGGTACCTATGTTGTGTTTGACCCCATATTTCTTCAACAATGCTGAGAACTTCTTATTCCTAAAATGTGTACCCCCATCACTGATGATCATTCGGGGTACTCCAAACCTGTAGAAAATATTTTCTTTCACAAACCTGCACACTACAGTGGAATCATTAGTCCTTGTGGGTATTGCTTCTACCCACTTCGACACGTAAGCAACTGCTAAAAGAATATATAAATTTGAATTTGAGAACACAAAGGGTCCCATGAAATCTATGCCCCACAGATCAAATACCTCCACTTCTTGGAACACATTTAGGGGCATCTCCTGTCTCTTTGAAATATTACCTGCTCGTTGGCAGGAGTCACATTGCCTTACAAACTCGTAGGCGTCTCGGAACAAGGTTGGCCAATAAAGGCCACTCTCCAGAACTTTAGCTGCCGTATGAGAGCTCGCATGGTGTCCTCCCATAGGTAGTGCGTGGCAATGATGGAGAACGCTCTCGTACTCCACCTCAAGCACACACCTGTGTAGGATACCATCCCTGCATTGCTTAAGAAGAATCGGGTCATCCCAAAAATAATATCGTAAAGAGTGGAAGAATCTTTTCTTCTCTTGATATGACCAATCTTCCGGGATGATCCCGCAAGCCAAATAATTCACAATCTCAGTGAACCAAGGGTCTTTAGAATTAACTGTCAAAATCTGTTCATCCGGAAATGTCTCGGTTATGGGTATATGTAAATCTTTCTCATCCACCCTCTCTAACCTAGACAGATGATCCGCCACAACATTTTCAATTCCAAATTTATCCTTGATTTCTATGTCAAATTCTTGTAAAAGCAAAATCCACCTAATTAGTCTAGGCTTTGCGTCTTTTTTCTCCATTAAATATTTAATTACAGCATGGTCAATCCAAATGACTACTTTAGATCCAACTAAATATTGCCAAAATTTTTCAAAATCGAAAACAACGGCGAGTAATTCTTTTTCAGTAGTTGTATAATTTAATTGGGTGTCATTCAAAGTCTTTGAAGCGTAGAAAATCACGGCGGGCTTATTCTCCACCCGCTGCCCCAACACGGCTCCTACTGCAAAATCGGAAGCGGCACACATGAGTTCGAACGGTTTAGTCCAATCCGGCGTTTGAACAACCGGCGTAGAAATCAGTTTCTTCTTCAACACGTCGAACGCATGTAGACATTTGTCATTGAAATCAAATACAACGTCTTTCTCAAGCAATTCGGATAGAGGTTTCGCGATTTTTGAAAAGTATTTTATAAACCGACGATAAAATCCGGCATGTCCCAAGAAACTCCTTACCCCTTTAACAGAATTTGGTGGGGGTAACTTGGAAATAACTTCAATTTTTACCGGATCCACCTCTAAACCCTTGCTAGACATGTGTCCTAGCACTATCCCCTCAGTCACCATCATGTGACATTTTTCCCAGTTGAGGACCAAATGTGTATCATCGCAGCGCTGTAAAACTTTGTCCATATTGTAGAGACATTTGTCAAACGATGCACCATACACCGAAAAGTCATCCATAAACACCTCAAGACAGCGTTCTACCATGTCAGAAAAGATAGCGAGCATACAACGCTGAAAGGTCGCAGGTACATTGCATAAACCAAAAGGTATTTGGCGATACGCAAAAGTCCCATAGGGACAAGTGAAAGTAGATTTCTCTTGGTCCAAAGGATCAATTGAAATCTGGTTGTACCCCGAGTACCCGTCAAGAAAATAGAAGTGCGATCGGCCGGTGAGACGCTCTAGAATTTGACCGATAAAAGGTAAAGGAAAATGATCCTTTAGCGTAGCGGCATTCAGACGGAGGTAGTCAATACAAACTCACCACCCGGTTACCAATCGGGTGGTGATAGGTTCATTTAAAATATTTTGTGTGAAAGTGATTCCCCCCTTTTTAGGGACTACCTATGTGGGACTCACCCATGTCTAGTCTGATATTGCGTAAATGATACCTGTAGCAAGAAGTTTAATAACCTCTTTCTTTACAACCTCCATCATGCTTGGATTGAGACGTCATTGAGGTTGGATCACGAGCTTGGCTCCCCCTTCGAGCCGAATCTTATGCTGACATAATGTAGGGGAAATCCCCTTGATATCTACAACGGACCACCCAAAAGCTCCCCAGTGGTTTTTCAGCACTATCAACAATTGTTCCTCCTCATCCGCACTCAAATAAGCAGAAATAATCATAGGTAACTTGTCTTCCTCAGCTAGAAAGACATATTTGAGATGCGGTGGCAGCGGCTTTAATTCTAATTCCGGTGGGCTGATCAGAGATGATTGAAGTGGTGGGGGAAGTTTACCTAAATCTTCATAATGCCTCGCATAGAAGCATGGAAGCATCTGAAGCATTTTGGCGCACTTCTTGAGTGATTTACTCTGCATCCAATCATGTGTAATATTTGCCAAGCAAGCCTCCAATGGTAATTCAGGATATGCATCAAAAATAGAAATTGCAATAACATCATCTTCCGTAGAAGGTGGAATGTCCTCATCCTCATCATTAGGGAACCCTACAGCTTTACACAGAGATACTACCTTGGTCTGTTCCATGATGTCCACAGCCAAAGTTCCATTGTCCACTTTGCTCATCACATGAGCCATGTCCAAAAATGGCTTCCCAAGACAGAGTGAAATATTATTATCCAAATGTTTTACCACACGGCATTGTTCCTTTGCTTTAGACGACATAGTACTAGAGGGCATGACCATCTCAAATCGGTCATCGGCTATACCCAAAGTCAAACGACCTCTCCCCATCTCTAAAATCATGTCGGCTGTAGCTTGGAAAGGACGTCCAAGTAATAGCTCGTTGCCATGTTCATCCTGCATCTCCATGACTACAAAATCTACTGGAAAAACAAATCTGTCCACTTTCACTAACACATCTTCACAGATTCCATATGGCTTTACCACCGAGTTGTCTGCCAATTGAATAGTCATGTTGCTTGGTCGTGACTCCTTCAATCCCAGCTTTTTGAATGTAGAAAGGGGCATCAAGTTGATGTTTGCCCCTGAGTCACATAATGCTTCACCAAATTTGACTTTTCCAATATAACAAGAAATGTTAAAAAAGCTTGGATCTTGCCTCTTTGGCGGCAAAGTGCCCATGATGAAGGCACTCACTTGCTCTTTGAGCACGACAACCTCTGTATCTGGAATTTTCCTCTTCTTAGTAATGATGTCCTTTAGAAATTTCCCGTAAGACGGGATTTGCTCAATGGCTTCCAATAGAGGGATATTGACTGAATGCTTCCTGAAACTGTCTAAGAACTTCTTAAATTGCGCATCTACCTTCCTTGCCTTAGCACTATTTGGATACGGGACCGGAACCGCTTGTGCCCTTTGATGCGGTGGCACATAGGGTGTCTTTTTCTGAGGTCCTTCCTCCTCTGCAATCGAGTCTTCAGTAGAATCCACAACTATGTCATTGACTGGATCTGTGACCAGTGTGGGCTGCTCCTCATTGGCATCACCTTCTACTTCAGCTTGTGGTGTGCTTGTCTCCTCGGCCCTTGGATTTAACAATTTCTTGCCGCTTCTTAGCAAGATGGCCTTTTCCTGTTGGTTTCCCCGTGGAACATTGGTGTTTCCCGGAAAACCTGGATGTGCCAGTTTCTTCAAACTGGCTATCTCTGCTACCATCTGTGCCATAGATGTCTCAATGGTCCTCATTTGCGCCCCATGGCTCTACAGTGTTTGCCCAAACTGATTCATAAACTCCCCTTGTTGTTTAATTTGCTGGCCAAACGTAGTCATGAGTTCTTGATTTTGCTTTATCACCTGATTGAGCAGCTCTGTGCTCTTATCCTCTGCTACTGGTTGGGGTTTGGCATCCGGATCTTGCAGAAAATTGTTTGGATCCTTCCACGAGAACTTCTTGTCCTTTCTCCATGAATAATCATTGTTCCTGTAACCTTGCTGCTGTCTCATAAATTTCACTTGAGCCTCGTCCTCGGACTCAGTATCCTCCTTTGCGAGCAATTTCTTTGTGAGAAGATCCATCTTCTCATTCAGTTCTTTTATGGCCTTAGATTCTCCTACTGCTCGGACCTGCTCCACGGTGCCTCTTTCGCCCCATGATTGTTTCCTAGCCATGTTCTTTAATATCTTCCAACACCTGGTGTCTGTGTTGTTCAAAAAGAATCCTGACCCAGCTGAATCAAGGTTTCTCCTATCATGCTCGGAGAGAGAAAAATAGAAGATCTTTACCTGTGTTTCTTTATCCAGCCCGTGATGCGGGCACCGTCTCAACATGACCTGAAACCTCTCCTAGGTCTCAGAATATGCCTCACCTGCCTGTTGGGTAAAGTTATGGATCTTCCTGATCATGTCGTTGGTCTTCTCAGGAGGAAAGAACCTATCAAAGAAAACCTCCACCATATGGTCCCAGGACTCCACAAACTCATCATCTAAATTGTATAGCCATTCTCGCACGGCTCCTGCCAATGAACTCGGGAAAAGCTTAAGATAAAGTGCATCCTGTGGAAACTAGTCGATTTTAACCATGTCACAGTTCTCAACAAACTGACTTATGTGCGCGACGGGGTCCTCATTCTTGAGCCCATGAAAAGCATTGGACTTCACCAGATTTATCAAAGCTGGATCAATCTTATAGGTAGGTATGTTAATTGCTTGCTTCTTTATAGGCCCTTTTGACGCGGATGCGGAAGAAGCCTTGATCTTCTCCCATATTGTTTGTGGCTCGTCCATCTCTTCTTGTTCAGGTTCTGACTCTATTTCCTCAAGATGGTCCTGATTATAACTGTCCTCGTCTTCTGGTCTCGTAAGTGGAACCTCTGGCATGTGTCGCGTGTAGTCAGTACTACGTGTCTGCACCATGCACAGTACCTGAAAATGGAAAATTTAACTTAGCACTGTGCCTGACGATTACAAATGCTCAGAAAATAAATTATGAATTTTTGGAATGATAAAAAAAATAAAAAGGTGGCCTAGAGTGTCCGCTCACAGCACTCGAAGTGCCAACAAATTTCCGTATCCCCGGCAACGGCGCCAAAAACTTGATGCAATTTTACTATGCACTGAAACGCAAGAGAACGCATCGAGTAGTACAGGCCTTTGTGAGGCCCGAGTTGAACTCAGGGATACGTGCAATCGTTGGGGACTCCTACTAACTACTCGCGATCAGCTAAGCCGATTAACAAGTTGAGAGTTGTTGTTGAAATTAAAAGAAATTAAAAACAAAACAAAACAAACGATCGATTAAATGTTGATTTAATCAATTCAAAAGGGTATCTTTAGGATTGCGGTTTCACCGCGGGTTCTCATTGTATTAGATTTTATATAATGCCTCAATTTTACCTCTCTATCCGGGTAGTGTCCTGAAAACAGAATTGCCCACTGTCGTGGTGCAATTCACTACCTATGTCTAGGTCTGTTCCACCGTCGTAGCAACCTATACCCTAAACTAGGTGCATTATAAACGATCTCTCGGTATCCACCATTAATTTTACACCACCTTGTTCAAGGGATTTATCGATTAATGTGAATTCTGTCTCTTTTCAGCCATTAATCCTTCTTTCAAAGTGATTAAGGGCATTAGGTTATTATTATGGTGATCAAGCATAACAATATATTGAGAAAACGAAATCATACCACAGATTTAGGAGATAAAATATGAATTACTATTATAAAATTGTCATACAATGAATTACCGGGCTACTCCCGGTCCTAAAGATAAAGGGGATTAGCCCCACATGTTCATCTCAAGCAAGTACATGGTAGAGATAGGGGAAATCATATGAAAAACGTGAATTGAGAGGTGAAACCCCTGAACGGAGAAGAACCGGTTGATCCTCCACGTAGAACATGTGCTCTCCCGCCTTCCGGTGGTGGAATCTGTCTTCTTCGGTGTCTGGATCAACTGGTATGAGCTTCTGGCCTCCGTTCTCCTCTCTACTGCTCCTCGGTACTCGTGCAATGGCTAATCCGATCCTTCACTCGTCCTGGCGGCCGTCATTAGCTATATCTCCCTCATTAGGTCGCTAATTAACCACGGCCGTCCGATTAAGATCATTCCAAAGCAAACGCATATCTTACGGTGTTGATACCATCGACGCGAGTCGATGGTATCGACTCACTGTGGTAGCGGCAACCCTTCTCTCTTTTCGTCTGAGCACCTGATGAAATCTCGATATCATCGACGCGAGTCCGTGGTATCGACGAACCTGTAGCGACGGTTTTGTCATTTTGCGTCGGTGTAGCCTCTGTGCGTCGATGGTATCGACTTGGTGTCGATACTATCGACTGCTCCCTTATTAGCAACCTGATGGTAGCTCGATACCATCGACATCCCTGTCGATAGTATCGACGCTTTGCTGACACTGGCGGCTGGCAACCTGTGGTCTGGTCGATGGTATCGACTTCCGTCGATGGTATCGACGGAAGCAGAAACTTGTTTTCCCTGAAATTCAAACACGAAACCACATAAATTCACACAAATAATAATATTTCGACAATTAATGCTCAAAACAATGAAATAAAGGGGATTTGACATAAAATAGTAGCAAAGACCAAAGTGGATGAATTATGCAACATTAACCATAAAAATGACTAATAAAAGCATAAAACACATATCAAACAGGTCTATAAATGTGACTCAAAATCATCGCATCATGAAGCAAAATGAACAACTGATAAACAATTTCTAGCATGATTTCCAGAACCAAGGGGGCCAGATGAGGAGCTTTGAGACAACTTTGTCTCAACTAGAGGTAGATGTGGCAGCTTTGAAAAAACCTTCTCAGTTGGGGTTTCTAGGAAATATTGACACTCCAATGGGGAACCAGTAGGTCAAAGTCATACTACTGATAAGTGGGAAGAAGTCATTGACCCCATAGCTTGAGAAGACTGAGGTGATCAAGCCTGTTGATAGTGGAGACTCAGTGGCAGAGCAGGAGCAAGCAGAACCCAAGGAAGGAAATGTAGGGGAGGAGCAAACTTAAGAAAGAGAGGTGGAAACGAGGACGTCATATGTGCCACCACATTAGAGGACACAGACGGTACTGGTTCCATATCATGATAGCTTGAAGGCAACAAAGATGGGTCAACAATTCAAGAAATTTATGGACAACTTTAGGAAGCTTTCTATAAATATACCATTGATTGAAGCAATTGAACAAATACCCTCATATGGGAAGTTTCTGAAAGATACCATCAACAAGAAGAGGAAGATCCCAGATTCTGAGGTGGTTTTACTAAAAGAACAAGCCAGTGCCTTCATCTTAGGTACGCTTCCACCAAAGAGGAAACACCCCGGTTGTTTCAACATCACATGTTACATCGGGAAGACAAAGTTTGGTGAGGCACTCTGTGATTTGGGGGCAAGCATCAACTTGATGCCCCTATCCACTTTCAAGAAGCTTGTCCTGAAAACATCAAGGAAGAGTAGTATGATTATTCAGTTAGCGAGCAACTCAGTAGTTTCACCATATGGCATTTGCGAGGATGTGCTTATCAAGGTGGACCAATTTGCTTTTCCTACAAATTTTGTAGTGATAGAAATGCAAGTTGAACATGGCAAAGAGATTATTCTAGGAAGGCCCTTCCAAGCAATAGCTGACATGATCTTGGAGATGGGAAGAGGTCGCTTGACCATGGGAATTAAAGAAGACAGGTTTGAGATAAAAATGCAGGATACAAGTCAACCAATGCTCAGGAGTAGTGCAATATGATGCAGTACATGAATAACAATATTTCTTTGTTCTTGGGAAGACCATTTTTGGACATGGCACATGTTATGATAAAGGTGGACAAGGGGACACTTGTTGTGGATATCATGGAGAACACCAAGGTACTCTCACTTGCCAAGGTGGTAGGATATCTGAATGACAGAGAAGACGAAGCGAGTTTATCTACTATGGATGATGATGTAGAGGAGTCCATACTACATGTCCATCCGCATCTTCCCCTAGAGGCATGTCTAATGAACATGATGGATGATTGGGTTCGGAATCGGTCATTGCAGGAATGTGCACGGCTTGTGAAGGTGTTGCCATGGTATTATATAAGGCATTTTGAGGATTTGGGACCACTACCACCGCCATTGGTTTCTTCACTTTTAAACCTGCCTGAGTTAGAGCTCAAGCCGCTGCCGCCTCATCTGAAGTATGCATTTCTAGCCGTGGAGGAGAAGCTACCAGTCATCATATCGGCATCATTGAGTATCTCAGAAGAAGAATAGTTGATCACTGTGTTAAAGAATCACCAAGGTACTTTTAGGTGGTCTATGGCCAACATCAAGGGGATTTCTCCCACCTTGTGTCAACACAAGATTCGGCTAGAAGAAGGAGTGAAGTCGGTCATTCAACCTCAGTGTCGCTTAAATCCAATTCTGACGAAGGTGGTGAAGGAGTTAATAAATCTACTATCGGCAGGTATAATCTATGCTATTTTAGATTCTTTGTGGGTTAGTCCGACGTAGGTAGTGCCTAAAAAGGGGGGAATTACTGTCAATACTAATTCATCTAATGAGAAAATCACCACTAGATTAGTGACAGGATGGCGAGTTTGCATTGACTATCGCAGGTTGAACACTACTACACTTAAGGACCATTTTCTGTTACCGTTCATTGATCATATTTTGGAATGACTCGTTGGTCTCTCCCATTTTTTTTTCTCGATGAATATTCGGGCTACAATCATATTTCTATCAAGCCTAAGGACCAGGATAAGTCTACCTTCACATGCCCTTATGGCACCTTTGCATACCGCCACATGCCTTTCGGGTTATGCAATGCACCCGCGACTTTTCAAAGGTGTATGTTGGCGATTTTTTTGGATATGGTAGAAAGATGTCTCAAGGTTTTTATGGATGATTTTTCAGTTTATGGGACGTCTTTTGATGATTTCTTGAAAAATTTGGACAAGGTCTTACAGATATGTGAAGACATTCATCTAGTGCTTAATTGGGAAAAATGTCACATGATGGTTAGTGAGGGCATAGTGTTAGGCCACAAGGTGTCTAGCAAGGTATTAGAGGTAGATCTGGTTAAAATAGAAGTGGTCTCAAAACTCCCTCCACCAACATTAGTGAAGGCAGTTAGCAGCTTTCTAGGCCACGCATGGTTTTATCGCCGATTTATTAAAGATTTTTCAAAAATCGTTAAACCACTGTCTGAGCTTTTGGAAAAGGATGTTGAATTCAATTTTAATGAGAGGTGTTTAAAGGCTTTTGTGATGTTGAAGGAAAAACTTATATCTGTGTAAGTTGTACAGGCTCCAGAGTGGAGCCAACTGTTTGAGCTGATGTGTGATGCATCAGACTATGTTGTGGGGGTGGTGTTGGGACAACGCCTAGACAAGGTTCCTACGGTCATATACTATACATCTAAAACACTTAACGATGCACAACTTAATTACACCACAACTGAAAAAGAATTACTATTTGTTGTCTTTGCTTTTGAAAAATTTAGGCAATATCTTGTGGGAGCAAAAGTGGTGGTGTGGATAGACCAAGCGGCTATTAAATACTTACTGTAGAAGAAGGATGCTAAACCAAGATTGATTCGATGGATCCTTTTATTGTAGGAGTTTGATATTGAGGTCAAGGATAAAGTAGGGGTAGAGAATGTGGTGGTTGATCACCTATCTCAATTGGAGAGGGTAGATGAGAAGGACATGAATATACCCATTCTAGAGACCTTCCCTGATGAGCAGTTGTTCACCCTTAAGAAAAAAGATCCTTGGTTTTCTAATATTGTGAATTATTTATCTTGTAAGGAATTTCCTATGGATTGGGGTTATCAAGAAAAGAAAATATTTTTTCATTCTTTGTGCTATTACTTTTGGGATGATCCTATTTTTTTGAAACAGTGCAGGGATGGAATTTTGAGGAGATGTGTACATGAAGGTGAGTGTGAGAGTGTGTTAAAGCATTGCCACACACTACCTACATGTGGATACCGTCCTATTTCTAGGACAACCGCAAAGGTTTTGGAGAGCGGATTGTATTGGATGACCCTTTTCAAAGATGCATACGACTTTGTGTGTAGGTGTGATGCGTGTCAGCGGTCAGGTAACATATCAAAGCGGCAGGAGATGTCTTTGAATGTGTTTCAAGAAGTAGAGGTTTTTGATTTGTGGGGTATTGATTTCATGGGACCCTTTGTGTCCTCTAACTCCAACCTTTACATCTTGTTGGATGTAGATTATGTGTCAAAATGGGTGGAAGCAATTCCAACCCGAACCAATGATGCAAATGTCGTATGCAAATTTGTTAAGGATCACATTTTCTGTAGATTTGGAGTGCCCAGGATGATCATAAGTGATGGAGGAACTCATTTCACTAATTCGAAATTTGGGGCACTTTTAACCAAGTATGGAGTGATGCACCATGTGGGTACACCATATCACCCATAAACATAAGGACAAGTAGAGGTTTCCAATCATGAGATTAAAAAGATCCTTGAAAAGACAGTGTCATCTAGTAGAAAGAATTGGAGTGATTTGTTAGTTGATGCACTATAGGGCTATAGGAAAGCCTACAAGACATCCATAGGAACCACACCCTTTAGGTTAGTCTATGGCCAAGCATGTCATCTTCATGTGGCATTATAATATAAGGCTCATTGGGTGTTGAGAAGGCTCAATTTTGATCTTGATGAAGTAGGAAAGACAAGGATGTTAGAGTTGAATGAGCTTGATGAAATTTGAATGAATGCTTATGAGAACTCAATATTGTACAAGTAAAGAACTAAGAAAATTCATGACCGCCATATAGCTAGGAGAGTCTTTTTACTGGGAGAGAGTGTGTTGCTCTTTAACTCAAGATTGAAATTGCACCCCGGGAAATTTAGATCTAGGTGGAGTGGACCATTCATCATAGAAGAGGTGTTTCCACATGGAGCGGTTAGGATAAAAGAGGGAGAGAGATCCTTCTTGGTCAATGGTCAAAGATTGAAACATTATTTTGGAGAATATTTTGTGAGGAAGGAGCATGAGGTTAAACTTATTGCTCTTAATTAATCTAAACAATAGAGTTGTCTAGCTTAGGACCTTAAATAAGGGCACTTGTTGGGAGGCAACTCAGCCATTAGGATGTTTGTTTCTTTCATTTCCATTAAGTTGTTTTATTAGTACTTTGTTTTTGAAAAATTTATGTAAAAATGATGCCATGATTCATTTGTTGAGTGTGCAGTCTTTGGCTTAGTCGGTGCCACCAACATCCATGTCGATGGCACCGAGACAGGGACAGAGAGACGGGCATTGCGGCTGATAAAAGTCTGTGCCACTGACATATTTGAAGAAAGAGCAGAACTCAGATGTGGTTAACTGATGAGTCATCGGTACCACCGACACCCAAGTCAGTGGCACCGACTGGGCATGAGGTCCCAAGCTCGGTGGGTGCGCCGATGCACCGACGGAAGAAAAAAAAAGAGGTTCGATCATCATGTTAGTACCACCGACCACATCGTTGGTGCCACCGACCATAGGAAACACCAATCCATGGACAACACCAATTGATGGTTCAGATGTGCCCACGTGGACTATCTGAAGATTTGATCCTGCCCAAAATTCAATTCCACCGACACCCAATCGGTGCCACTGACTCGTCAGTAATCCGGAAAAGGAAGATCACGCACCGACAGTCGTCGATGCACTGAGTGCCCGAATTTGGTCCCAGAAGTCAGTGCCATCAACTTCATGTCAGTGCCACTAACTCTGTCACAGTAGGTCGGTGATGGCCCTATGAAAGGGAGGGTATAGTTTGTTTTCTTTCTCACAACTTGAAGAACAATGACTCTCACAAGCATGAGGGGCTACTCCGAGCATTCAGAGGCTTCATCGGTCTCTTCCTTTCTTATTCTTCTTCTCTGCTCAATCCATCATCATGGACAAATGAGGATGACCCCCTGGTACTCTTACGCCATGACCACGCCTCAGCCACCCCTTGACGGAGGTGAGGAAGGTCTATGAAGAGCTTGCAAAGTGGCTATTTGTACCTACGTGATACGACGATCTTCAACTACTGTAGGATATAGGCTTCTCCGACAACATGGCGTATGTCCTCGAGTGACAGGAGTTTGATCGAAGTTCTGTGAATCCAATCTTTGGCATGTGGCCAGCATACAAAGAAATCATCATTGAGTTCATGGTGTCCTTGGAGATATTGGTCACCTCCGATCAAGCATGCCCGTCAAGCAACGAATGGAGAGAAGGAAAGGTGGATTTTTGCCTTTACAACACCAACTACTCCCTTACTCTCTGTTCCTTCAATGCTATTTATGGGTGGCCACATGTGCCCTACCGTCAGCTCGAGAATGTCGATTTGGATGCCATATGGAAGGACTTTGTGACAGCGTCGGAGGGTAAAAGGTTGAACTTCCACCATAGTTCTTCGGCGGACTTCGAGCATCCCTTTGTTCGGGTGCTTCATTGGATGTTGACCAACACATTATTCACAAAGTCAACCCAAGCACAAGCGAAGGTACAAGTATTGGACTTGTATTTTCTGTGTCAACTTATGGAGGGAGAGACGGTCAATTGGGGATCATTCTTTCTCCAACACATTATTATGGTGAGGCGTAATGTCAGGTGGGCTACGCCCATTCTCTTTGGGGGACTTATCACCCCCATTGCTCTTCGCTTGGGCCTTGATCTCTCTACTCTGGAGCTGCTAAACTCCAGGCTATGCATCGACTGCCTTCATTTCAAGCAATCCGGACTCATCACTGTGGACAATGATGTCATCTACGCCACATGCTCGGTCGATGATACTTTCTACAAGCGTCGACTTCCTGATCCCATCTTCAACATCAGGGGAGTCGGGCACTATAAATAGTCGGATCTGGGCAATGATGACAATGTTGGACAACTAGAAGCTCAGGTTGAGGAGGAAGACATGGGAAGCGTCGACGTGGAGGAAGTGGAGCCCACCATTCTTGTGAGACATAGAGTGGGTCAACGGAAGCGTCCTTTCCATTAGGCTACCTCATCATCTTCTACCCCGCCATCCTCTCAATAAGGAGAGGATTCTTACTCTATGGCGGGTATGTATACTATGTTGCAGGACATCCAAACGCATCAACAGCAGCAAACCCAATCCCTGGCTGGCATTCAAGACGTGCAAGGTTGGTTGTATAGAAACCAGCAGGTGATCTATGAAAATGAACGCCTTCTCTTGGCCAACCAAGAGAATATGCATCAGCGTCTGCAATGGATGGAGAATTATCAACAACCTTTCTTTGATCATTACTGGAGCCGGGGGTATTTTGGAGGTTACCCGATACCACCGGACATGCCCCCATCATATCCTACATTTCAGGGGATGTTTCCTCCCCACACAGCCACCGCCACCACCATTTTGAGTCAGATATCATTGTTCCACTCCTTAAGTTGGGATATTGAGTATGAGGACATAGTCATATTCAAGCTTGTGGGTGCTAGAACAATTTCAATCTTAGTTTTTATTTTCTTTTATTTTAGCTTTTTATCTATTTTATTTTGAGTAGTTTTTCTTGTTAGTTTTTCTACTATGTAGGATCCACAATCTATCTAGTGTAATATGTGGAGAATTAAATGCATTGTTTCGGTTGAGAATATCAATCTCTGGGTTGGGTGCTTTATAAAAAAAATAATACATTTTTTGTATTAGCTTATCTTGTATGTAATCGAGTCGCGCAACTGAGAAAGTGCTTGAGTAAATTAGCTTTAGGACATTAGAGCATAAATGACCATCTAATTTGTCTAAGAAAGTGATTGACAAGGATTGTTGAGCCTAAACTGATCAAACACTAATGTGACCTTAAATTAAAAATTCAAGAAAGAAACCCCTCGATTACCCAGTACACAGGTCATTAGAGAGGGACATATGATTTTTTCTGTAGGTTATGTCTCTTAGTCATGTGATCTCACCCACCACATACCTTTGACTCACACCCCACCATAAGAGGATTGAGCACATGTTGTCATTCTTTCTCTTGATTGCATAATAGATTGTGCATAATAGTTGTTTATTTTTGCCTGCATTAGTGCATAAAAAATATATAGAAAATCATACGTGCACAAAAAAATCATGGTGCATGTCATTTAGTTGCATAACACCTTTGTTCATATAGTTGCATAAGCATTACATTTCTTCTTGCATTAAATCTTGTCTAACTTCTTCTCTTTTAATAAAAAGGCAGTGATTGTGCCCATTCTTTGAAAAAAAAACACTTACAAAAATTAAAGGTGTAGTGCAATTAGAAGCCCAAAGCAATTCTATCATGATTGAAAGGGGGCTTAAATGTAAAAAAAAGGGAAAAAAAGTATACGAATATTTCTGAAAGTTCAAAGGCACAATTCTACCCAATTATAAAGAAAAGTTAGCACGTGTAGTTTTGTAGCTATTTTGTCTTATCTCGATATGAAATAATAGTTGCATGCATCATTCCACCACAATGATTAGGCATTAGGAGCATTCTAAAAATCACATCATCATAGGTTCATCATGATTTTTGATTGCATGAATGATTTTATGTGCACATGAGTCTTCCACAACCACCTATTTCAACCACTCGTTGCTCTTATTGGTAGGCCACTCAAATGATTGTCTCCTCATTCATTATTCTATCAAGAGAACTGATTCCATGTAGATGGTAGGTAGAGAAAGAGCAACGTAGATAGGAGATCACAGGATGCATCAAATATGAACCAAATGATTTTATCATATTAACTGCTTTAACTGATAGTGTATCATTGATTGTGGGGTGGACATCTTGGATAGAGATTTGTGGTCTCCTATAGGGCAGTTAGTGTTCACTGGTTAGTAAAGGCTGGAAGGAGGACCGAAAGGTGGAGACTTTTTAGATGTACCTTATGCATTTTGTCCTCTAGATAACTTATCTCAATCAGATCCAAAGGTATTGTCACTCGAGGACGATCAAGATTCAACTTAGGGGAGTTTGATGTATGGGTTTTGAGTCACTTATTACATGCCTAGTTTACATTCATTTTGTGCATTTGTTAGTCAATTTTTTGATCATATGTGCATGAATCTTGATAATTGGCTTGTATACTCTTTGTGCATCAAACTATGCTTATTTCATCGTAATTATATTATTTTATATATTTCTCGGCTTGATACCTGCTCTCTGTGCATTTTCAAGAACTTTCAAATAATTGAGGAGTCAGTGCCACCGACCACCCAGGTCGGTGCCATTGAGATGACATCAGATACAAGGCCGCAGTCGACCAAAAGAGTCGATGGCACTGACCACACAGCTCAGTGCCACCGAGATAGAATCAGAGAGGAAGGGGAAAAAATTATAGCAGCTCGATGCCACCGACATTCCAATCGATGGTACCGAACCAGCTAGGGACCAACCGGAGCCCGATATTGTCAATGCCACCGACTCTATCGAAATTCAGCAATCTAAACTGGCCACCCAGATCCAACGGTCCACGTTATGTGGTACCGTAAGTGACCTAACACAAAAAGGGAGGACGGTCATACCTAACAGGGATTAGTTTTTTTGCACCGTACGACAGCCAAAGAACAGAGGGAGAGAGCACGAAGCCGAAGGACGACAACCAAATGATTCGAGCACCTCCAACGGATGATTCTGCTACCGGAAAACTACAGAATGCATGTTTCTCGAGGAGGATCATTCAGAGAATCGTCTTTCCAGGGGTTACACGAATATCATTCATGTTTCCCATGTTTTTCTTCTCTCCTTCCATTTATTTTCAACTAAAAACCATGTGGGGATAAACCCCTCTTTTCCTTAGGACTCGGGAGTAGCCCGGGGAATCGTTGTATTGACTATTTACATGATTTAGTATAAGTTTCTCTTTATTCCTAGATATATAAGTGTGGATTTGAACAACTTATCGCTGCTTGATCACCATTGATTGGGTATTAGATCAATAATCACTCTGGAAGGGGGATTAATAGTTAGAAAATCATTACTTGTACACTTCCCTACACGTTCCATGGAATAGGTGATGTGTGGGTAGTGGAAAGAACCCATAGTTTTCACTAATGCACCTAAACTAAGAATAAATTACCATAGACATGGAATTGGCTTAGATTTAGGTAATGAATTGTATCACGGGAGCAAGCAATTCGAGCTACAAGCTTTCTATCCAGGTTAGAAGTAGGAATTTATGTTAATTCGATAGAGATAATATACAATGAGACTCCGTGGTGAAACTGGTAATTCTAAGGAATTCAACCATATTTGAATCAACTGTTTTCATTTTCTCTTAATTTTCTTTTGCTTTGTTAAAACTCAATTCAACATTTTCAATTGGCTTAGCTGATCGTACTGTAGTTAGTACTAGTCACTGAGACTATGTCTCCTTGAGTTCAACTCGGGCCTCACAAGGCCTATATTACTCGATGTGTATACTTGCGTTTTTACGCACAATTTTGGCGTGTCACAAGTTATATCCATAAATGTGTTATTCATAGGTTGCTTATGTTTCTTAAAACTTTTCTCATTAATGCCTTGTTCCACATGCACTTATGCATGGAAGACTAAGTTACCTAACTCATTTTTTTAAGTAACCATAATATATTGAACACACATTTTGTATTAGAACGTATCATCCTTTATTTGCCCAATTTCTATGGTATACCCACTCATTGAGGGTGTATTCATAATATCATACTCACTCGTTGGGAGTATTTTGATGATCTACCCACTCATTGGGGGTAATCTCTTTCCATGATATCATACTCATTCTTTGGAGGTAATCTCAATGACATACTCACTCCTTGGGGGTAGTTCCAATAGCATACCCACTCACTGGGGGTATCCTTTATTCCTCTATTCCTCCAGAGATATCATTAAGGTGATGAGCAAGTTATATTCATGTTTTCATTTTTTTGTATAACCCTTGGTTTTCTATGTTTCTCATGTATATTCAATTTCTTTCATTATGCATGAATTTCTCCACATGCATGCATGGGAGGCCGGATCACGTAAACTTATTTATATTTTTCTTATTTATCTTAACTCTTACCTTAATCTAAATTCATATGGGTAGGGTTACTTTATCAACCACACCACTCCCATTTCCAAAGATTAGGGTTTAGGGTTCAGATTGGGGACTACATAATTTACAACCTACATCTTTGGGTTTCTTTGTCCCTTGACCCAATAGGGCTTCCTAACCAACCCTAACTCCATCTAGGATTTTCCCTTGCAATCCAGAAAACATTTTTCTTCATTCTATCCAAATTTTACATTCATTATCAACTCCACATTACTTGTATATTTACATGTACATCATTATTACGTGTACATTATTGTTTCCACATTTACATGTACAATATTATTTCCACATTTATGTGTACACTATTTATTTGTACATTAATTGGCATAGGATTCCTTAATCCTACTTCTTCTCAAAATCCTAACTTTAGATTAGGAGGGAAGTTTCTTTTAGGGTTTATTCAAAAAGAGGATGAGAAGTGGATGAATCATGATGAGAAGAAAACCTAAAGGTATTCTACTTTGGGTAAAATCATCCAACTTTGAGCAGGCAGAATGCACGGATCTAGGAGTCCTTGTAAGCCAACTAGTGGTGCAGATGAATGTATTGCCAACCCCCGAGTTGTGATCCTTTCTAGATACAATCATCTTTATAAAATATCCTAATAATTCCATCAATTTCCACATATTACTTGAAATTGTAAACTATTAAATATTTTTCGAAAAATCTGGTGCTCTAATACCAAATGTAACAACCTCACTTTTCAGCAAACCCCAATTAAAGAAGTCCAAAAAGATGAGAGTCATTACCTATAAATTTTACCCAAGAATCCATATTTAAATGAAATAATATAGAATAGTAGATAATTTCATTCATTTCACAAAATTATATACAATATTCTTACATGAACTTTCTATCTTCAAAACTGTACATTTGAGAAGAAATAATTAGCTAATCCTCCTTTTAAATCTTTACTGCCTTCATGTAATTTGCATCTTTATCTTCATGTCCTTTATCATGTATATCATCCTATACCTAAAACAGCATGAAACAAATACATAATCACTATGTTACCATACTAGTACGTGGGGTGCACCCAAAATGTGTAAGTAAATAACAACATATATTCTAACAATCACGTGCAAATATAAACTGGCATCTTCCTCATATAATCTTACTTTAAGTGATACTCACAGTGGCATTATGATTGAACAAAATGTAAATAAACAATCAGCATTTTAATTGTTCAGTCTTTGAGAAAACTTTAGAAAGAATCAGAAAACTAATGTGGGTATTCATAGGCGTAACCACATGCCTTGATGGTGAGCCATGCAGATTCTACTTTAATTAATTTCAAGAAATCCAATCAACAAAACTTGAATATAGACCATTCAATAGTTAATCTTGTTCTATCCCGTAAGCATGCAGATTCTTTGCCTGGTTCCGTTAATGTGGCGACATGATTCCATTTGGCCTCTTCACCTCTTATCTAGTGTGAGACACATCCCATCTCCCATGTTCTTTCAGGAAAATAGGGCTCCTCTGGGAACCTACTTGTGGTGGCCACCCTACCTTCGAGCTCGCTCATGAGGATGCATAAGACTAGGCTAGCAACCTACTTATGCCCTACCATCTCCAGTTCATCTAGGTTAGTAGTCTGAGGGTCTCCCCTTTCTCCCATGGGAGAATAGAGTAGGGCAGTCGGTGCTATCCCTAAGGTCGTGATGGTCTGCAGCCGCTTGAGAGGGACGGCCGAGAAGATTGACGATCATCATTGATCTGAGGAGGTAGGTCTCTTGAGGATCAGGGAAAGAGGAGTATGGATCCCCCATGGTGGCGTCAAGAACAAAGAATCATATCCATGCCTATAGACTATGGTGGCGCTGATAGGATATATGGTTTTGTGAGTTCCCAGCAAATTAGAGTGGAAGGATTTAATAGTCTCAAGGGGGTTTAATCCTAGGGTTTGAATTTCAATTTTCATCATCTTTGAAAGGCATGGAGGCTGCTATCCTTTGCTTGATATCCCAGGCACTAAGTGCTAGCAAGCTATGACTTAAGCACTCGATTGGAGAGAGAGAGAGAGAGTCTGAGGAGCAGGTTTCAAATAAGAGAAAGACATGATAAACAATAACAATGATCCGGGGAAAGGAGAGAAGTTGGACGATGTCTTTCCTTTATGGACAGTAGTGGAAGAAGGGGCACAGACGACCTAAAAATATGGAATCGCCTTGGGCAAAGACTAATTTTCTATTCAATTGAAGACTTACTAAAATTATTTCACATTGCATTAAAGGCCACACTTTAATATTTTCCATAGTATTTTAGGGATGTCCTTTTCCTCCTAAATTTGGATGGCAACTTATTGATGTCTTTCCAATCTTATATTTAATTTGTGGGTGTACCTTTTATATGCAAAAACTTTCTCCTTAAGCATTTATTTAAAACAATGGTATATGATTTTCCTTCCAATTTACAAAATCGTCTTCCTTTCCATTGTTATATCAAAAATTAGATCAAATTTTCTCATTTAACTATTGTGTTGCAATAATGTCTATATAGTTCTCCTTTAACTATCTAAAACACCATAAATCTTATTTTATTTTGGAAACTTGTATATTATCTTACATTTCAATTTTCTAATAATTAACAAAGTCACCATTCTTTATTTATGCATGAAAAACCATTTTCTAGAGTATTCCACACAATACCATATTTAATATACCAATTGTCCATTACATTTAAAAATCTCCTTATTATTGGATTTTCCTCTCTTTCTTTATCCAGTATTTATTAATGGATTATTGAAACCAGTAAACTATACAAGATCTATTTCATATGGAGAATTTGCACTCTCAATCAACAATTTTCAAACAAGATACATAGAGAATCATATTTCTGATGTGTTGTTCATATTATATTGTAAACAAATATATTAAAACATGGGAAAAACAGGTTATAACATGCTTTCCCTCTTATAGGAATTTATCCTCAAAACATGAGTCATTAAGGATGATGGCATGAGATAATTGCCTCACATATATTTTAACCAACATCTCATAATTCCATTAATTTTTATTTATGTGTTGAATCCTTTTATTTCATTAATTTGCGCCACAAGGGCCTATTTGCAAAGCAAATAGTTTCATGGACCTCACTTGGTCTGTGAGCCAAACCCATGCCACAAAGACATTATTATCCATGAATAATACCATTTAGAAATTACTTACCAATTCAAGCCTCATATTTAGTAAATTTATTTTCACAAAATTGAGGATATAACAGTTGTGGAAGTACCCTAAAAGTGAAATTGAATACAAACCTTAGTAAGGTTAGGATTTTATAGATCAATAAAAGTTGACAAGAATGATCTAGATAAAGATATCTAAGAAGGGTTTGCAGTCCTAAGTTTTGAAAATTAATGATAAGTTAGCATTCACCTTAATGTAATTTGACTTGAATTTTGGAGACAAAATAATCCCTTCAAGGAGGGATGGATGTTAGATCCTCAAATTCTATGAATATTATATTTAGTTTGATGAGCAACACAAGAATAATTTTCTAACCATGAATAGCAACACAAGTATTAAGACATCCAACGAAGACAATAATAAAGTAGTCTTAAAATTTGACATGATAGAGGTTCTTTGAAGCACAATGGTAAAGATGAAGCCTCATGTGAGCTAACAGTAGACATGGAAAAGTCTCATTCCGAACCTTTTATATGATTTTTGGAATTTTGAGAACAAAATTCCTATAAGAGGGAAAGGATGTTATAACCTAGATTTTCACATGTATATACATATTTGAAATGCAAATATTTGAATAGAAAAGATGTATTAGAAACTTGGTGTAATTTATTTTAAAGTATGGAATTTGAATTGCAATTTCTTCTTTGCAATAGTTCTCACAGTTCTTAGTGATTTCAATAGTTCAATGATGTATATTGGGAAAAGAAAGAGAAAAACCCAATAATAAAATGAATTACCAAAAGTAGTTAATAATTAGTATTCTACATATGGAATTATGTGGAATTCTCCATATTAGAGGTGTTAAAGGCAAAAAATGGATGTGTTTCTTTTTTACATGGTTCCCAATGAGAAAAGTAATCAAAATAAGATATATGGAAAAAGTAAGAAAGAGAAAAGAATTAATTTGATGCCTTAAATACATGGAATAAAAGGGAGACCTGGAGATCAAGAAAAATAATGTTAAGTATTTTGGTATCAAATTGTTCTGACACTTAGATAAAAGTATTATAGATTTTCCTTTAAAAGAATAAAGGAAGAGAGAGTTATGAATTATTTTCTCTTTCCCTAAAGTGAGAAGGTTTAATAAAATAAAGAGAATATGTCACATTTAATTTAGGAGATGGAAAGTAGGGCCCGACCCTTGTACATGCCGGATCAGATATGTGACCACCCGATTAGGATCAAATGATCCTCCTTATGTCTTCTATCTATGACCAAGAGGGAAACAAGGCAACAATATTTTTTTACTCCTGACTTTATCCCTCCCTCTCTAGCCCACAATATGATGTCAAACATCCCTCTTTGGAATTAGAAAGTAATCAAGAACCATTTAATCCCTAACTTACCCGACTTTCACAATGAATTGGGACTTTCCCAAATTGTTCTCTGGAGTCGGACTCCATTAATGGTCAGCTTACTATCCCAAACCTATATAAGGGGATTGATGCCTCAGCGAGACCCCGAACCTCTCTATGAGTTTCCACTGGACTCTAGCCTTCTTCCACTACCTTTGATTTCCCCACAAACCCTGCTCCCTCTCTAGAATCTTAATCTACATCTCGCCATGGTTTCCCCTTCGTTGTTTACCCTGCTCAGGAGTTGTTGCAGAGAAATTAGTGACCACATAAGAGTCTGGTGTGTCATGGAGAAGGAGCGAGGACCTTCATCTGCCTCTCAAGAGCCCAGAGGCCAAGAGTCAACACTATAGTTGACTATGGTTGGGCACTAATTTGTGAAGTAGGTCGCTCGTGAGGTTGAAGAATAGGATTGGTGAGTTTGCCTTCCTAAACCCAAGGCCCGCGAGGCACAAGCCCAAGGATGGGAGGGAAAAAGGATAATTCCACCATGACTCGACACCTCGTGTGGAGTGAGCCGCATATGTGGCTAGGGCCCATTCGTGGAGCCCTGGTTGTGTGGAAAAGGAATGAGAGATCGAATGCTGACATGGCAACACTTTATTGGCTAAAAGGTGATTTTATTATATAAATCATAGTTATTTATTGGTAAATCAGATAATAGCAAATTAACATACGAAATTGATGAAAACAAATGAGAGGAACATGAATAAAATAGTTTCAAGACCCATTTCTGTCTCTAATTCAAAACATTCCTAAAGTTACTATGTTTAAGATGTAAAATGTATAAAATGCTAATTTCTTGAATTTTAATGATAACATCATGTTTCAATGACTTAAATTGATAAGTTAGGTGTTCTTTGATAAAAGAGACATCCTTGACCAAAACATGGTTTAATAATGCATAAAACACCAAGTTTAGAGTTTGTAAGTTAAAAAGGCATTAAAGTGATAACTAGGGTTTGGGAAGCCAAAATCCTAATAAAATCCTAGGTTTTCCCCAAAACCCTAACTTGGAACCCAAGTCAGTCTTAATGATAGATTTTAGATAAAGTAGTAATATTTGGGTGTTATTTACTGATTTCATGGTGATTGCTTGCTTGCTCTAAATCTATATTTATTGCTTACACTTTTGATCTCTACTGAGAAATGTATGTGGTTACGCCTATGACTACTCGACTTAAACGACTTTTGTATATTTATGATGTTTTCCTCATTTATTGCAAATAAAATATTGGTTGTTTATTTAGTTCTTGCAAACTTTAAAGCCCCTAAAGTATCACATTATATAAGTATAACATTCTCACTATCTCTGATGGATTTAAGTAATATGATGTGATGATTTTGAGTCGCATTTATAGACATATTTTACTTGTGTTTTATGCAGCTATTGGTCATTTTGGTGGTTAATATTGCATGATTCATCTACTTTGGTCTATGATCTTTCTCTGAGTCAAATCTCCCTTATTTTTGTATTTTGAGCATAAATAATTACAATAATATGTTTTATTTTGGCTTTTGTGGTTTTGTGTTGTAATTTCAGGAAAAACGAGTATCTGCTACTGTCGATACCATCGACAGCGGTCGATACCATCGACACAAGCACATGTTGCTACCCGCAAGGAGCAGGACAGAGTTGATACCATCGACGGTGAAGTCGATGGTAGCGACGAACCATCAGGTTGCTGGCGAGAGGGCAGTCGATACTATCGACCCTAAAGTCGATACTAACGACACGAGGAGTTTCAGCGACAGAAAAAGACAAAAGTGATGCCTAAGAGAGTCGATACCATCGACCCTCGTCGATGGTATAGAGTTAGCATCAGTCGCGACAAACAAAATAAAAGAAGATCAGCCGATACCGCGCAAGGTGGATACTATTGACTCGCGTCGATAGTATCGACACCGTCAGATACAAGTTGGTTTCAGATTGATCTAAATCCGATTGCTGTGATATTTTGGCGACCTAACTCGGTGATTATACCTAATGACGGCGGCCAAGAGCAATCCATCACGTCATTAGCCGTTACACACGTCCCGAGAAGGTGTGGAAGAATAATGGAGCCCAGAAGCACACCCCAGCCGATCCGAACGCCGAAGAAGATGTTTTCCACCACCGAAAGGCGGGAGAACGCATATTCTATGCCAAGGAGCGCTTGGATCTTCTCCATTCAGGGGTTTCACCACTCAATCACGTTTTTCTCCATGTTTCCCCTTTTCTATACCATGTTTTTCTCTTAGATGAACATGCGGGGCTAATCCCCTTTGTCTTTAGGACCGGGAGTAGCCTGGGAAATCATTGTATGACAATTTTATCATAGTAATTCATCATTTATCTCTTAAATCTGTGGTATAATTTTGTTTTCTCAATTATATTGTTATGCTTGATCACCATAATAATAATCTAATGCCCTTAATTACTTTGAAAGAAGAATTAATGGTTGAAAAGAGACGGAATTTACATTAATTGACAAATCCCTTGAACAAGGTAGTGTAAGGTTAATGGTGGATACCGAGAGATTGACTCTAATGCACCTAGTTTAGGGTATAGGTTGCTATGACAGTGGAACTGAGCTAGACATAGGTAGTGAATTGTACCACGACAGTGGGAAATTCTGAAATCAGGCCACTACCCAGATAGAGAGATAAATCTGAGTGACCAAATAGAAATTCATACAATGAAAACCCGCGGTGAAACCACAACCCTAAAGATTCCCACTTGAATTGATTAAACTAAACATTTAATCGATTACTTTGTTTTGTTTTATTTTATCTTCTTTTAATTTTACAACAACCTCCAACTTTTTAACCGGTATAGATGATTGCGAGTAGTTAGTAGTAGTCTCCGATAATTCACGTGTCCCTGAGTTTGACTCGGGCCTCACAAAGGCCTATATTACAGTGACGCGTACACTTGCGTTTCTACGCACGTAAAAAGTGTGTCAAGTTTTTGGCGTCGTTGCCAGGGACACGGCAATTGTCGGCACTACGAGTGCTACAAGCGGCCACTCTAGGCCACTTTTTTTTATTATTAGTTTGAAATCATCTCCAAAAATTCATAGCTTATCTTTCACATCTTGTAGTTGTCTAGCATGGTACTGAACTTAATTTACTATTTTGCAGGTACTGTGTATGGTGCAGACGCATAGTACTGACTACACGCAACAGGCACCAGAGGTTCCACTGTCGGGACCTGATGACGAGGAAGATTACAATCAAGACCACTTGAAAGAAATAGATTCAGAATCCGAACAAGAAGAGATGGCAGAGGAACAAACAATATGGGAGAAGATCAAGGCTTCTTCTTCATCTTCTTCAAAGGGGCCAATCAAGAAGCAGGCGATCAACATTCCACCTTACAAGATTGATCCTGCATTAATCAACTTGGTCAAATAGAATGCTTTCCATGGGCTCAAGAACGAAGACCCAGTTACGCATATAAGCCAATTTGTGGAGAATTGTGACATGATAAAAATTGATAGATTTCCACAAGAGACGCTCTACTTGAAGCTATTCCTGAGTTCTCTAGCAGGGAACGCACGAGAGTGGTTGCACAATCTAGACGATGAATATGTGGAATCATGGAACCACATGGTGGAGGTTTTCTTTGAAAGGTTCTTCCCGCCCGAGAAGACCAATGACATGATCAGGAAAATCCACAATTTCACCCAGAAGGCAGGAGAGACCTACTCTGAGACCTAGGAAAGGTTTCAGATTATGTTACGAAGGTGCCCGCATCATGGGCTTGACAAGGAGAAGCAGGTAAAAATTTTCTATTTTGCTCTTTCCGAGCATGATAGAAGTAACCTAGATTCGGAGGGTTCAGGATTTTTCTTAAACAACTCAGGTACAAGGTGTTGGGAGATCTTGAAAAATATGGCAAAGAAGCAGTCTTGGGGCTATAGGGATGTACCAAAACAAGTCAAAGTCGCAGGTGAATCCAGGGCCATCAAGGAACTGAATGATAAACTAGATCTTTTAGCCAAGAAATTGCTTGCCAAGGAAGATACCGAGTCCGATGAGGAAGCCCAGCTCAAATTCATGCAACAACAGGGCTATAGAAATAATGATTATGCTTGGAGGAAGGATAGGAAGTTCTCATGGAAGGATCTGAACAACTTCCTCTAAGATCCAGATGTGAAGCCGCAACCAAGAGCCAAAGATTAAAGCATCGAGTTGCTTAGTCAAGTGGTGCAGCAAAATCAGGAGATGATGAGCATGTTTAGTAAGCAGTTGCAGTCTCAGGGTGATATTTTGACCAAGTTTGGACAAACATTGCAAAGTCATGGAGCACAAATGAGGGCACTGGAGATGACCATGACCCAAATTTCTAATGAAGTGGTAGCCATAAAGCATGCCAATCAACAGAGACAGGCAGGAAATACAGAAGTTGCTCAAGCACATCACCAAGTGAAGTATATAGCTATGGTTGTTGAGGCAGAGGCCCCGGTGATAGAGGTTCAGGATAAAGGCAAAACGATTTTTGATACGGAGGCTACACCAAAAATATCATATCTGCGCAGTCATTATGGACTACCAGGCGGATACTGTCCATTCAGAAACGCCCGCCAAGTGCCCATCTCGGTCATGCCCGCACCTATGCAAGAAGAGCAGGTGAAGGCCATGTGTCAAGGTGAAGCTACATCCACTTCGAGAGAAGAGCCGCCACAAGTCACAATTGTTGAGAACAATGTGCCGAAGTCTATGCCAGGGGGTGACATTGAAGCAAGCTTGGGGGAGATTGCCCCGAAAAGCCCATACGTTTCACCTCATAAGCATCCACATTTGGAAGTTGTGTCTAGCTCGGATAGCTCGAAGTCGAAGAAGGAGCATCGACATTACAGGAAGTTCTTAGAGATGTTCAGAAAACTCCATGTCAATATTCTGTTAGTGGAAATGATAGAGAAGATTCCCGCCTACGGGAGGTTCATCAAAGAAATCATCGATAAGAAGAGGCGGATTAAAGACACGGATGTTTGCCGGGTAAATGAGATGGTGAGCTCAATTATCCATGGGAGTTTACCACAGAAGAGGAAAGACCCAGGAGGCTTCTACATTCCATGCTCTATAGGTGATCGACATTTTCCACAAGCACAGTGTGATTCGGGTGCCAGTATTAATCTTATGCCACTGTCCACATTTCAAAAGCTTGGGTTGAAGGAGATAAAGAAATCATATGCAACTATTGAGTTGGCGGATGGGTCCATTGTGAAGCCATATGGAGTGTGCGAGGATGTGTTAGTCAAGGTAGACAGGTTCATCTTTCTGGTGGATTTCGTGGTCATGGACATGCCTCAGCTTCAAAGTTGCGAGATGCTATGGGGTAGGCTGTTTCAAGAAACGGCTGATGTTGTTGCTTCCATTGGGAGAGGTACATTGACCTTGGGGATTGGCCAAGATCGAGTTGAGTTCAAACTGCCTCCTAATCCCCTGGGCACACTCTCCAAATTTCTAAGTTGAAGAGGAGCTTAATTTCGTCTAGCCTAAGACGTTAAATAAGGGTGCTTGTTGGGAGGCAACCCAGCCATCGGTAGTTTAGTTTAGTTTCTTTCACATTCGTACTTTGGTTTGTTTTGACTTTGTTTTTAGTGTAAAAAAGGTACTGTGATTGTTTGGGTAATGTGTAGGACTGAGGCAGAGTCGATACCATCGACCCTTGTGTCGATGGTATCGACCATGGTACAGGTTGGTGACTGTAGAAATCACTCTGCGTCGATTCCATCGACGGCCTTGTCAATGGTATCGACACACCAGTAGGTTAATCATAAAGTCGAGGTCGATAGTATCGACATGCAAGTCGATACCATCGAGATCTCTGAAGATTTTCAGAAGAAATTGTCTCAGTGAAGTCGATACCATCGACGGGCCTGTCGATGGTATCAACCCAGTTACAGGCAGAAAGCGGCGGCCGGCCTCGCGAGGGTGTTTCCCTAATCCAAAGTCGATACTATCGACTTGCGTCGATACTATCGACGCGACAGGTCACCGATCCGCGAGAGGAGATCAATGGCGATCGCTGCAACCAGAAAGTCGATCCGGGGGACGGGTCGATACCATCGACACATTTCGATAGTATCGACACGTCATCGATCCGGGTCCCCACATCCAGCCATCGACGATCGTCGATACCAGCGGCAGTACGGATTGTTCTACACGTGTCGATACCATCGACCCGCGTCGATGGTACCGACGGCACACAGCAGCGCCTGCGTCATTTATATAAGGGAGGGCTTGTCGTCATATGACGTCACACCTTCAACGCGTTCTTCCTCTACTTGTGCCGTGCGTCCTCCAGAGCAAACTGAGCCCGGCTACGAGCGTCCAAGGAGCACGTTCTTCATAGAGCAGAGATTTTCTTCTCCGAACTTCACCGAGCTCCTTCTTCTACTTCTTCTTCTTCTTCGACAATGGTGCACACCACCGGTGCATCTTCTTCACGCGCGACACCGATGGAGATCCCGGTGTTCATTCCTCCACTGACCGCATCGATTCGGCACCCGTGGATTGTCCACCTGTCTGCGGAGGTCAAGAAGGTCTATGAGGAGATCATGAAGAGAAAAATTGAGCCGATCAGCTATGTTGACCGGGAGATGATCTGCAACTTGGGGTTGATGCTAATCTCACCTACATTCTCAAAGGGAAGGCGAGGCACACGGGCAGGAGGCCCGATGAGATGGAGTTCCATGTCGACGGCCAGCCGTTCTTCGGTGAATGGCCGACATACAAGGAGTTGGTGGCTGAATTCATGGCGTCATTGGACATCTGTGTCGTGCCAAACAACATCATCGCCATGGATCGGGAATGGATCAATGGTCGTGTTTCTTTCCAGTTGTACAACATCGACTACACTCTCACCCTCAATTAGTTCAACTCCATCTATAACTGGAATCACGGGCGAGAGCAGTACCGGCGACCAGATAACAGGACCGACTACGACGCTATCTTCGCCGAGCACGTGACAGTGCCACCGGGAAAATCAGTGAGCTACCACAACGCGGTGGTAGCAGACTTTGAGCATCCGTTCATGCAGATTCTTCATCGGATGTTGTGCACCACTCTCTTCGCCCGTGGTGATCTGTCTCTTAGCAAATTCCAAGAGACGGACTTGTTTTTCTTGCATAAACTCCTGAAGTGCCAAGAGTGCAACTGGGGAGCATTCTTTCTGCAGTGAGTGTTGGCGGTAAAGCGGAGTACGCAGAAGTCTCCAATTCAATTTGGAGGACTCATTACACTGCTGGCCTCCTACCTTGGGTTGAATTTCCAGAAGCTTACTCCTCTCTCCAGCAGAAGCAAGGTTAATTTGCAGCATCTTCACCGATCCAATCTTATCCTAGTTTGGGATGGTTTACCCTATGCTCATTGCCATGTAAACCACGCATATCAAGAATGTTCGCTTCCTGATCTTGTCTTCCATATCGAGGGTGCTCAACATTTCCGATGGCCCATCATAGCCATTGCTGACTCCGATGAAGATGGCGACAACGGCGACGACAACAATAATGATGACGAGGCTGAAGAGGAAGAGGAGGCCTATACTCCTCTTCGGGCACGAGTAGCACCTAGGAAGCGTCCTCGCATGCATCCGGGTGCATCTTCATCTTCGCAACCTCCGCCACCACCACCGCCCTCATAGCCAAGCGAGGATGTTTATTCGATGCAAGGAATGTATGCCATGCTGCAGGATATATAGCAAACACAGAAGCACCATACAGCAGTGTACACCGGTGTTCAAGAGATGACGAACCAGTTACTTGACAATCAGAGGGCTATCTTTGAGAATGAGCGCCTCCTCCTCAACAACCAATAGCAGATTCATGACAGGTTGCATAGGATGGAGATGCAGCAGTAGCCCTTTAATGATCATTACTGGAGCCAGAACTACTTTGGGGGGTATCCACAACCTCCACCCGTGCCCCAGTATGATCCTAGCTTTCAGGGGCAGTACCCATCCTGGGACCCCACGGCCTCACAGTACCCGCCTCCGCCAGAAGAGTGATCGGTACCTCTGTTCCAACCTTTAAGAATGTTTTGACTATGAGGCCATAGTCGAATTCAAGATTAGGGGGGTGTTGGAACAACTCTATCCTTTAGTTTTCTTACTTTTTAGTTTTTATTGTTTTACTTCTTGTCATTTAGTTTTGCAATCTTAGTTTGTTCGTAGGATCCACATTCTATCTAGTGTAATTGTGGACGTCTTAAGTCTTGTGTCATCTCAATGACTACATGGGAATTAAGGGGAAATTAAAAAAAATTGAGTGTTCACAAGCTTTTGTTGTTCAACTTTGAGCACATAACTTAAGAAAATGATTGGTTTTGTCAACTCTCAAACAGAAAATCACAACTGTACATTCCTAATGATTCATGAAAAGTGGACGGAATTGGTTGTGTGAGCCTAAACTGACCAAATGATAATGAGACTCTAATTTGAAGTAAGAGAGAGAGACCTCTTAACTACTACACAGGTCAGTAAGGAGGGACACATAATAATTTTCAAAGGTTCAGTCAATTAGTCTTGTGATTTTTCCACCTCATTGTTTTTCACAATCCACCATAAGAATTGGAAGTACTTTACGGTTTTAATCTTTTTGATTGCATCTCATGTAGATAGGTTTTGCATTGCAACCACTTTCACATGTTTTACATGAAAATAAAAATATATAGTAGTTATACATGCACATTATCCTTAGGTGCGTGTCATTTAGTTGCATTCATAATTTCTATGCATAGAGCACATCATGTAACTTATTTCTTCTCTAAGGGTGATTAGATTGTTCCATACCTTCTAAATAATTTAAATATTTGAGCTATGCAGAAAAAAGTGAGCCCAACAAATAATTCATTGTCAATTATGGATATAAGGGCTTAAAAAAAGACTTAAAAAATGAAAAAAAGAAAGAAAGTATTGAGAAGCAAGTAGAATAAGAGGGAGAAAGGAACATAGTCTCACCTGCATTTTAAGATGAGTAAATACATGGTGTAGCTACTTTAGATATTCCATCTCATTTTGAGACGGGATGTTAGTGCATGCATCATTCCACCCAATCTTAGGCATTAGGGCATGTTCATGTGCAAATGCATCATTTAGGGCATTTTTTATTTTATGCATGTTGAAACTGTATAATGCTTCCATTTCTTCCATGAGCCACCCATTTCATCCACCCGTTGCTCGAATTGGTAGGCCACCGTGATTTTCTCCTCATTTATGAATATCAGGAGAGTTGCTTCCATGTAGATGGTAGTTAGGGCGAGCAACGTAGTATAGGAGATCACAAGATGCACTGAGTCTGGACCGGCGAATTGTATTATGTTAACCGTCTTATATGATCGTGTTCATCAGTTTTGAGGTAGATATCTTTTATGGACGATTACTGTCACCTTTAGGGTAATTATCATTCTGTGGTTAGTGAGGGCCGGAATGTGAATGTCCGGTGGGGATCATATGGTAATTTCGTTGTGATGATCTGTTCTTTAGTTGATTCTGGAAATTCTATTTTGAGGTTTTGTTGCTCGAGGGAGAGCAATGTTCAAGCTTAGGGGAGTTTGATGCGATGATTTTGAGTCGCATTTATAGACATATTTTACTTGTGTTTTATGCATCTATTGGTCATTTTGGTGGTTAATATTGCATGATTCATCTACTTTGGTCTATTATCTTTCTCAGTGTCAAATCTCCCTTATTTTGGTATTTTGAGCATAAATGATTACAATAATATGTTTTATTTTGGCTTATGTGGTTTTGTGTTGTAATTTTAGGAAAAACGAGTATCTGCTACTTTCGATACCATCGAAAGTGGTCGATACCATCGACAGTGGTCGATACCATCGACACAAGCACATGTTGCTAGCCGCAAGGAGCAGCACAGAGTCAATACCATCGACGCCGAAGTCGATGGTAGCGATGAACCATCAGGTTGCTGGCGAGAGGGCAGTCGATACTATCGACACGAGGAGTTTCAGCGACGGAAAAAGACAAAAGTGACACCTAAGAGAGTCAATACCATCGACCCTCATCGATGGTATCGAGTTAGCATCAGTTGCGACAGAGAAAAGAAAAGAAGATCAGTCGATACCGCGCAAGGTCGATACTATCGACTCGCGTCGATAGTATCGACACCGTCAGATACAAGTTGGTTTTAGATTGATCTAAATCCGACGACTGTGATATTTTGGTGACCTAACTCGGTGATTATACCTAATGACGGTGGCCAAGAGCAATCCATCATGTCATTAGCCGCTGCACACGTCCTGAGAAGGTGTGGAGAGAAGAACAAAGCCCAGAATCACGCCCCAGCCGTTCTGGACGCCGAAGAAGACGTTATCCACCACCAAAAGGTGGGAGAACACGTATTCTATGCCAAGGAGCGCTTAGATCTTCTCCGTTCAAGGGTTTCACCACTCAATCACATTTTTCTCCATGTTTCCCCTTTTCTCTACCATGTTTTGCTCTGAGATGAACATGCGGGGCTAATCCCCTTTGTCTTTAGGACCGGGAGTAGCCCGGGAAATCATTGTATGCCAATTTTATCATAGTAATTCATCATTTATCTCTTAAATCCGTGGTATAATTTCGTTTTCTCAATTATATTGTTATGCTTGATCACCATAATAATAATCTAATACCCTTAATTACTTTGAAAGAAGAATTAACGGTTGAAAAGAGACGCAATTTACATTAATTGACAAATCCCTTGAACAAGGTGGTGTAAGGTTAATGGTGGATACCGAGAGATCGACTCTAATGCACCTAGTTTAGGGTATACGTTGCTACGACGGTGGAACCGACCTAGACATAGGTAGTAAATTGTACCATGACAGTGGGCAATTCTGATATCAGGCCACTACCCAGATAGAGAGATAAATCTGAGTGACCAAATAGAAATTCATACAATGAAAAACCGTGGTGAAACCGCAACCCTAAAGATTCCCACTTGAATTGATTAAACTAAACATTTAATCGATTTCTTTTTTTTGTTTTATTTTATCTTCTTTTAATTTTACAACAACCTCTAACTTTTAACCGGTCTAGCTGATTGCGAGTAGTTAGTAGTAGTCTCCGATAATTCACGTGTCCCTGAGTTCGACTCGGGCCTCACAAAGGCCTATATTACAGTGACGCGTACACTTGCATTTCTACGCACGTAAAAAGTGTGTCAATGTGGGATGTATGAAAAGTCATTGTGGTGATGAATAATCAAGCTGGGATAGGATGATCATCAATAAGACCAAGTCATGATAGGGTGGTCATTATGAGGCCAAGCTAGGGCATGATGGCCATTGTGAGGCCTAGCCAGGAAAGGAAGGTCGTAACAAATCGAGCCCAGGATGGGAGGTTATGAAAGGTCCTCTTTAGGAACTAAACCTCAATGATAGGGTTCCCCACATGAGTACTCCAGAGAGGGAGAGTATCAAAGAGATTAAGTTGAGAGGTTTGAAAGAAAAAAGCATGTTAAATTTTGTAATCATATTTGTTGTTATGGGTGAATATGTTGATACACCTAAATATGTATATTTTGTTTCTCCCACATACCAGAGTAATTTGTTATACTGACCGTGTTTTTATTTCACAACATTTTAAGTACATGCTAGATAACATGATATCAAGACATGATGGACATATGGAATCACTCAAAGAGATTAAAGTTAATTTATAAGGAGGATTGGATAGATTCTTCTTCTCATGTAATTCTCATATGTATAATTCTAATGATAGAAAGTTATTTAAGTTCTAGAAGAACATCTTGTAAATAATATATTTGAATTAATAAAAATTATTTATTGGTATTTATTGTTCATAAAATATGGATCCTTGGAAAAATTTTAGATAATGACTATGAAATTTGACGCCTTCTTTAATTGAGAGTTGCTGAAAATTGAGATCGTTACAAGTAACCTATGTGATTGTTTTATAATAATAAACTAATAGTTTTTCATTACACACCTGTGTGTGGGCACACACGTATATATATATAGGGCCCATCTTTATTGCCCGTGCGGGTAGCTACCCGCCCACACTTCCGACCACTTTTTTTCAAAAAAAATATTCACAATTGTAGAGGACTATTTTGTCTAGCTCTCCAAAAACTTTTAGCCAAAAATAATATCATTTGCCCCTCCAAAATAAAAAAACTCGTCCTTATATATATCTGATGTATATTTTGTATAGAGTTACTCTTTTATTCGTGTAGTTACATTCTCTTCACCATAGTTACTTTTTTGTCCCGGAGAGTTACTTTTTTGACTGTCGGGTAGCGAAAATCAAGATCACCCGTGCGGGCAACGAATGAACACCATATATATATATATATATATATATATATATATATATATATATATATATATATATATATATATATATATATATATATATATATATATATATATATATATATATATATATATATATGTGTGTGTGTGTGTGTGTGTGTGTGTGTGTGTGTGTGTGTGAATGATATTATAGATCCTATTGAGTATTCTAAAGCATATGTCCCTTTTTATAGATATTTTCGTTACACAACCTTAAACTAAATGTAACTAACATCAAACGTAATCAGTACATAATAGTTATCATTTTACATTTTTACGTAGCAAGTATCCAAGGGAGTGACCTAATAAATCATTCCCTATAACCAATATATATCTAAGGTATACATAAACAAGTTGGTCTTAAACCCTCTCCTTATTGAAATAGCATCTTCCTAAGCTGCATCTTCACGTTCCCGCCTATTAAGTATGTATGCATTAATTACTATTGCTAAATAAATAAAAACAATGCAAACGTCATGCTATCGTACTGCTGAGTAGATAAATGAGTTGGGGACTACTAGAATATATGTATAGAATAGGAATAAGTGCAGAGCAACAGAGTCTGAAAAGGCGGAGAATTAAAGGATAGTAAATCAGTCTTGCTATGTTGGGATAGATAACGGACGGACTGCGTTATCAAGATTTGCTCAGTAGAACAAACACAACCAGACAGGAGGACGCTACAAATAGATTTGTAGCCTACGTTTGGGAAGGTGTTGTGGTAAGTTTAGTTATCACAAATAAATTAACCAATGCATGTTGACTTTGTGTGAGTTAAGTATTGTTTGAAGCAACGAAAAATAATTTTGATGATAAGATGTCCGTTATTTGGTACATAGACAAGTACACTTTTTATATTTTACAAAATTTATTATGCTCACATAAATATCATTACATATATTAAGAATCTAATAGAGGAGTTTTTTGGGAAATAGACATCCATGGTAGATTAATCTATTTTCAGCTGCGAGGGTTTCATATGGCATGGAGAATTTTTTGATTAACTAAGTCATGTGACATCTTATTTATACTCTAAACAATATGTCTGTAAATGGGTACGGGTCTACCCGTGTACCCGCAATTCCTTACCCGCTAAAATCCATCACGGGTCCATATTTCTAGACCCGTTTACCCCCATACCCGCTTACTCGCATACCCGTATTAGAGTGGTTCCAATAATGGGTATACTCGTACCCGTACCTGCTATACCCGTGTACCCGCATTAGTAAATAAATAAATATATATTTTATATACACATGTATATTTGTCAGAATCTATGGTCAAAAGACCACCTAGACATCATCTAACGGTCAATGTGCCACGGCTTTCAGATTAATCTATTCTTCTAAACTTCTTCCCTTTCTCGGTTACTCGGTAACTCAATTCATATCTTCACAGTTCTCCTCTCTCTGGTGTCAGCGACGACGGCTGGGTTAGCCGCAGCTGCTCAACGCTTGGGCTAGGGTTGCCGCTCTCAGGGTCTCAGCCGATCCAGAGCATCACTTTCTCGGACCATCGCCTTCTCTGCTCTCCATGCCATGAGTTTCTCGATGCATCGGCTTACTGCTAGGGCTGTAAATGGGTACAGGTCTACCTGTGTACCCGCAATTCCTTATCCGCTAAAACTCGTCACGGGTCCAGATTTCTAGACCCGTTTACCGACATACCCGCTTACCCCCATACCCATATTAGAGTGATTCCAATAATGGGTATACTCGTACCCGTACATGCTATACCCGTGTACCTGCATTAATAAATAAATAAATAAATATTTTATATACACATGTATATTTGTCAGAATCTATGGTCAAAAGACCACCTAGACATCATCTAACGGTCAATGTGCCACTGCTTTTAGATTAGTCTGTTCTTCTAAACTTCTACCCTTTCTCGGTTACTCGGTCACTCAATTCATATTTTCACAGTTCTCCTCTCTCTCTGGTGTCAGCGGCGACGGCTGGATTAGCCACAGCCGCTCAACGCTTGGGCTAGGGTTGTCGCACTCAGGGTCCCAGACGATCCAGAGCATCGCTTTCTCAGACCATCGCTTTCTCTGCTCTCACAGTAATCTTCTCCGATCTCCATGCCACGAGTTTCTCGATGCATCGGCTCGCTGCCTCCAACCTCCGGCTCAACAGCCTAGGACCTCGACTCCATCATCCCAGCTGCCAACCTCCCTCGGTCTAGTCCGGTTGACCACGCCCTGATTCCGGCCTACTAGCCTTCGGCTTCTAGCACTCCGGTGGGCAGCTGCGACTGGTCCATCAACACCAGCCAGCACAGCCTCCCTTGCAACCCTACCAACGCCGACATGAGCTCCAGAGTCTAGGCCAACCAACTCCAGAGTCCAGCGCGCCCATGTTTTCCCAGGTTGACGCCCGTCGAGTCCCCTGTTGCCGCCCAAGACTCAACTCTTGCTCGATCTGACGCCCAGATTCCACACATTGTTACTCTAGACGGGCATCCAACTCTTGCCTCCAGCCACGGCACGCCGACTCAGACACCCACTGGGACTTCCACCCCCAACACTGACAACACCTAGCCACCAATGACGGTGCCCAACTGCCTCCGGATTCATCCGTCATCGGATCATCGAAACCACAGAAATCCCGCTACCGTCTCGAACCTGGATGTGTTTATCCTGCCAGCGTCGTGATCCAAGCGACATTTGCCCAGATCCTTCCGGCGTCTAGTGCTCCCCGAGTGAATCCCAAAGTTCTGAAAAGGTCACTCATTTAGTTTATTTTGTCTATGATTGTAGTTGATACTATCTTTTGCTTCATGTTTCTTGTATATCATATAGTTTCGAATGTTGTAAGGTTCAAGTTTAGTGAGATGTATGTTATCTTTGCGTGACCATCCAGTAACAAAATACTACAAAAGCAATGAACCATCACTTTTTTTATTAAACGATGGACATGATTTATTTATGACAGCTACACAAACAATGATAAAAGATGAACATATTAAATATAATGTTCGTATAACCATGACACTTATTTTAGAATATAACATTATATATAGAACCGTATACCCGTGGACCCACACCTTATACCCTCGTGATATGCGGGTCTGGGTATGGTGCAGGTCTGATTTTTATTAATACGAGTCCAGACCCGTACCCGTACCCGCTAAATTAAATGGACATAGTTTTGGGTAAAATCGTACCCGCACCGTACCTGCACCGTTTACAGCCCTACTAAACAACTATGCCACTTATTAATTATTTGTCGTGCTAGTGTTGTATTGGTAGAACAAAAACAACCATAGAGTTTGAGCTGCCGGCGACGTCTTTTTTTTCGAAAATTTCTCTGCAATGATTAGAAGAAACCAGCAATAAGTCACATACCGTCAGCCGACTTAGAATTTTTTTTATATATTATAACATGATATAACTAGTATTTTAAACTTGATTTGACATTCATTTGATATCAGTAATTTTGTGGTAATGAAAATGAAAAGGTGTAATCATGATTAGTCAACTAATAAACTGGTGATACCACAGGTGTAAAAATTTCATCCAATTTGCTAATATTTTGTCGTCCTCCTTTAAAACTTACCCCCCCCTATTGTGATTTTTTGAATCCGCCACTGATTACATATATCTACATGATATCACTATCTACTATGGAATACACATCTTAGATTAAGATAACAAAAAAAATCATATTGTTAGTATGCATATGTTCGTACTCGATATAAGCTCGAAATTACTAGAACCCGGCGCAATCCAACATGATGTTCGTTACTAGTTGGAAGTGTTAAGCGTCTTGCATGTCTAGCATTCAAAGGATTTACCCTCCTCGTGCATGTGTCTATCACATGATTTCAAACATAGTTGATTCACATATCCTATGCTGTGTCACCCTTTTTGAAATCGCACCCGACCTCCTCTCTTGAAAATTGGTGTTTAATATAAAGCCATCTACGTTTGTATAGATGATAGTTGATAGATATGGATGCCGTTTAATGTGTGTCTAACTCTTTTTGTGATGTTCACCTATGCCCTTTTCTTAGTAGTGAGATCTAGAAACTCAACAGCTTCCCTCCACGCCTTCAAAATTCACCTTCGATTGTGTTCATAATTTATTATTCAAATTCCATTAAAGTACAGTTGACGATGCTCGTGATTAAGATGCGGGCCAGTACTTGTGTGCTGTGAAGATGTCCATTTTTCAGCGGGACCAAGCCATCCAAGGCCACAGGGTCCCGGATAGCTCATTTGTACGAGGCATTATTGCGGCCCTGTTCTCTCTCGACAAGAAAAAAGAAAAAAAAAAAAAACGATGCCTTGTGTCACCAAACTTACCGTAGACTTGGCGGTTGGTGTCATTCAATGACGATAGTAACGGGCCGGGTTTTGTATTTTCATGCGTCGCAAAGGGATGTTGGCGGTTGGTGTCATTCAATGACGATAGTTACGGGGTTTTGTATTTTCATGCGTCGCAAAGGGATGTACAATAGCTGTCATGTGAGTGTACCTACACAAAGTGTGTTATGGAGGATGAGAAGATTGGAACGTTTGTGTATTTATTATAGGAAAATTCTAACCATAGGTAGTTTCCCACTTGCTGTCTAATCTGAAATTTAAAACAATATATCCAGCAATGTTTCCAAGAGAGCGCCGAATTTATATTACAACCAATGCAAAAGTCATGTAAAAGTCATACAAATGTCATACAAACTACAGATAATGCATCAACTCCTCCACACATATTAATTGTGATATATAATTTCACCACAAATTATGAAAAATATTTAAATTCAAGTTTACATTTTCTGCTAGTTCATTCTATTTCTTAGAAGTATTCAAATGTGCACTTGTACAAACGTACAGTACGTCCATATACCTTCACAAATCCACAAGTACCGTACATTTACCATTTATGTTGAATTTTATATCTATATGTTTACTCGAAGGATACATTGACCATTTTTTCTTTATTTTACAAATTGCAATCATTGATCTCATTTTACGTACAGTACAAGACGTACAATATTGAATGAAGATCACTCTCCTTTTAAAGTGATAGTTTATGATGGTCACAATTGTTGATCCCATTTTATGTACAGTACAAGACGTACAGTACATACACACATTACAGTACCTCAGATACCCCAGATATTGCAGATGTTTTATTTTACATGTCATTAAAATACAAATGTATAGTACAAGTACGTGAAATACAATACAAGACGTATTGTACAAACATCTCGCGATGGATGAAGAATATAGGATGCTCGACTTTGACATAAACGAAGCGAACCGACTGGATTGACGAGAGTTGGAAATCGCACGTAGTGTACTAGTGCGGGAACGCTGGTTGGATGGAATTAACTTGTCAGACGTACTGTACTAACACGAGAAACGCTGGTTGGATAGAATGAGAGTAGAGAGGGGAGTTAATGTGAGATTCTTCGACTTCTGTATGAAGTTATTTCGTACAGAATTAATTCACAACAAAAAAAGACTAGAAACAGACTTTTACATACTCCTGAAAAAATAGATGTGTGGGCGGGTATAGAGGTGACTGTATGTAGCGTTACTCACACCAAAAAGGCAAAGAGGAGCATTCTTAGAAACGACTACAAAAGGAACCACAGTATGGAAATATGAATATTATTCTTCATCAATGACTGCAAGAGGACCTTGACGGTTTCTTTTCCAATCTAACAACATAGACCAATATGTACCTTAGACTGCCAAGTAGCACTATAAATGGCTAGGATAATGTATGGTTACCTACTTTATATACTATGTAGGGCAGAGTAAGGGTGAGTATATTTTTTACCTACCACCCATTTATCCTTTACCCGCCTTACCTTCATCTAAAGAGGGTAGTATATTTTACCTTACCGATTTTACCCATTTACCCGTTAATATAAGGTTAAAGTATTAATTTCATATGTAATATAAATCTTAATATCTACAAATCCAGACAAGTCTCACTACTAATTTCTTAAATTTATACTACTATTTTTTATTCGGGAACTTTATTAAACAATTGGTAACATGTTCCACTTTTATAGTCATATATTAGAGAAAAAATAATTTACCAATGCTAAATATTATATCCAAAAGGTTAGACCTTGTATGTATATGTATCTTAAGATAAATATTAGTATTTTTATTATTAACGATTATTACTACTATGTAGATTTAAGTTTAGGAGTATATTGCATTTGATATAGGGAATATAATATGAAGTTATTGTTTAAAATAATGCAATTTAAGCTTCATATTTCTTGCCCATTTCAACTGTTACCCTAACTATTATCCCACGGATAAACATGATCGGGTAAGGGTATAGGGTAAAGATTTTTAGAAAAAGGTAATTACTCTATTCGTTATCCGCATCTTTGACGCAGGTAAAGATAAAGATAAGCATGTACCCTACCCATTTACAATCCTACTACCAAGAGCAAGTATGTGAGCTTTATCGACATACTTCAATAGTATGTCTATGAGCTCGTTGCTCCAGTACCAAAATAATTACAGATATGTATTCGTCATGTAAATTATCACTTATATATAAAAAAGAATATGTGAAATGTTATTAGTCAAAAAAGGAGAACACATGTAATTTAATTAATGACATACTACTGGTTTGAGGGAGTTAAAAGACAATTTTGTAGATCTTATATAAATTATTTTAAGTAGTATTATTTTTTTAATGACACACTGCAGGTTGAAGGGAGTCACCTACAATTAATCAAGTTGTTATTTTTTAGTTTGTTGTAGATATGGTATGTATCAATTATGACTCCAACAAAAGAATAACATTTGAATTAAATTTTGTCAATTTAGGCTGATTTCGACCCTTCAATTCTTATCACATTGCATTTTATACTACTTATTTATTTTCATGTCATTTTTGTTTTGCTACTTAGCGATCAACATGCACAACGCAAAGACATGGTAATTATATTTTAAATATTAGAGGAAATCAGCTACATGTTAGTCGATTGATTCAGATTGTATGCAAATTATTCAAAGTAATAACTATGAATGAAAAGTTGACTTTTGGATTTGAATTATGTTGTTCAGTTTGTCAATCTATTCAATCCCTATACTTTTGGTTATTTTATTTTGTTGTTACTTTATGATATTTAGATCATCAAGATTCACTTGACGAAGAATGAGAGCAGTGGTAACCTTAATAATGGCACGCTAAAGACAGGGATGAGTCAGCTAGTTGTTAATCAAGCTACTCTCTTTTTAAAGAACATATGTAAATTATTGAGAGTATTGATAATAAATCTAAGTATTCTTTGTTTTGGTTTTATATATTTTTTAAATTTGAATAATTCCAAGTTAAAAAGGCTTGGAAGTTGATATGAAAATTGAAATAGAGGGGTTCTACATTTTTGATAATTAAGATACTTTTTGCTGATGAGACTTTAGTAGGAATACATGTGCTTAGCACGCTAGAAATAATAAGTACATATTATCTTTTAATTTGGTTGTTTCTATTGCTACCCTAAGCTCATGTGCATATTACTATCTAATTTATTTCTACCATTATTCAAAATGTATCAAAATATAATAACGCTAGTTTATCTTTTCATATAATAACTCTTTGTATAGTCTAGAATCTCCTCATATTCCCCATACCTTTTTATACATCCTACACTGTAATGATAATTTATCAATCGAATTCACTGAACTCGTGGGATCTGTTGTTCTTGGATTTACAAGGAGCATGTCATTCCTTGTATGTGATAATGACACCTGTCAATTGAATCAAATCAACACCCCTCATCTATATTTTCATGTCCACATGTAATGAGTCTACAATTCTATCCTATACCGTTGAGATATGGGCCACCATTTGCATTGTGACGATATTTTCATGCATGTGTTGGTGCTTTTCAACAGAACAAAGCCATCAACTACCCACATGGCTAGGGGTGAGAATAATTCAGTTTATAACTAATTAACCAAAATGTTAATTCCGAATGGCTAGTTTTTTTAGACAATTTGGTTAATTTGATTAATTTGGGTAATTTATTTCAGTTAATTGGTTAAATAACTAATTTTTTGATTAAAAATGTTTTGTGTTTCAGTTAATTGGTTAATCAAATCAATCGAATAGTCACAACTTATTCAAAAAAATTGGTTAATTGGTTAAATAACTAATTTATTTTAGTTAATTGGTTAATCAAATCAATCGAATAGTCACAACTTATTCAAAAAAATTACCATGCTCATATATATACTTATATAATTTTACTTTTATTTCAAAAAATCGTCTCATTTATAAACTAATCAAGCTTTTATGAACTACATATCACCAGTGTTTTTAAAACTGAATCGGACCGGCCGGTCTGACCAGTAAACTGGTGTCCAACCGGTCCGAAAGTCTAAACAATCAGTTATGTGTTCTTTTTCGGTCCAACTGGTCAAAAATACAGTCTAACCGGTCCAACAAGTTGACCGGACCGAACCAGATCGAACCAGTGGTTCAATTCGAAGAAAAAAATAAAATGTATAATATAAAAATAAAGTTGTGACCACATAATCGATACCATATTCTAATTACATAAAAGAGAGAAAAGATTTTACTTGCTTAGTTGGAGGAGGAAGTATGTGATATATATATATATATATATATATATATATATATATATATATATATATATATATATATGTGTGTGTGTGTGTGTGTGTGTGTGTGTGTATATATGTATATATATAAATGTATAAGTGCATATATCTACATACATATACATATAAATATATACAAACTTATATACATATATGTATATATATATATATATATATATATATACGAATAAATATATGTATATATCTATATATCTATGTATGCATATATGTATGTACGTATATATATATATATATATATATATATATATATATATATATATATATATATATATATATATATATATATATATATATATATATATATATATATATATATATGTATATATATATATGGGATTAAGAGAGAAAGAATTCTCCGCCCCTCTCCCATAACCCGTGGCGGAGGCCGAACGCCCGGGAGGGTGGTAAATCAAGTGATGCTTCCCCGTGTGGTTTCGAACCCGGGTCCCTTCATTGGGGACCAACAGAATTCGCCAATCGAGCTATTCCCTTGCCGGCTATATATATATATATATATATATATATGTATGTATGTATATAGTGTGCCCGGTTCAACCGGTTCGACTGGTCCGACTACTAATTGCCTTATACTTTGGTGACCGGTTCGGTTTTTCCGGTTCAATTTTTTTTTGACGTCATGCTGACATCATTTGCAGTCCAACCGGTTCAACCACTCCGGTTGAACCCGGTTCAACCCTGTCTGAGTCAACACTGGTCCGACCACCGGTCTGGTTTTTAAAATATTTCATATCACTATGTTTATATGTAATATTACTACAATTTAACAATTGTTCAAAATTTTATGATTATTTTCATACAATATTAGTACAAGAGTGTTGTTTGGTTAACCAAATTAATCGACGGAATTAACCATTAACCGATTGGCTATAATCGAACTAACCGACACTAATTTAGTTAGATTAACAGTTAAAATCATAAACCACGAATGGTTCAAATTAACTGTAACCAATGTTTTAAAAAATGGGAAGCGGGAGGCGTGTGGATAGGACCTTGTAGCCACTCAAGCGGTAGGCGGGCGCTTAAGCGGGCGATTTTTGAAAAAGCAGGTTCCTAAATTTATATGTAATTTTATACAAAATTACACATATTTCTATTTATAAGTATATTTTTAAAGAACACTTCTACATATCTAAACATTATACACAACAAAATAAAACACCAAAGTAGTTTATGGTGCACAACTAGAAAACAATAATTCTAAGTTATGAAGAAAGAACAGATACAAATAAATTGCATAAATGATAAATGGAACGCAAAGAAATATATGTAAAAAAGTATTGTACTTGTACCTGTAGATGGATGTTCATCATCATCCATCTACAAACCAGTTACGAAAATCAGTAAAATAATTTTAGATAAGTATTATCAGCTAATCAGTAAAATAAGAAAGCAAATCAGTAACATAAACAAGCAATGGTACTATAGTACGAATTCATACATATGCAAATCAGTAACATAAGAAAATGAAATCAGTAACATAATCAATTAATTAGTAACATCAGCAAATATAATTAATTAGCAAATTGAATCAGTAACAAATAAGCCTTGCTAGTTGCTACTGATCAGCAACATAAGCAAGCAATCGGTAATCACAAACTCGTTATATAACTTATATGATAAGACTAATCAGTGTGAGAGGGGAGGGGATGCTTAACGGACCAGCAGATAGTGTGGGAAACATGATAAGGGAGCAAAATTCAGCAGCATTACTCTACAGAATACCAAACTCAAGCATAGAAGAAGAGAGAAAGGAGTAGAAACATGATAAGGTAGCAAAATTGAAGAAGGAATGACTTACTTTTGATGAAGAGTTGTCGTTCTTGACTAGAAGAGGCCCTTGGAGAAGAAAGGAAGTCGAAACTGACCACTGGGTGGCGTCCTTCCACGGCAGCAGCAAATGGAGCAGGCGCACCTTCGGATTTCTGACCACTAGAGGGAGGAAGCAGCTCAGAATCCCTTGAGACATCTTCCTGTTGGGGTGTCGGAGGCCTAGGATAGGATTCTCAGAGGAATTGCTCACCAAGAAGGAGTGTGGAGAGAGTGGGGGGCGGAAGAATCGTCGGGACAGCAGTAGGAAGGGTTCCTCCAGAACGCGGCTTTCACGAAGTGTCGGGGTCACGCGGGGACTGAACGAGTAGGCTAGGTTTTTTAGTGGGCCACGTTTGATTTGGGCCCAACAATTGAGTCAGATGGACCCGCCTTTTCAATAAGCGGATGTAGGTGGGCACTCCAAAGGCCAGTTAAGGCGGGACATTAAGTGGGTCAGGCAGGCGAAAAATGGGCGCTCAGCTGCCAAACGCCCAACCGCCGCCTACAGTATTAATTAGACGAACAGGGCCCATGGCCGCTTGAGCGGGCACCTGGTCTGTTTTTTAATTCATTGACTGTAACCAACTGAATTAACCGAATGCTCACCCCTACACATGTCCCGAATCGCTATTCCCACGAGGCATTCTTTCAGCATTGTTCTCCACATACAAGAGAAAAAAAATGATCCCTTGGTATCACCAAGCTCACCCTATATTCTGCAATTTGGTATCATGATGATGATCGTTATGGAGTTTTGGATTCACACTGTTAGGAATTGTAGTGGGTAAGTGACGATGCTCTGCAAGACTAAAGGCACAAGATTTAACGTGGAAAACTCTCCCCAAGACTAGGAGAGAAAAACCACGGGGCAATACCGACCAACAAGCACTATGTAATCTGAATTATAACTCACACTGCCCAGATTTAATCGCCCCTAAATCTGGGAAGCTCCCCCTGCCCGAGAATAAAGATAAGGAAGAACGGAATTACACCCAATGTGTACAAACCCTCCCTTTTTACTTTTTCTCCTCACGACACCACTGCCGCTGTTGGGACTGCTTGTTGTCGCTGCGACCGTTAACCAGGTCGCCTCTTCTGTTTTTGTCGCATCACCAATAGTGTGCCACCAACTGGTATGTGTCTTCTGCTGCTCGGATCCGCCGTCATAGTTGATGCACCACCTATGTGTCACCGATTGATGTGCGTCCTCCACTGACGGGATAGTCCGCCATCATTTCTGTAGCCACCGATAGATGAGCGTCTTCCACTGCTCGGATCCGTTGCCGTAGTCGATGTCAACAAAGTGCCACCAACTGATGTGCGTCCTCCACTACTCGGACCCGCCTCCGTTGTCGATGTACTTCCGTTGTGTTGCCGACTGCCAACCACTACTTTGCCTCAAGACAAAGTCGTTGGCCCTCTCTCATCCACAAGAGAGTTGCACTGTTGGTGTACCCAATGTGCCACCAACTGTCAGCTACTACTTTGCTTCAAGACAAAGTCGCTGACCCTCTCTTACCACAAGAGAGCACCACCAGTTGTTATTATTTTATGTCTCTTCTACCAAAGAAGACACCAACAACCAACAACTGGTGAGATCACACACCAACCGGTGGGATGATCTCAATGGCTTCCCCGAGGGCCTCTATTTATAGGCCTCCATGCATGTGATTGCAACCAGGAATTCTAGTCCTAGTTCAAATCCTAGTCCAACTCCATGTTGCACATAGCCACCTTTTTTCTTCTTGGATTCGAGTCATATTAGGATTGGCAACACAAAATACCAACTCCAATTAAATCCTAATCCAATTCTAAAGGTGTACGTAAGGAGCCATCTTCTTTCCTTCTTGGATTTAACTTCCATTAGGATTGGAAACACAAACCAACTCCTAATAAGTCCAAATCCCAATAGGACATGGGCCGGAAACTTCTGATCCCAACAATCTTCCCCTCCGACCCATGAGGGAGATTTTGTCTTCAGCGATCATCTGGAGTATCTTCTGTATCCTACCACCCCATGTGATAGATACAATCTCCTCAAATATGTCAGCACCATGTTGTTTTCATCCCTCTTCTTGAATTCCCATCTTGACTTCACTTTGTTCCCAAGCAACGGAGAAGAAGTATCTTGGCTACACTATTTCTCTCTCCATGCCCACACCTGGAACTTTGTCGGCTCCCCCTGACCGATCAATTGAGCCCTCCTGGATGAAACACATATTTATGACCTTCTGTAGTAAGCTTCAGAAACCTTCTTATGATGCTCCCCCTGTCGATGTAACTCTACATCAAGAGTCTGATCATCCATCTTGGGTGTAGCAACTACATCTTCAATGTATTTCCCGTCTTCCTCACACGTGTGCTGTCTCGGGAAAGTATTTGGAGTGACCTTCTCTAACTGGGAGTCGTCCTGCTGCATATTGTTGTCCTCTAGATTGAATCTCGCATCTCAAATATGTGGCTATTCTGTGATCGTTTCTTGTCAACGTTGTCCTTCCTATCTTCATATGCCATCTCACTACGTCCACAAAATCCTTCAAACCTTGCTCTGATACCACTTGTTAGGAATTGTAGTGGGTAAGTGACGATGCTCTGTAAGACTAAAGGCATAATATTTAACGTGGAAAACTCTCCCCAAGACTAGGAGAGAAAAACTATGGGGCAATATCGACCAACAAGCACTATGTAATCTGAATTACAACTCACATTGCCCAGATTTAATCGCCCCTAAATCTGAGAAGCTCCCCCTACCCGAGAATAAAGATAAGGAAGAATGGAATTACACCCAATGTGTACAAACCCTCCCTTTTTACTTTTTCTCCTCACGACACCACTGCCGCTGCTGGGACTGCATGTTGTCGCTGCGACCGTTGACCGGGTCGCCTCTTCTGCCGGTGTCGCGTCACCAATAGTGTGTCACCAACTGGTATGTGTCTTCTGCTGCTCGGATCCGCCATTGTAGTTGATGCACCACCTATGTGTCGCCGATTGATGTGCGTCCTCCACTGACTGGACAGTCCGCCATCATTTCTATAGCCACCGACAGATGAGCGTCTTCCACTGCTCGGATCAGTTGTCGTAGTCGATGTCAACAAAGTGCCACCAACTGATGTGCGTCCTTCGCTACTCGGACCCGCCTCCATTGTTGATGTACTGTCGTTCTGTTGCCGACTGCCAACCGCTACTTTGCCTCAAGACAAAGTCGTTGGCCCTCTCTCATCCACAAGAGAGTTGTACTTTTGGTGTACCCAATGTGCCACCAACTGTCAGCCGCTACTTTGCTTCAAGACAAAGTCATTGACCCTCTCTTACCACAAGAGAGCACCACCAGTTATTATTGTTTTCTGTCTCTTCTACCAAAGAAGACACCAACAACCAACAACTGGTGAGATCACACACCAACCGGTGGCATGATCTCAATGGCCTCCCCGAGGGCCTCTATTTATAGGCCTCCATGCATGTGATTGCAACTAGGAATTCTAGTCCTAGTTTAAATCCTAGTCCAACTCCATGTTGCACATAGCCACCTTTTTTCTTCTTGGACTCGAGCCATATTAGGATTGGCAACACAAAATACCAACTCCAATTAAATCCTAATCCAATTCTAAAGGTGTACGTAAGGAGCCATCTTCTTTCCTTCTTGGATTTAACTTCCATTAGGATTGGAAACACAAACCAACTCCTAATAAGTCCAAATCCCAATAGGACATGGGTCGGAAACTTCTAATCCCAACACACACACATTGTAAAAGACGAGTGGCTAGCTGTCATTTGAGCGACTTGTATAGAATGTAGAAGGCAGGATGGGAAAATGAAACATTATAGTTTATTTTATTCTTTTTAAAAAAATACTCTTTTAATGTGTAGTGATATTTATAAAAATACCTTCTCAGAAGTGTAGACAACAAATTGAGCTGCCAGTCCCTTCTACATGGCAAAACTAATGGCTCTAAAAATAAAATTATTGGATGTAGATGTAGATGCAGACAACATAAGATTCCTACCAGTTATGTGTTGAAAGCGTTGAAGGAGAGAAATTGAGCCATCAGTCAGAACACTAAAAGAATCAAAGGCGAAAGGCAGGAAATGATAGTCATTAGCCTCACAAGAAGCTTTATGTTTATGAACCTTCTGTGTAGCACTGTCAGAAGCTACTTGGTCAGTTTTAAATTTATCTGAAAGGATATTTGTCAATGGAAAAATGGTCAACACATGTGTATCTTCCATCTGTCAAATCAAATAATAAGATATCAGTAGGTCATGGTGAATGAGACCATCTGAACATGTGCAAGGAAAATAATAGGAACTTCCTTCATAGTTTTTATCACATCACAAGAGATAAGGTCAAGAAGAACATCACGAAAGAAACCACAAGAAGATAAAGTATAGCATTGAAAGAAACCACTGTAAAAGAAAAACGTGTGAAGGAAACCACTGAACATTGTGATCTACGACCTCCTTGGCTTCCCTCCCCCTTGACGCCTTTCAATATATCCAACCTTCTAGCATATTATTCATAATCATTAAAATTCATCAAAGTATGGTTGGCCATTCCTGTGATTAAGATGCGGGCCAGTAGTTGTGTCCATAGATTGGTGTTTTCAACGGGAATGTGAGCCATATCAACAGCCCCACATGGCCCCAAATGACTCTTTTACACGAGATACTCTTGCGGAATTGTTCTCCCTCAAGTCTCAAAATGTAAAGTTAAGATGTCTTGTTGTCACCGAGCTCACCATCTATGTATAGGGTTGTAACTGGGTAGGATATGGTGTGGTTATTGTTAATATCCATAATCATAATGTTTAGTTAAATGGGTATGGGTATGGGTATGGATATATACATGTATTTTCAAAAGCTATACTCGTACTATACCCATACACACATAACCATCGGGTATTGTACGGGTAATTGGATATACAGTTATGAATAGACTTGTTACAATAACACATCATAAAATTTGGCTACAACAAACAATAAACTAATTAGGTGATACTAACACTAGTATGACATCAAATGCATTCTGGTTTGTGTGAATATAGAAGTGATAAGTAAATAATATGTCATCTTATAAAGGATAATCAAGAGCAACATATAGATATGGCTCAATCAAAATATAAAAAAAGGATGACTATTGTTGGTTGTATTGGTGAATAGTACATAGTTTTACTACATTATCAATAGAATAATAAAGTCAATGATTAATCTTAGATTGGCTTTCCTTCACATTGGTAAATATAGATCATTACATTCTAATATAAACTTATACTACTTTAAGGTACTTATACTTATAAAATATGAGTGCCAAAATATGCACCATTACATTCTAATATAATTTTTTTATATAAAAATATAATTAAATAGGTATATAGGTTTACAAAATATGAGTACAAATATAACCATAACATTAACCAGTGAGAGGCGGATAGATGGATACAAGGATAAGTGGTTATGTGGTTATAAAAATTTATACCCATGACGGATTTGAAGGGTATGAGTTTGAGGGTATGCGGGTATATCCATGTCTATTTACAGCTCTACATGTGTAGCGGTTGGTGTCATTTATTGACAATGGTTACAAGTTTTTCCTATTTATTCAGATGCACCTCAAAGCGATGAGTAATAGGTATTATGTGACTTTGTGACCAACATATAACGTGCACGGTGAAAAAGACATTAGTTTCTTGAGCATATATACATGATTCGAATGTCTTGGAAATGTTATCATAAAAAGGTATAATATATATATATATATATATATATATATATATATATATATATATATATATATATACACTAAATTATAAAATCTTCACGTACAATATATTTTATTGGTTGTTCTCAACTCCAATAGAAAAAAGAAAACCAATTATCTGTAAGATGGAAACAACATCTAGAAAATATCACTTGATCCTAGATTAGCATGGAGTCTATTAATTTATCAATTCGAATATTTTGGGTCTGAAAATTACGACACAAGATGTTCATCCCTTATTTTGGAAGTGTTAGGTGGTACATGCACGGCACATAATAGATATACCCCCACCCCCTAGAATACAAGTCATTCACATGTGTACCAATATAACTGGATACAATACCACTACAGAAAACATGTGACCTATACGACTGTCACCTCTATTAGGGGTGAACATTGAATCCAAAATTGTAACGGACCAGACTGACGAGAATTGTATTTGTGTAAAAATATGAACAACAGATTGTACCATTTTGAAGTAGGATCGGACTGGGACCAGATCATTTTAAAGTAGGACCAGATATTTTGAACCGTATTTAGAACCTTTTAGCATTCTATAACTTGTTTAATTGTAAAAATTTGATAATTTTAACCTTTACACTACTAGTGTTGTAATATGTGATTTATTTATAATTTTGGCATAACAAATTTCATATTTAAAAGGAACTTTACATATAAAATAGTCGACAGTCCTGACCGGTTTTGGACCAGACCTGACAACACATCGAATTTTCAAAATTTCTAGACCGGAGATCAGACCAAACTCAAAATAGTCCAGTACCAGAACAGACCAAACTGACGAATCTGATTTAATTTTATAATCTGGACTATCATTTGCTCACCTCTAACCGCTATAATTCTTTTTATTTCATTTGAAGAATGAGTTTAAAGGATGAGTCTGCGCACTCAACCCCTCCCCTCATAAAGAAAAACCTTCCTATCTATCTTACGTTGTATTAATATGTTATCAATAAATTACAGTTGACCATACTCGTGATTAAGCTGCGGACCATGATGTGACGATGTCTATTCATTGGTGTTTTCTTTCCCCAAGCGGGACCAAGCCACTACCAGCCCACATGGATCCGAACAATTCTTTCCCACGAGACATTATTGTCGCTGCATTGTGCTCTACTAACAAGAAGAAGAAGAAAAAGAAATGAATGTGAGCGGTTGTCAACAAACTCGCCCTATATTTAGGACTAGTTTGGTTGGGTGTAGTAGGGTGCTCTCCTATGAGTTTGTAATGTAAAAATATACACCAAACACATACTTTGTTATCCCCTCTACTAACAAAAGAACAACATAAATCTTGACATAATATGTCTAATGTTTATAGTAAAAAGCCTGATTATATCTCTAATGTGCCTAAGTATGGCACTAATGCGTCAAGTTTTTATGGTATGTCATAATAGCAAATTAACACAAATCTTAATATAGTGCCCAATATTTGTAGTAGAATCCTCAATTATGGTGCTAATATGCCCAATTATGATGTCAATGTGCCCAATTTTTAGAGTGTGCGCATAATATTTGTAGTCAAGTGCTCAATTATGGTGCTACTGTTCCCAAATTGACATGTATTGCGCCCAATTTGACATGTATCACGCCCACAATTAAGTCAATACACCCCTATTAAAACTTAAATGCACCCAATATGGAATGATCATCATCATTGATAAGTCCGCAATATGATCATCATCATCATCATCGACAAGTCAGCAATACGATCATCATCATCATTTTCTTCTAATTCTTCTTGATTGCACATAGTTTTACATGTATTGCACCTAGTTTGACATGTATCGTGCCCGCATTCAATCCAATGCGCCGAGTTTGGATTTCAATACGACCAATTAGAGTTTGGGCCCAGTAAGGACTTGTTTGTGCCCAATTTGGAGTTGAACGTGCTCAGTTCAGATGTGATTGTGCCCAGTTGGTGTTGTAAGATGCCTACTTGTCAGTACATCAATTGACATGTATTGAGCCCAATTTTGGACTTGAGCCCAATTCGGACTTGATTGTGTCCAATTTGGACTTGAATACGCCCAGTTCAGATGTGATTGTGCCTAGTTAGTGTTGTAAGAACTTACTTGTCAGTGCACCATCATCATGTTGTTTTTTTTGTTGATGATGATGATGATCATCATCATCATCATCATTATCATCATCACCATCATCATGATCATCATCATCATTGTCATCATCATCATCATCATCATCATCATCATCATCTTCTTCTTCTTCTTCTTCATTCTTCTTCTTCTTCTTCTTCTTCTTCTTTTCTTATTCTTCTTTATTGTACCTAGTTTCACACGTATAACGCTCAGTTTGAAATGCATCGCACCCACAATCAATCGAATACACCCAGTTTGGACTTGCATGTGCTCGGTTCGCCTTCAGCCCAGTTTGGACTTGAATGTGCGTTGTTTGGACTTGAATGCACCTAGTTCGGACGTGATTGTGCCCAGTTAATGTTGTGTCAATAAACCTACTTTTGGTTACAATACACCATATTTCTCATGTATTACACCGAATTTTTAATGGAACACGCCTAGTATGTAATGTCGTGCACCTATTTCATGATGTAATGACCACCTTCTTCTTCTTCTTCATCATCATCATCATCATCATCATCATCATCATCATCATCATCATTGACATCATCATAACGCACACATTAATTTTATTTACCATATAATTTTTCTTAAAATATATCGACATTAGTCTTGTTGTATTCTATTTTTTGTAAGAAAATTTAATGATTTTTATTTTGTCAAAACACACACTACAGATTGAAAGTTATATGCGATACAAATTTCTCTTTCCTCCTTTTTCTCTTTTCTCTCTTTACTTCCTCCCCTGTAACACATTTAATTGGTCACACACCCCCATCCCAACATGCAGTCCTCCAGGATATTTACCTTGTGTTTCACTGATCAAAACCACCTTTCTTCCAAGTTCCTCCTGCTAAAACCACCCCCCAGGTGCGCTTGAAACACACGTGAGGGAAAAGTTCTAGTGAGACACTCATTCTCGTTTACAAAAATGTCTTCTCAGAAGTGTGGGCAATAAATTAGGTTGTCAATCCCTTCTGGATGACAAAGTTAATGGATCTAAAAATAAAATTATTGGATGTAGATGTAGGCAACATAAGAGTCGTACTGGTTACGAGTTGAAGGCGTTGACGGAGAGAAATTGAGTCATCGATTAGAACACCAAAAATATCAAAGGCAAAAGACAGAAAATGATGGTCGTTAGCCTCATTAGCAGCTCAATGTTTTGAATTATTCTCTGTAACAACGTCAGAAGCTACTTGGACAGTTTTTAATTTATCTAAAAGGGTGTCTGTCAATGGAAAAACGGTTAACACAGGTGTGTCTTCCATCTATCCAATCAAATAATAAGATATTAGCATGTTGTGGTGAATGAAGACCGTCCAAACATGTGCCAAAAATATAATAAAGACTTCCTTCATGGCCTTTATCCCAGCACGGGAGATAAGATCAAAAAGAACATCATGAAAGAAACCACAAGAAGATAAAGTATAGCACTGAAACGAACCACAACAAAAGGAAAATGTGTGTAGAAAACCACTGAACATTGCAATCTGCGACCTCCTCGTCTTCCCTCCCCCTCGGCGCCTTTCTATATATCCATCCTGCCTGCATATTATTCATAATCATTTAAATAATCAGATTCATCAAAGTATGGTTTGCCATGCCCGTGATTAAGATGAGGGACAGTACTTGTATCCATAGATAGGTGTTTTCAACGAGAATGTGAGCCATATCAACAACCCCGCATGGCCGCGAATGGCTCTTTTGCATGAGATAATCTTGTGGCAATGTTCTCCCTCAAGTCTCAATAAGTTAAGATGCCTTGTTGTCACCGAGCTCCTCATCTGTGTAGCGGTTCGTGTAATTTATTGACAATGGCTACAGGTTTTTCTTATTTATTTAGATGCACCGCAAAGCGATTAGTAGTAGGTATCATGTGACTTTGTGACCAACATATAACGTGCACGGTGAAAAAGACATTAGTTTTTTTAGCATATATACATGATTCAAATGTCTAATATCGAAATGTTATTATTATATATATATATATATATATATATATATATATAGAGAGAGAGAGAGAGAGAGAGTCAGGCTACAATACACTCGAGTGTATCCGGGGCGGAATACACTCAAGTAGTTTTTCATGATGCAATATTTTTTTTTAAAATCTAATCCATTGATCTTCTTAAACATCTTGTGAACAACGCATACGCAAAATTTGAGCACATTTGGATACGTATAGCTCATGTTATGAAGACCGTAAAAATTATGCATTTTAAATTAGTTTCGCGCGTCGATTTTGTTGCCCTTAGATGAGTGACTTACACTCATCCAAATTGGCTCAAAATATGTATGTAGCCTAGTTACAGTATGACGGTGAAGATCAATGATTTACATTTTGTAAAAAATAGTTTTGATATGCAAACACACTTGAGTGTATTCGTGCGATCCGTACACTCGAGTGTATTCTAGCCCGACTCATATATATATATATATATATATATATATATATATATATATATATATATATATATATATATATATATATATATATATATATATATATATATATATATACATATATAATTTGTTGGAAATGTGTGGGGTGAGGACTCGTCCGTGAAATCGTCCCTACGGTAAAAGATATTTGTGTGTTGTTTGAAATGAGAGAATCAAGGAACCGTTTCCGTGGGATGGAGAGAGAAATACATAATTAAAGATAATAAAAGTTAATAGGAGAGTGTGAGAATAAATATTTGTATGAGCAAAATTCCTTGAAAAAAGGAGAGGAGAGAGTGAATCGAGGAGAGCGCAGCATCAAACTCGCTTTTTTTATAGTAGTGTATATATATATAGAGAGAGAGAGAGAGTCAGACTAGAATACACTCGAGTGTACATATCGCATGAATACACTCAAGTGTATTTGCATAGCAAGACCATTTTTTGCAAAATGTAAACCGTTGATCTTCATTGTCGTACTATAACTAAGCTACATGCAAATTTTGAGTCTATTTGGATGAGTGTAAGTCACTCATCATCCAAGGACAACAAAATTGACGCGTGAAACTAATTTGAAATGCATAATTTTTATGGTCTTTATAACATGACCTATAAATGTCCAAATGTGCTAAAATTTTATATATGAGCTATTCATAAGATGTTTAAGAAGATCAATGGATTAGATTTTTGAAAAAAAATATTACATCATGAAAAACTATTTGAGTGTATTCTGCTCTGAATACACTCGAGTGTATTCTAGTCTGACTATATATATATATATATATATATATATATATATATATATATATATATATATATATATATATATATATATATATATATATATATATAGTCAGGCTAGAATACACTCGAGTGTACAGATCACACAAATACACTCAAGTGCGTTTGCATATCAAGACTATTTTTTGCAAAATGTAAACCGTTGATCTTCACCGTCATACTATAACTAGGCTACATACAAATTTTGAGCCCATTTGGATGAGTGTAAGTCGCTCATCCAAGGGCAACAAAATCAATGCGCGGAACTAATTTGAAATGTATAATTTTTGTGGTCTTTATAACATGACCTATAAATGTCCAAATGTGTTAAAATTTTGCGTATGAGGTATTCAAAACATGTTTAAGAAGATCAATGGATTAGATTTTCAAAAAAAATATTGCACCATGCAAAACTACTTGAGTGTATTCTAGCCTGACTCTCTCTCTCTCTCTCTCTCTCTCTCTCTATATATATATATATATATATATAATATATATATATATATATATATATATATATGTGTGTGTGTGTGTGTGTGTGTGTGTGTGTGTGTGTGTGTGTGTGTGTGTGTGTGTGTGTGTGTGTGTGTGTGTGTGTGTGTGTGTGTGTTTGTATGTGTGTGTATATGTATGTATATATATATAGAGAGAGAGCGCTAATATGGATTCATGCTTATGTACTAAATTAGAAAATCTTCACGTACAATATATTTTATTGGCTGTTCTCACCTCCAATAAAAAAGAAAACCAAATTAGATGTCAACAACATCTGAAAAATATCACTTGATCCTAAACTAGCATGGATGTCGGTTAATTTACCAACTTGAATATTGGGCCTTACGAGAACTTAGTATTATATGACAAGATGCACATCCCTTATCAATACCCCACAACATAAAACATATGACTTACATGGCTATCACTTTTATTAGGGGTGAACTGTGGTCTAAAATTAGACGGGACAAGATCAGATCAAACTGATGACTATATTTGTGTAAAAGTATGGACCGCATACTGGATCGTTTTGAAGTAGAACCAGACGGGGACTTGATTGTTTCAAAGTACCTGGCCGTTTAGATTGTAATCAGAGCTTTTGAGAGGTGAACATATGGTCTAAAATTGGACCGGACAGGATCAGATCAAATAGAGGAAGGTAATTGTGCAAAACTATAGACTGTAGACCAGACCATTTTGAAGTATGACCATACGGGGACTAGACGATTTCAAAGTACCCAACTGTTTAGACTGTAATCAGAGCTTTTGAGGGGTGAAAATGTGGTTTAAAATTGGACCGGACGGGATCGGATAAAAGTGAGGACTGTATTTGTGCAAAAGTATGAACCGCAGACCAGACCGTTTCAAAGTAGGACCAGACAGGGACTGGACTGTTTCAAAGTACTTGACCGTTTAGACTATAATCAGAGCTTTTGAGGGGTGAACAAGTGGTCTAAAATTAGACCAAACAAGATCTCATCAAACTGAGGATTGTATTTGTGCAAAAGTATGGACCGCAGACCGGACTGTTTTGAAGGACCAGACGGGGATTGGACTGTTTCAAAGTACCCGGTCGTTTAGAGTGTAATCAGAGCTTTTAAGGGGTGAACGAGTGGCCTAAAATTGGATCGGACAGGATCGGATCAAACTGAGGACTGAACTTGGGCAAAATGTTGGATCGCAGACCGGACCGTTTTGAAGTAGAATCAGATGGGGATTGGACTGTTTCACATTACCCGACCGTTTAGACTGTAATCAGAGCATTTGAGGGGTGAACATGTGATCTAAAATTGGACCGGACAGGATCGGATCAAACTGAGGATTGTATTTGTGCAAAAGTATGGACCACAGACTGGACCATTTTGAAGTAGGACTAGACGGGGACTGAATTTTTTCAATGTACCCAACAATTTAGACTTAAATGAGAGTTTTTGAGGGTGAACATGTGGTCTAAAATTAGACCAGATAGAATCGTATCAAACGAAGGATTGTATTTGTGTAAAAGTATGGACCGTAGTCCAGACCATTTAGAAGTAGGACCAGACGGAGACTGGACTGTTTCAAAGTATCTGACCGTTTAGACTATAATCAGAGCTTTTGATGGGTGAATATGTGGGTCTAAAATTGGACGGGACGGGATTAGATCAAACTGACGATTGTATTTGTACAAAAATATGGACCACAAACCGGATCGTTTTGAAGTAGGTTGTAACATACTGAAATCCCCTATGTACCTCTTTGTACTCTTTTCTATAAGTTTTGTCCTTCATTTTCATTCCATATGTCTTTGGATTTGATTTAATGGAATTATGATGGTTATTGGATAAATGTTTCCCTATATATTCTTATTACAAGGTTGCATGCACAAATACCTCAGTTAGATTTAGATAATGGGTCTAGAATGCAATTTCACATCAAGTAATAAAAAGAATAAAATGTTTCGTCTTAGAACTTTCTAGCATTTCCTAGAATAAGAGAAATAAGAGAAAATCCGAATTTTATATAAGGGAGAAGATAAATGTAATAATTAAAGGTAATATGAGAATTATTGGGTAAAGAAGATAATTAGAAATATTTTTACACCAAATATTATAATCTGAAACCATCATGATAATTTGATAATTAAATTTGTTTCCTTGAGCAAAAAGTAACTTAAGGGCCAAGTATCATTTAAAATGGAACCTAAATATAAATATTAATAACATTATCAAAAGAATATAGGAAATATGCCAATAAAGAGAAATAAAATACTTAATGTTCTCTAATCAGGAAAATAACTCCAAATTCGTATTCTAAACATAAAAATAAGCCTCTGTGCAAATTTGCAACTAATTTGGATAATGTGTGAATAATGAGTAAAATAGGAGAGAGAAAGTGTGTAGAATGTTCTATTTATTTTATAAATAAAAATATAATCTCAACTTGTAAAGATAATTGTAAAATCATGTTCCAATCTCTTAGAGAGACTTATGGGTGAAGTTACACTAATTTTAGATAATGTTATCACCTCTTTTGAAGGAGGAAAGGGAAAATGATATATTAATTATTTCACCTATCAAATTTTCTCAAAAGGCAAAACTAACTCCATATTTGGATTCTACGCGTCGAAATAAGTCAGGATATAAAATTTGATAATTTTTGAACGACATTTGAGCCTCCAAACGAAGAGAGAGAAAAACATTTAAGAATTTAATGGATTTAATCGATTTTTGCTAAGAGTTGTTTTCCTAATCTAATGCGAGATCGGACGGCTCAGAGTCCTGGATGGACTCGGGTCCATCGATCGGACGACTCGCGGTCGTCTTCCACCTCTAGCCGGATAAGGCAACATGCCTTGATTTTCCCAAATTTTCAAATCAATGTATCTCGAGTTTTACTCGATGATTTTTTCTCAAATAAGTTTCGTTGGATTCCTTGCGAGTTTCCGCTCCGGATTATCCCAAAAAGTTTGGGATTAGTCGCGTTTTTGATAAACACCTAAACCAGTCGCCGGTTATCTCTCATTGCCCCTACCTAAACCCAACTCTAGGGTTCCTTGTCTATATATATCCCGACCCCGATGACCGCCATCACCTTACCAACCTGCTCGTGCCCTCAATTCAACGTTTCGTGGACGAACTGACCTCCAATTGGCCGCCGACGACGTCTGGCTTGCGGCGCCTCTCCCTCTTCGGTTGCTCCTCCTCCGTCCAATCAAGAGGTACCATCAGCTTCGGCGTTCTTTTCCCTTTCTTTCAAGTACCTAAACGTTTGATTTGGTCGAGAATCACGGTTTTGCCCAATCGAGCCGAGCAAGCTACTCGTTGCTCGTGTCACGCGGGCTTGGGGAGGAAGATGACCCCCCATTTTACCGCTTTGCCCCTAGTCACTTGTTCTGTTTGCTTTCCGCGCGAGGGACGTTCTCGTCCTTTTCTTTTGCTTTGACCGCTTGACCACGTTTGCACGACCGGTAGCGGGCGTCCACGAGGCGCGGGTCACCGCTGCCAAGCGCTCGCGACCGCTCGGCCTGGTCGGCCTTGCCTACATGGCAGGTTGTGATTGGTTGAGACAAAATAATTAGTATAAATTAATTCTGTGGTCAAAAATTAAAAGTAGATAGTGTTTTGAAATCAGGAAGACGAGACCTAGTCAATAAAAATAGTTTTGAGTCGTGATTTTGATGTTTGCGAAAATGTAATTTTTAGAATAGATTAATTAGCTTAAAAATCACTAAAATTAACCCTAAGAATCTATATTTCCAAAGTATACAATATTATATGTCATTTTGATCAGGAAAACCTAACTAAGATGGTTATGAGGTTTTTGGAGTCTAAATCGATGGTTTGTGCAAAAAGTTAGTGAATTAGGGTTTTCAATCTTTTAAATGAATGCATGTAATTCTAATTTATAAATCTAATGATGTACTAGGGTAAGTGGGTTCATAATTCGTGTGAAGGGTTGAAAGGAGAAATTATAGAACACATGAGGCTAAGGTATGTGTTTTGTTTGTGCATCTACCTTATAGTTGGGAAAACATTAATCTATTACCCATACTTTCTTATGAGGTTTAACTTGATCTAAATCCTTGAACCCTGAAACCTAATTTGCTTATTGCCTCAAAAGTAGATGTAGTATTCTCTTGTTTGGGTATTCATACCCCACTGCCATGTTACATATTCATTTTCTTAACCTTGCCATAACTCTTTTGTTAGCATGTAATTAAATGATCTATTTAATGTTTAAGTAGTGGTACTTATGTACAACCACCCATAGAGGGCATGTATAAAATCGCCCTAGGGGAATGTTTATAATTCTCCCCAATATAAATTGTAGGTGATTGGAAATGTTTTTATTCTTCCCTCACCTAAGGTTAGAGGTCCGGTAGGTGCCTCAACCCTACTTAGTTAGGTAGACATATTAATTTACATGCAAAACCTTTATTTATTTTGTTATTGGCAAGTCTTATTATGAAAGCCTCATACTCTTTGATGTCTCTCTTTAAACCAAAATATCTAGCCTAATTTACTTATTACAACTTTCATTGCCATTGTTAGAATTCTCTTGTAACACATACTTTCTTTGTTTTCCCTCTTGCTGGGTGACTTCCCAACCACTCAGGTGTTGGTGCTGAGCAAGGTGAAGGAAGGGCTTGAAGAAAGGTTCCTCTGCAGTTGATCGTTAGCTTGTCAAGAAGGATGGCTAGGTTGCTATAGCTAGATCCTCTTATATATCTTATCTTTTCTTTTAGAAATCAATTATGTAATAAACAATGAAGCCATGCACAGGCTTGTTATTTCTTTCTTTCCGCTACTATTGACATTTTATTATGTATCTGGAATCATGCTTATTTACTTGGAATATTATGCAATCATCCTCAAAGTTTCTAAATTTTGTTAAAATTGTGGATATTTGTATTTCATTTAAATTTTAGTAAAGAGGTGATCTCGCCTCTTTACAGCATGGTATCAGAGCCTTTAGACGACTATTAGGGCATGCAGTTGAGGCAAGGGTGTCTAGAAAGGATCAGGGTATCGGGGGCTAGCAAGATTTTCCTCCGCACCACTAGCTTGGTATACGAGGACTCCCGTGCCCATATGATCCGGCCTGGCCTGCGCCGATACGAATTGCCCGAAATAGTATGCTTTTAGGCAATAGCATTCTAGTTATCCTTTTTCTCATCTCTATTTCTTTTCCCTCTCATCTATGATTCTTTACTCCTGAGAATTTAATATGTTAACCCTAATTTTAGGAGAGGTGACTTGTTTGACAACACAAACCAGGAGTCAACCATTGACAACCCTGACACTCCTGCGACTCCTGCTGTTAACCAACCAGCTTCTGGTGTTCCCTCCTTCACACCTGAGCAAGAACTGGCGATGTTGCGATAGTTGTTGTCCTCCACCATGATGGGACAACTCAACACCATTGCTGTTGTTGCCACCAAGCCGAGGGATTTCACCCTCACTAATTTCATCAAGATGCAGCCACCCTACTTCAAGGGTGAGAGTGAGCCTAACATGGGGGACAAAGCCGACGACTGGGTGTTGGCCCTGGATCGGACCTTCGAGGGTATGGCATGCCCTCCTCACCAGAAGGTTCGGTTCGCGACGTACGTGCTGGATGGACCGGCACACGTTTGGTGGAATGGTGTTGCCCACACTCGGGACACCTCCTCCATGGAGTGGACCCAGTTCCTGAAGTTGTTCAGAGAGAAGTACATCTGCCCTGCTTTCTTGAGGAAGAAGGAGGCTGAGTTTTACAGTCTCAAGCAAGGAAGCATGAGCGTGGCCGACTACATTCAGAAATTTCTGCTGTTAGAGCGTTACGCCACCGACCTTGGAGCTGACAGAAGAGCGACCTTGTTCTTGGAGGGCCTGAACTATCATGTTGGTCGAAGCCTCGTTCCACAACTGCCACTCACATTTCAACAAATGGTGGACAAGGCTCTCGCCATTGAGTCTTATCTGGGATTTCAAGCTTCCAATGGCTTCAACAACAAAAGGAAGAATCCAAACCAGCATGAGAACCGTGGACGTGATCGCTGCCACAGATGCAATCGCCACCATCCTCCTGGAAGATGCCCCGCCAACAATGCACCTGCTCGTAATGGCAACCATCCTCCACCAACCTGCCATGAGTGCGGCCAGGTTGGGCATATCCGACCCAACTACCCCCGTTTCCAGCAAGGGCAGAATAATGCCCCGCAGCTGCAACAGCCGAGACAGAACCCGCCGCCGTGGAACAACAACAACCAAAACCCGAGGCATCCGCCATCTGAGAGGCGGAATGGGAGAGTGTTTGCTCTCAATGCTGAAGAAGATGGTGAAGGCATGAAGTGATTGAAGGTACGCTGCACCTTTTTATGCATCCTTTAAAAGCCCTGTTTGATTCTGGTTCCTCTAATACCTTCATATCTAGACAATTTGCCTCTATGCTTGAAATCGAATCTGAGTTTATGGATCATGTGTTAGATTTAAAAACTCCTAGTGGTAAAATCTGCTCCTCGTACCTCCAAACTCCTACCTTGAACCTTTGTATACCCGGAATAATGTTTCCCACAGTTTTTGTCTTGCTTGATATGACCGTCTTTGACATCATCCTAGGTATGGATTGGTTAAAGAAGTATAAAGCAGTTTTGTACTGTGAGGAATCCAAGGTTAGCTTGTTTCATCCTGGTGAAGGAAGAGTGTGTGTCAAGGGCAAGAAGCGAGGAGAGCGACAGTTTGTCATCTCTGCCATCAAAGCTGAAAAACTCATCTCGCAAGGGTGTAGAGCCTTTCTAGCCTCCATAGTTCTCGATGCTACACCTCCTGCTCTAGAACATGTTGATGTGGTGAAGGACTTCCCAGATGTCTTTCCTGAGGAGTTACTCGGGTTGCCACCAACTCGCGAGGTGGAATTCTCCATCGAGCTTATGCCTGGACTTCACTGATATCGAAGCCACCCTACCGCTTGGCCCCTGCCGAGCTGGCAGAGTTGAAGAAGCAACTTGAAGAGCTTCTCGACATGGGCCTCATTCGCCCTAGTGTTTCCCCATGGGGAGCCCATGTCCTGTTCGTGAAGAAGAAGGATGGCTCTTTGCGGATGTGTATGGACTACCGCATGCTCAACCAGGTGATAGTGAAGAATCATTATCCGTTGCCGCGCATAGACGACCTATTCGATCAGCTGAAGTCGGCCACCATGTTCTCCAAAATGGATCTGTGAAGTGGTTACTACCAGATGCGTGTAAAGGATGATGATGTCCCGAAGACAGCGTTCAGAACTCGTTATGGGCATTATGAATTTATGGTCATGCCTTTTGGTTTAACGAATGCCCCTACTGCATTCATGGACCTGATGAACCGAGTATTCCGCCCATACCTCGACAAGTTTGTAGTGGTGTTTATTGATGACGTTTTGGTTTATTCTGAGACGTTGGAACAACATCGCGAGCACCTGCGGATTGTACTCAGCACATTGCGAGAAAATCAATTGTATGCAAAATTCTCAAAATGTGAGTTCTGGATAAAGGAAGTTATGTTTCTTGGTCACGTGATTTCTGCCGGCCATATAGCTGTTGATCCTGCTGATGCGATGATTTTGAGTCGCATTTAGAGACCTATTTCATATGTGTTTTGTGCCTTAATTACTCATTTTTATGGATATTATTGCATAATTCACTTTATTTGGTCTTTGCCATCATTTTATATCGAATTCCCTTTGTTTTACTATTTTGAGCATTATTTATCATCTTATTATAAATTGTGTGGATTTACTTGGTCTTGTTGTGAAATTTCAGGAAAAACAAGTATCTGCTTCCGTCGATACCATCGACGGAAGTCGATACCATCGACCAAGCCACAGGTTGTCAGCCGAGAAAAGCAATACAGAGTCGATACCATCGACACCTAAGTCGATGGTATCGAGATCCCTTCAAGTTGCTGGCGAGGAAGCTGTCGATACCATCGACCCAAGTCGATGACATCGACACAAGGGGAGCTACAGCGTCGCTAAACGACAACAACTGACGCTAAAGGAGTCGATACCATCGACACCCAAGTCGATGGTATCGAGATCACCACAGGCGCTCAAAATAAAAGAAAGGAAAGCTGCCTCTAATCCGCCGGGTCGATACCATCGACCCGCGTCGATGGTATCGACGCCGGCAGATATGCGTTGGATCTGTTTTGATCTCGATCGTACGGCTGTTGTTATTTGACGACCTAATTAGGGACTTATACCTAATGACGGCCGCCCAGATGGGAGGATCTCATTTTGGGATTGCACGAGTGCCGAGGAGGAGAGAAAGGAGAACGGAGGCCGAGAAGCTCATCCCGGGTGATTCGGACGCTGCCGAAGACGATTTCCACCACCGACAGGCGGGGAAAGCTCGTGTTCTACGCCAAGGATCCACCGGTTCTTCTCCGTTCAGGGGTTTTTCCATTTATTTCCCGTTTTTCTTATGAATTCCCCAATTTCTACCATGTATTCGTGTGAGATGAACATGAGAGGCTAAAACCCTCCATCTTTAGGACCGGGAGTAGCCCGGGAATGCATTGTATGACAGTTTTATATTAATAATTCATATTTTCTCTCTTAAATCCGTGGTATAGTTTCGTTTTTACCCATATATTGTTATGCTTGATCACCATAATAATAACTTAATGCCCTTAATCACTTCGACAGAAGGATTAACGGCTGAAAAGAGACGAAACCTACATTAATCGATAAATCCCTTGACAAAGGAGGTGTAAAATTAATGGTGGAAACTGAGAGATCATTCGTAATGCACTTAGTTTAGGGGATAGATTACTACGACAGTGGAATCAACCTAAACCTAAGTAGTGAATTGCACCACGACAGTGGGTAATTCTGTTTTCAGGCCACTACCCGGATAGAGAGAGAAGATTGAGGAATTATATGAAACCTAATACAATGATAACCCGCGGTGAAACTGCAATCCTAAAGATACCTTTTTGAATTGATTAAAGTAACCTTTAATTGATTGTTTCCTTTGTTTTAATTTTATTTTTCTTTTAATTTTGACAACAAAACCTAATTTGTTATTCGGCTTAGCTGATCGCGAGTAGTTAGTAGGAGTCTCCGACAATTCCGAGTATCCCTCTGTTCGACTCGGGCCTCACAAGGGCATGTACTACTCGACGCGTATACTTGCGTTTTTAGCGCGTAGTAAAATACACGTCAAGTTTTTGGCGCCGTTGCCGGGGATACGGCGAATTATTGGCACTTTGAGTGCTAAGAGCGGTCATTCTAGGCCACATTTTTTTTATTTATTTTAAAACAATTTCAAAAATTCCTTTATTTCTCTATAATTGTGTTGACTCGTTCAAGGCATTGTACTGAACCACTATTTCCATATTTCAGGTACTTTGCATGGTGCACACACGTAGTCGAGACTACGTGAATCGCACACCTGAGGTTCCATCTGCGGGACCAGAGGACGAGGACTACTATGAGGAGGAACACCACAGTGATATAAATTCTGAATCTGAGCAAGAACAAGAAGAAGTAATGGCTGAAGCACAGACAATATGGGAGAAGATCAAGGCGTCTTCTTCCTCGGCATCAAAGGGGCCTATAAAGAAACAAGGGCTAAACATTCCAACCTACAAGATCGATCCAGCACTGATTAACCTGGTTAAATCAAACGCATTTCACGGATTAAAAAATGAAGATCCAGTGGCCCACATCAGCCAGTTCGTGGAGAACTGCGATATGGTGAAGATAGATCGATTTCCGCAGGATGTGCTCTACCTCAAGTTATTTCCGAGTTCCTTGGCTGGAGTGGCAAGAGAGTGGCTTCATAACCTCGACGACGAGTTTGTTGAATCATGGGATCACATGGTGGAGGTTTTCTTCGAGAGGTTCTTCCCTCCTGAGAAGACCAATGATATGATCCGGAAGATCCACAATTTCACCCAACAGGCGGGTGAAACTTATTCTGAGACTTGGGAGCGATTCCAAGTCATGTTGAGGAGATGTCCACACCATGGACTGGACAAGGAAACCCAAGTGAAGATCTTCTACTTTGCTCTCTCCGAGCATGATAGAAGTAATTTGGACTCGGCCGGTTCAGGATTTTTCTTGAACAACACTGATACAAGATGCTGGGAGATATTAAAGAACATGGCTAGGAAACAGTCATGGGGCGACAGAGGTGCAGTGGAACATGTCAAGGCTGCCGGCGAATCCAGAACAGTTAGGGAGCTGAACGACAAGCTAGATCTTCTAGCTAAGAAGCTGCTAACTAAGGAAGATGCATCTGAGAATGAGGAAGCCCAAGTGAAGTTCATGCAACAACAGGGCTATAGAAACAATGACTATGCATGGAGAAAGGATAAAAAGTTTTCATGGAAGGATCCAAATAATTTTCTGCAGGATCCGGATGCCAAACCATAGCAAAGAACCGAGGAAAAGAACACTGAATTGCTAAGTCAAATGGTTCAGCAAAACCAAGAGATGATGGCCATGTTTGGTAAACAATTACAATCTCAAGGTGACATTCTAACCAAGTTTGGGCAGACGCTGCAAAGCCATGGAGCACAGATGCGGGCATTAGAGACCACCGTGGCATAGATTTCAAATGAAGTGGCGGCCATCAAGCACGCCAATCAACAGAAACCAGCTGAGAATGTGAACGTGGCTCAAGCACATCATCAGGTTAAGTACATGTCGGTGGTAAGAAATGAGGAATCTCAGGTGCAAGAAGCTGTAGAAGAAAGAAAAATGACTTTCAATGTGAATGCAACACCGGCGATACCGTATCCACGCACTTACTATAGATTGCCGGGCGGAAACCATTTCTTCAGAAAATCAGAGAGAGTTGTGAGTATGGTATCTCCATATAGGCAAGAGGAGCAGGTGCAGGTTGTTTGTGCACATGTGGAGACATCTGAGGCGAGAGAGGAACCACAACAAGCTGCTACTATTGATGATGTCTCGCCAAAGCCCACGTCCGAGGGAATAATTGAAGCAAGCTTAGGGGAGGTACCCCCGAAAAGCTCTTATGTGCCACCTCATAGGCGTGTTGAGGTAGCAGATGTTTCAAATGTGGTTAATCCTAAGTCAAAGAAAGAGCATCGTCACTTTAAAAAATTCCTAGAGATATTTCGAAAACTCCACATCAACGTTCCGTTAGTGGAGATGATCGAGAAAGTACCCGCCTATGGGAGGTTCATCAAAGAAATCATCAATAAGAAGAGGCGGATAAAAGACGATGAAATTTATTGGATGAATGAGACGGTGAGCTCGATGATTCACGGGAGTTCACCACAGAAGAGAAAGGAACCAGGAGGTTTTTACATTCCGTGTTCAATAGGTGGTCAACATGTTTCTAAAGCGCAATGTGATTCCGGCGCTAGTATAAATCTCATGCCTTTGGCTACATTTCAAAAGTTGGGGTTAAAAGAGATAAAGAAGTTAGCTGCAACAATTGAATTGGCAGATGGGTCTACCGTGAGACCCTATGGAGTATGTGAAGATGTTCTCGTCAAAGTGGATAAATTCATATTCCCTGTGGACTTTGTCTTCATGGATATGCCACCACTCCAAAGTTGTGAAATTCTCCTTGGAAGACCGTTTCAAGCAACGGCGGATGTCGTGACTGCCTTAGGCAGAGGGACTTTGTCCTTGGGTATTGGAGGAGATCGAGTCGAATTCAAATTACCAAATGATCCTCTAAGCCCAGTTCCCAAGGTGAAAAGATGATGATTGTCACACCGTCTAGCCTAAGACGTTAAACAAGGGCACTTGTTGGGAGGCAACCCAACCATCGGTACATTAGGATAGTTTAATTTTAGTCATAGATTGCTTTTATTTCGTGTGATTTTTAGTTTAAAAATGATACCTTAATCCGTTTGTTGAATGTGCAGGCACAGGCAGGGTCGATACCATCGACACATCCGTCGATGGTATCGACATGGGTTCAGGTTGACACCAGTAGAAATCACACTGCGTCGATACTATCGACACATCCGTCGATGGTATCGACACGGTCACAGACATGTCGCAATAAAAGTGTCGATGGTATCGACACCCCAGTCGATACCATCGAGATCTCTGGAGATATTCAAACAAATTTTGCTCAGTCAACTCGATACCATCGACGGCCTCATCGATGGTATCGACATCATCACAGGTTGAATGCAACACAACGGCGGTGTCGCAATAAAAGCAAGTTGATACCATCGACATCCGTCGATGGTATCGACGGACATGTCACCGATCCGCACACAGACATCGACGACGATCGCAACAGGAGCCCTTCTTCGACCATTACTGGAGTCAAGATTACTTTGGAGGCTATCCACAGCCTCCGCCGAGGACCCAATATGATCCAAGCTTCCAGGGGGAGTACCCGTCTTGGGATCCTACGGCACCGCAATACCCACCACCGCCTCCGCAAGATTGATCAGGGTTTCACTGTTCCACCCTTAAGTTGGTTTTTGACTATGAGGCCATAGTCGAATTCAAGCTTAGGGGGGTGGCTGGAACAGCTCTATCTTTTATCTTTTCTTTAGTTGTTTTTAGTTCCTACTTTGTTATTTGTTCTTGCAATTTTAGTGTTTGTTTAGGATCCACATCTATCTAGTGTAATCGTGGATGTCTTAAAAATTGTCATCTCGCTTTTTCATGGGAAATTTAAGGGAATTTCAAATCTTTTAGATAGCTTAACTTGGTTGTCCTTGGGAAACTTGTCCTATGAAAATGATTGATTATGTCAACTTTGAAGCAATATGTCACACCTACACCCCCATTGACTCATGAAAAGTGGATAGTAACGGTTGTTTGAGCCTAACCTAATCAAATGGTAATGAGACCTTAATTGGATATACGAGAAAGAACCCTTTGAACTACTACACATGTCAGTAAGGAGGGACACATGATATTTTTCTAAGGTTCAGTAACTTAATCTTGTGATCATTCCACTTCATATTTTTCTATAATCCACCAAAGAATTGGAAGTAAAGTACAGTTTTAATTCCTCCTTGCGTGCATAGCATGTAGATAGGATTTGCATTGTTATTTTCATACTTTTGCATAAAACGAAAAAAAAAGTATAGTGATTCATGCACATTACCTTTAGGTGCATGTCATGTAGTTGCACTCATAACTTTCATGATTTTCATGCATAAGTACACCATGTACCTCAGTTTGTCTTGAAAAGTGATCTAAATTGTTCCATACCCTCGAAATAGTACAAAGATTTCCAATCATGAAGAAAATAGCCTAACACATGTATCTCTAAGCAATTATGAATATGTGGGCTAAGAGGCTAAAAGAAAAAAAATCTGAAAATCTGAAAAAATATTTGAAAAAAAAAAGAATTTAGAAGGAAATGGAATAAGAGGGAGAAAGGAACATGATATCACTTGCATAACAAGGAAACTGAGTACATGATGTGGCTTAATTAGATTTCTATCTCTTTTTGAGGTGGAAGGTTAGTGCATGCATCATTCCACCCAATTTTAAGCATTAGGGCATTTTCAATGTGCATTTGCATCATTTAGGGCATTTTGTTGTATGCATTTTGAAACTGTGTAATACTTCCAAATTCTTCCATGAACCACCCATTCCATCCACCCTTGCTCGGATCGGTAGGCCACCGTGATTTTCTCCTCACTCATGTTTATCAGGAGAACTACTTCCATGTAGATGGTAGTTAGGGCGAGCAACGTAGTGTAGGCGATCACAAGATGCACTAATGCTGAATCGGCAAATTTTATTATGTTAACTGCCTTATGTGATAGTGTTCATCGGTTTGAAGGATAATTTCTTTTATTGATGATTATTGTCGCTTGTAGGGTAATTATTGTTCTGTGATTAGGAAAGGCCGGTTTGAGAACGTTCAGTGGGAGTCATGTGGAATGTGGGGTGATGTATTGATTGTTAGTTGACATCTGCAATCCTATTCTAAGGATTAGTTGCTCGAGGGCGAGCAATGTTTAAGCTTAGGGGAGTTTGATGCGATGATTTTGAGTCGCATTTAGAGACCTATTTCATATGTGTTTTGTGCCTTAATTACTCATTTTTATGGATATTATTGCATAATTCACTTTATTTGGTCTTTGCCATCATTTTATATCAAATTCCCTTTGTTTTACTATTTTGAGCATTATTTATCATCTTATTATAAATTGTGTGGATTTACTTGGTCTTGTTGTGAAATTTCAGGAAAAACAAGTATCTGCTTCCGTCGATACCATCGACGGAAGTCGATACCATCGACCAAGCCACAGGTTGTCAGCCGAGAAAAGCAATACAGAGTCGATACCATCGACACCTAAGTCGATGGTATCGAGATCCCTTCAAGTTGCTGGCAAGGAAGCTGTCGATACCATCGACCCAAGTCGATGCCATCGACACAAGGGGAGCTACAGCGTCGCTAAACGACAACAACCGACGCTAAAGGAGTCGATACCATCGACACCCAAGTCGATGGTATCGAGATCACCACAGGCGCTCAAAATAAAAGAAAGGAAAGTTGCCGCTAATCCGCCGGGTCGATACCATCGACCCGCGTCGATGGTATCGACGCCGGCAGATATGCGTTGGATCTTTTTTGATCTCGATCGGACGGCTGTTGTTATTTGACGACCTAATTAGGGACTTATACCTAATGACGGCCGCCCATATGGGAGGATCTCATTTTGGGATTGCACGAGTGTCGAGGAGGAGAGAAAGGAGAACAGAGGCCGAGAAGCTCATCCCGGGTGATTCGGACGCTGCCGAAGATGATTTCCACCACCGACAGGCGGGGAAAGCTCGTGTTCTACGCCAAGGATCCACCGGTTCTTCTCCGTTCAGGGGTTTTTCCATTTATTTCCCATTTTTCTTATGAATTCCGCAATTTCTACCATGTATTCATGTGAGATGAACATGAGAGGCTAAAACCCAATTCCCCAATTTCTACCATGTATTCGTTTTTCTTATGAATTCCCCAATTTCTTATGAATTCCCCAATTTCTACCATCCACTATCGTAGTAATCTATCCCCTAAACTAAGTGCATTACGAATGATCTCTCAGTTTCCACCATTAATTTTACACCTCCTTTGTCAAGGGATTTATCGATTAATGTAGGTTTCGTCTCTTTTCAGCCGTTAATCCTTCTGTCGAAGTGATTAAGGGCATTAAGTTATTATTATGGTGATCAAGCATAACAATATATGGGTAAAAATGAAACTATACCACGGATTTAAGAGAGAAAATATGAATTATTAATATAAAACTATCATACAATGCATTCCCCACGGTGAAACCGCAATCCTAAAGATACATTTTTGAATTGATTAAAGTAACCTTTAATTGATTGTTTCCTTTGTTTTATTTTTATTTTTCTTTTAATTTTGACAACAAAACCTAATTTGTTATTCGGCTTAGCTGATCGCGAGTAGTTAGTAGGAGTCTCCGACAATTCCGAGTATCCCTGTGTTCGACTCGGGCCTCACAAGGGCCTGTACTACTTGACGCGTATACTTGCGTTTTTAGCGCGTAGTAAAATACACGTCACCTGCGAAGGTAGAAGCTGTGACAAAGTGGAATGCTCCGAAAAACCTGTCAGAAATCCGTAGTTTCCTTAGTCTAGCTGGTTACTATCGGAAGTTTATCAAAGGGTTTTCTGAGTTGGCTTTACCTTTGACCAAGCTGACTCGGAAGGAGGTCAAGTTCTCATGGACCCCTGAATGTGAGGACAGTTTTCAGAAGTTGAAGATGAGTCTGACTTCTGCTCCCATGCTTGCTTTGCCTATTGAGGGCATACCCTATGTCATCTACACCGACGCATCCCGACAAGGCTTAGGGTGTGTTTTGATGCAAGACGGAAAGGTGATCGCCTATGCGTCTCGACAATTGAAACCTAATGAAGCTAACTGGACTACGCATGATTTGGAGCTGGCTACCATAGTTCATGCTTTGAAGATCTGGCGACACTACCTCTATGGTGAAAAGTTTGAAGTCTTTTCTGATCACAAGAGTCTAAGATATCTGTTGACTCAGAAGGATCTGAACTTGCGACATTGTAGGTGGATGGAATATATTAAAGATTACAACTTCACCATCACCTATCATCCTGGTAAATCAAATGTCGTAGCTGATGCTTTAAGTCGCAAGAAGGATGTTGTTTGTGCTGCTCTGAGATGTTCTGTGTGGGAAAACCTTGAACATGTGGCCAGTTGGAGACCTCAGCCTCACGATTCTGTAGATGAAGATAAGTTGTGTGTTCATATGGCCAGTTTGACCGTTACACCAACCTGGATCTCAGAAGTCGTGTCTGCACAGTTGGAGAGTTCCGAGCTTGAAGAGTTGAAAGCTTTATCTGAGAAACTGCAATCTGACTTCTCTGTCAGAGTGGATGGTGCTATCCGCTTCAGACAAAGGTTGTGGATACCCAATGCTGGTGATCTGAGATAGAAGGTTCTAAGTGAAGCTCATGGGTCCAAGTATACTATTCACCCTGGCACAACCAAGATGTACAAGGACTTACAACGAAGATTCTGGTGGAAGAACATGAAGAATGATATAGCTCTGTTCGTAGGAAAGTGCTTGACATGTCGGCAAGTCAAGATCAAACATCAACGACCCGGTGGTCTTCTTCATCCTCTTGAGATTCCAGAATGGAAGTGGGAGAAGATCACAATGGACTTTGTTACCGGTTTCCCTAAGTCCAAGAAAGGTTATGATGCTGTTTGGGTGGTGATTGATCGGCTTACAAAATCTGCTCATTTCTTGCCTTTCAAAACCACGTATAAAGTTGTTGAGATGGCTCAGTTGTATGTGGAGTAGATAGTTCGTCTGCATGGTGTCCCTGCTGCGATAGTTTCTGATCGAGACCCGAAATTCACTTCTCGCTTATGGGGTCAGATTCAGGAAGAGATGGGTACTGATCTGCGTTTCAGCACTGCTTACCACCTGCAAACCGATGGTCAGTCCGAGAGAACAGTTCAGATTCTGGAGGACTTGCTACGTGCTTGTGTGATGGATTGGGGTGGTGCCTGGGATCGATATCTACCATTAGCAGAGTTTGCTTACAACAATAGCTACCAAGCCAGTATTGGTATGCCACCTTTTGAAGCTCTCTATGGTAGACCTTGTCGTTCACCTTTGCACTGGGATGATGTTGGTGAACGTTCCCTAGTAAAGACTGATGACATGCAGATGATGCTTGAGAAGGTACAGTTGATAAAGAAACGGATGAAAGCTGCTCAAGACAGACAAAAGATGTATGCTGATAAAAAGTGGTCTGATGTAAGCTTCTTAGTGGGAGACTATGCTTTTCTAAAGATCAAGCCTATACGTTCTATTGCAAGATCTAAAGTAAAAGGCAAGTTGAGTCCTCGCTATGTTGGACCATTTGAGATCTTAGATAAAGTGGGAGATTGTGCATACCATCTAGCTTTGCCTCCTGCTTATGATAAGATTCACAATGTGTTCCATGTTTCTGTGTTAAGGAAGTACGTTAAGGATCCGTCTCATGTACTCACCATTGAACCTGTGGAGATTAATGAGAATCTGACTTATGAAGAACTACCTGTGAAGATCCTTGACTCCCGAGTAAAGAAATTGAAGAGTAAGGAGATAGAGTTAGTGAAGGTTTTGTGGAGATACTATGGTTTAGAAGAAACCACTTGGGAGTTGAGAGATGAGATGTTACGTACTCACCCTTCCCTCTTTGTATGAGATTTCGGGGACGAAATCCTTTTTAAGGGGTGGAGTGTTGTAACATACTGAAATCCCATATGTACCTCTTTGTACTCTATTCTATAAGTTTTGTCCTTCATTTTCATTCCATATGTCTTTGGATTTGATTTAATGGAATTATGATGGTTATTGGATAAATGTTTCCCTATATATTCTTATTACAAGGTTGCATGCACAAATACCTCAGTTAGATTTAGATAATGGGTCTAGAATGCAATTTCACATCAAGTAATAAAAAGAATAAAATGTTTCGTCCTAGAACTTTCTAGCATTTCCTAGAATAAGAGAAATAAGAGAAAATCCGAATTTTATATAAGGGAGAAGATAAATGTAATAATTAAAGGTAATATGAGAATTAATGGGTAAAGAAGATAATTAGAAAGATTTTTGCACCAAATATTATAATCTGAAACCATCATGATAATTTGATAATTAAATTCGTTTCCTTGAGCAAAAAGTAACTTAAGGGCCAAGTATCATTTAAAATGGAACCTAAATATAAATATTAATAACATTATCAAAAGAATATAAGAAATATGCCAATAAAGAGAAATAAAATACTTAATGTTCTCTAATCAGGAAAATAACTCCAAATTCGTATTCTAAACATAAAAATAAGCCTTTGTGCAAATTTGCAACTAATTTGGATAATGTGTGAATAATGAGTAAAATAGGAGAGAGAAAGTGTGTAGAATGTTCTATTTATTTAATAAATAAAAAGATAATCTCAACTTGTAAAGATAATTGTAAAATCGTGTTCCAATCTCTTAGAGAGACTTATGGGTGAAGTTACACTAATTTTAGATAATGTTATCACCTCTTTTGAAGGAGGAAAGGGAAAATGATATATTAATTATTTCACCTATCAAATTTTCTCAAAAGGCAAAACTAACTCCATATTTGGATTCTACGCGTCGAAATAAGTCGGGATATAAAATTTGATAATTTTTGGACGACGTTTGAGCCTCCAAACAAAGAGAGAGAAAAACATTTAAGAATTTAATGGATTTAATCGATTTTTGCTAAGAGTTGTTTTCCTAATCTAATGCGAGATTGGACGGCTCAGAGTCCTGGATGGACTCGGGTCCATCGATCGGACGACTCGCGGTCATCTTCTACCTCTAGCCGGATAAGGCAACATGCCTTGATTTTCCCGAATTTTCAAATCGATGTATCTCGAGTTTTACTCGATGATTTTTGCTCAAATAAGTTTCGTTGGATTCCTTGCGAGTTTCCGCTGCGGATTATCCCAAAAAGTTTGGGATTAGTCGCATTTTTGAGAAACACCTAAACCAGCCGCCGGTTATCTCTCCTTGCCCCTACCTAAACCCAACTCTAGGGTTCCTTGTCTATATATATCCCAGCCCCGATGACCGCCATCACCTTACCAACCTGCTCATGCCCTCAATTCGACATTTCGTGGATGAACTGACCTCCAATTGGCCGCCGACGACGTCTGGCTTGCGGCGCCTCTCCCTCTTCGGTTGCTCCTCCTCCGTCCAATCAAGAGGTACCATCAGCTTCGGCGTTCTTTTCCCTTTCTTTCAAGTACCTAAACGATTGATTTGGTCGAGAATCATTGTTTTGCCCAATCGAGCCGAGCAAGCTGCTCGCTGCTCGTGTCACGCGGGCTTGGGGAGGAAGATGACCCCCCATTTTACCGTTTTGCCCCTAGTCGCTTGTTCTGTTTGCTTTCCGCACGAGGGACGTTCTCGTCCTTTTCTTCTGCTTTGACCGCTTGACCCCGTTTGCACGACCGGTAGCGGGCGTCCACGAGGCGCGGGTCACCGCTGCCAAGCGCTCGCGACCGCTCGGCCTGGTCGGCCTTGCCTACGTGGCAGGCTGTGATTGGTTGAGACAAAATAATTAGTATAAATTAATTCTGTGGTCAAAAATTAAAAGTAGATAGTGTTTTGAAATCAGAAAGACGAGACCTAGTCAATAAAAATAGTTTTGAGTCGTGATTTTGATGTTTGTGAAAATGTAATTTTTAGAATAGATTAATTAGCTTAAAAATCACTAAAATTAACCCTAAGAATCTATATTTCCAAAGTATACAATATTATATGTTATTTTGATCATGAAAACCTAACTAAGATGGTTATGAGGTTTTTGGAGTCTAAATCGATGGTTTGCGCAAAAAGTTAGTGAATTAGGGTTTTCAATCTTTTAAATGAATGCATGTAATTCTAATTTATAAATCTAATGATGTATTAGGGTAAGTGGGTTCATAATTAGTGTGAAGGGTTGAAAGGAGAAATTATAGAACACCTGAGGCTAAGGTATGTGTTTTGTTTGTGCATCTACCTTTCAGTTGGGAAAACATTAATCTATTACCCATACTTTCTTATGAGGTTTAACTTGATCTAAATCCTTGAACCCTGAAACCTAATTTGCTTATTGCCTCAAAAGTAGATGTAGTATTCTCTTGTTTGGGTATTCATACCCCACTGCCATGTTACATATTCATTTTCTTAACCTTGCCATAACTCTTTTGTTAGCATGTAATTAAATGATCTATTTAATGTTTAAGTAGTGGTACTTATGTACAACCACCCATAGAGGGCATGTATAAAATCGCCCTAGAGGAATGTTTATAATTCTCCCCAATATAAATTGTAGGTGATTGGAAATGTTTTTATTCTTCCCTCACCTAAGGTTAGAGGTCTGGTAGGTGCCTCAACCCTACTTAGTTAGGTAGACATATTAATTTACATGCAAAACCTTTATTTATTTTGTTATTGGCAGGTCTTATTATGAAAGCCTCATACTCTTTGATGTCTCTCTTTAAACCAAAATATCTAGCCTAATTTACTTATTACAACTTTCATTGCCATTGTTATAATTTTCTTGTAACACATACTTTCTTTGTTTTCCCTCTTGCTGGGTGACTTCCCAACCACCCAGGTGTTGGTGCTGAGCAAGGTGAAGGAAGGGCTTGAAGAAAGGTTCCTCTGCAGTTGATCGTTAGCTTGTCAAGAAGGATGGCTAGGTTGCTATAGCTAGATCCTCTTATCTATCTTATCTTTTCTTTTAGAAATCAATTATGTAATAAACAATGAAGCCATGCACATGCTTGTTATTTTTTTCTTTCCGCTACTATTGACATTTTATTATGTATCTGGAATCATGCTTATTTACTTGGAATATTATGCAATCATCCTCAAAGTCTCTAAATTTTGTTAAAATTGTGGATGTTTGTATTTCCTTTAAATTTTAGTAAAGAGGTGATCTCGCCTCTTTACATAGGTCCATATGGGGACTGGACTATTTAAAAGTACCCGACTGTTTAGAATGTAATCAGAGCTTTTGCGGGGTGAATATGTGGTTTCAAATTGGACCGGACAGGATCGAATCAAACTGAGGATTGTATTTGTGCAAAAGTATGGACCGCAGACCGGACCATTTTAAAGTAGGACCAGACGAGGACTGAATTGTTTCAAAGTACCCGACCGTTTAGACTGTAATTAGAGCTTTTGAGGGGTGAACATGTGGTCTAAATTTTGACCAAACAGCATCGTATCAAACTGAGGACTGCATTTGTGCAAAAGTATGGACCACAGACCAGACCATTTTGAAGTAGGACCAGATGGGGACTGGATTGTTTCAATGTACCTGACCGTTTAGACTGTAATTGGAGCTTTTAAGGGCTAAATATTTTATCTAAAATTGGACCGGACAAGTTTGGATCAAATAGAGGATGTATTTGTCCAAAAGTATGGACCGCAGATCGAACCATTTTGAAGTAGGACCAATGGGGACTGGACTGTTTCAAAGTATTCGACCGTTTAGACTGTAATCAGAGCTTTTGAGAGGTGAACATGTGGTCTAAAATTAGACTGGATAGGATCGTATAAAACTGAAGATTGTATTTGTACAAAGTATGAACCGCAGACCAGACCATTTTGGAGTAGGACCAGATGGGGACTAGACTGTTTCAAAGTACCCGACTGTTTAGACTGTAATCAAAGCTTTTGAGGGGTGAACATGTGGTCTAAAATTGGACTGGATAGGATCAGATTAAACTGAGGATTGTATTTGTGCAAAAGTATGGACCGCAGACCGGACCATTTTGAAGTAGGACCAGATGGAGAATGGACTGTTTTAAAGTACCCGACCGTTTAGACTGTAATTTTTGCTTTTGAGGGGTGAACATGTGGTTTAAAATTGGATCGGACAAGATCGGATCAAACTGAGGATTGTACTTGTACAAAAGTATGGACCGCAGACCGGATCGTTTTGAAATAGGACTAGACGAGGACTGAACTATTTCAAAGTACTTTACCAGACTATAATCAGAGCTTTTGAGGGGTGAACATGTGGTCTAAAATTAGACCGAACATGATCGTATCAAACTGAGGACTGTATTTGTGCAAAAGTATGGACCGCATACCAGACCGTTTTGAAGTAGGACCAGATGGGAACTGGACTGTTTCAAAGTACCCATCTGTTTAGACTGTAATCAGAGCTTTTGAGGGGTGAACATTTTATCTAAAATTAGACCGGACTGGATCAGATCAAATAGAGGACTGTATTTGTGTAAAAGTATGGACCGCACACATGATCGTTTTAAAGTAGGACCAGACGGGGACTAGACTGTTTTAAAGTACCTGACCGTTTAGACTATAATCAGAGCTTTTAAGTGGTGAACATGTGGTCTAAAAGTAGACCAGATAGGATCGTATCAAACTGAGGATTGTATTTGTACAAAAGTATGGACCGCAGACCAGACCATTTTAAAGTAGGACCAGACGGGGACTAGACTGTTTCAAAGTATCCAACAGTTTAGACCGTAATCAGAGCTTTTAGCATTCCATAACTTGTCTAATAATAAAACTTTGATAATTTAAATTACATCTAATTATTGTTTAACACTATTGTCAAACATTTACACTACTAACATTGTAAAATGTGATTTATTTATACTTTTGACGTGACAAAATTTTATATTTAAAGACATTTTACATATAAAACGGTCCACAGTCCGGACCCGATCGCGTGCTGAATTTTTTAAAATTTTAGATTGGGAATCAGACCAAACTCAAAACTGCCCAGTACTAGGCTAGACCAAACTGACCGGTCCGGTCTAATTTTACAGTCTGGCCCATCATTTGCTCACACATCACTACAATAAATATTAAGTTTCCCGGCATAACAAAATGATGTAAAAACTCCATATTTATGCTGGTATTGTATTTATTCGACATTTTTCAATATGTCGGAAAAATGTCGTTGAAAAGCGTGCCGCCAAAAGTTTTACGGTATATTAGAAGTTGTCAGGAATAGTATCAAAAATGGCATTACACCCATGCCGGGAACAAATAGAATTTGCCGGAAAATGGTGTCAAAGTTGGCATTCTAATATGACGGAAATGGATAAAAGTGTTGCGCGTACAAATCTGCAATATTCAAGTAGGCATGAATGGGCATATAGGCACCTACAACTGGGAAAACATAGGTGTTCATGGGCGCATGAATCGACAAGGGTGGCATGTGTTGGGTGTGTGTTGGCCTGGGCAAAGCACATGCTAGGTGGCACAAATAGACGCACCTTACAGCGGGGAGGACACACGTCACCACCCACACATGCGGCACCAGAATATTATAATTTTATAACAAAAACATTTTAACAATATACATACATGCATATACATATGCATATATAGTAAAGACATTGTGTAGAATCATAATTGAATAACACAATAATACTTTCAAAGATGAAATATCATATAACGAATTATATTCTGGTACATAAAACCCGTTCTAACTCATCAGGTTCTTCATCATCGCACATATATTACAGTTTGTAGGTGTTCCTTATTTAATGGAAACACTACATCATGCATAAACTACATATAGTAGCAGTTGTCTTTTAGCTATTGATGCAATATTTAATTTATACACAACAGTCTCATGGAGCCGCCCAAGAGCATATCTCTTATCTTCAAAACTTGGCTGAATAGCTTTATCTCTTTATGATGGCTATATGGTCTCGAGGATGTATTACGCGGGGTAGGCCTTGGTGGCGGAGGGAGATGCAAGCTGACAGAAGCATGTGTTCCTCCAGTATGTTATTACTAGCTAGCAACATCGTGACACATCGTAGAAGACGCATCCATCCTTTTATGTCTTCAAAATGGAAGGGGGGCTACAGTACCACTATAGGACCCATCACCTTCTCTGATCTAGCAAGACTCATTTTTATATATTGGTTCAGGATCATCAATTACTCATCAAGGAGATATGTAAATAATACACTGACAAGCAATACTTTAGCATATAAGTATAACAAACAAATGGAAAACTAAATGGGGCGTGAAGGGCCAAGTCTAGCAAGAAGTCTAAAAAGAAAGCGAGGAGGTTGGAAGACTAACAAAAGGGGGTAAACAATACAAAAGAAATACTACAACTCTAGATGAAGGACGGCATCAATATATTCTATTCTATCCTATATGTATAAAGTGATATTTCCATAGTACCATGTAAACTATAAAAGATAGAATTATGTTCTTAAGACAAAGTCTATCATATCTAATATACTAGGCCTCCAGTTGCAAGATAGTTTATCTTTAGACTATATGTATGAGGGAGTTTAGTTTACTTAGGCACCACCCAATGCACACTTTTAGTCTTGCATATGTGTATGAGTAGTTTTACAAATGTAGAGACAAGGTTACTAGGTGGTTTGATACTATATCAATTACCTATTTTTATACTAAGAACACCAGACCTCAAGGTTAGACATGACAACTTTTATATATTTCCCAGGGCATGAGTTAAATATGATGCCTACATTGATGTTAAACATTAACAAACTAACAATCATAAGTGCATGTCACTAATAAAATACACATATGATAAGTATATTACAGAATAGAAAAAAGGCCCATGACAATAAGTTGTTTGAAAACTCAATCCATACCCATAAAGGTAAAGATACTTTTATGAGGAAACCAACAGCCTTCCAGATGTGTTTAAGTTCATCCCAAGATGATCCTACACACTACAAAAAGAGCTGCAATTAGTATAGATAGAATCCAGTATCTTGAAGTAAGAGGTCAAGATAAAAGAGGATTATGCAATAATATATTCTACTCTATCCTTCGCGTGAAGGTGCTCCTAAGGTAATCTAGATATTTCACCTTCTTGTACATGGTTGGGTGTTGATCACAGACCAACTGATCGAGCGGCCCGATGTGCATATCTTCCTGTGAGATGACGATTGTCGCTATAGACATCCTCGTAGTGTGTTCGTGAACTACATCTCTATGCTCCATGCTTTTGTATAGCCCGTTACTCCATATCTGCAAAACATCAATTGGTGTTCACAATAGGTCATTGTTTAATATTCTAGAATAACCATAGCAACCAATGATTCCTACTTGCAAGTACTTCAACGACATCCCCTATGTTGACAACCAGCATTCCAGGTATTGGCACGATGGAACCACCTTCCCCCATACCTAATCTGGAGATCACACAGCTGGTCCTCCTGTAGAGGACAGTTATGGAGCTGTTGTCTGAATGCAGGTTGATACCCATGAATTTCTTAGGTGTGGAACAGGGAAAATAGTAGTTCAGTCGTGCAATTTGCTTCACCCCGTTGTGTAGACAGAGTAATGCCTCCTCTTCCATTCCCAACGCCATGGAGATTTCTACCAACAGCTCCCTAGACACCATTACAAAAGCATCAGCCTTAAAGAATAATTACAAAATATTTACTATTGGATTCCAAATATATAAAACATAACCAACCACATCATGCACTCATTCTTCTCTTATATAAAACCTTTACTAATTCTAGGAACCAGTTTTTGAGAGATATTCTAAATGAAAATCATATCCAAACAAACCAAAGACAAAAACATGCATTCCTTCTGCTCTTAGTGGCATAACCCACAAAAACATCAAAAACATATCTTCCTAGAAAGAGAAGAGCATCTAATGAAAATTTCATAACATGAGACAAGGACACGAGTAAGCCTCCTACACAAGAATAACATGTTGCATAATATAACAGCCAGACCTAAGTCCTATATACATGCCTAAGCTTGATGATGCAACAACCAAGACTATATTAGTCTATAAAAGACTGATCCTAAATCAGCCATCTAAAAGACTTATCACAATATTCTTAATACCAATTACAAGAGTTACCTTTGAATTGAAGATCCCTCTCTCAAATAAAGCCAATCATTTATATCTTCATTGAGCTCTGACATCATTGCGACAAAATAAAAAATAATACTAATGGGAGATCTCATGTCTGACAAAAAAGAAAGATCATTTTCAGAAAAAAGATAAACTCCCTACATTTTTATAACATGGGACATACATAAAGTGAATTAGCAGCTCATTAAGCAAATCTTTAAACATATATTCATCAAAAGCAAAAAAAATAACAATGAAAATTAAGAGTATTTGAAAGTCAAATAAAGCCTATATAACACTCAAAGCAATATATCAAATGCCCATTGAACACAAGTTGAGGAACAACATGTCCCGAACATGGAGGAAATTAGATACTAGCTTGCAGCTCCATTAACTTCTAGGCAATCAACAATGCAGAAATTACCATGATATAAGGAAGAGATAACCATGCACTTCCATAAATACAACATGCATCCATCTCATTAGCACCATATGAGATCTAGATAAGTAAATCAAATCTACACCCACCTAAAAACATCTTCACACAAAGAAAATCAGCTGCACTGGATTGGCCAGAGTGTTCAACCTAAAACTTAGCAGCTAGAAACACAACATTTGAACAAAACAACACAAGAAGAACACTCAAATTGACCAAGAAATCCTCACAAATAATTCTATGTCCATACTCGACCAAAGTGAAGCTTGACCTTACAGCTTCTTCTCAATAGGCCAGAAGTGTCCTATCATAGCATGAAGAAAACAATAGAAATCTAAAGGACTCGTGATTATACATAGACTTCAAAGAATATCCACAAACACTCAATCTGCAAGAGAAAAATACATACATTACAACTTAGAATGACTTACCTTGAGTTTTTCAAAAGATAACATCTCGACAGGCTATTATGCTCATAATTGCTGACCCTCGACATTGTTTTCTTGTATTTTAAGTGTTAACAATATGTAACAATAGACTAAAGAGTAGGTTCACATCTAAGGAAGGATATCACTAAAATTCCTCAAGACGGTTTTGGAGAAAATAAATTGCTAGCAATCACCAAAAAATGATACTATCAATATTACGAAGTACTTCTATGGTTCACAATGAGAATGAAGTTTGCCTACATCTTATACTGAAGGGGGTCATACCTTTTATAGGCTCTAAAAAATGTAAGACTTAATCATAATCCAAATGTTTTCCTGAATTTGCAATCATCCCCTCCACAAGAAGCAAACTCCTACTTCTATGAAAACAAAAAATTGAGTGTAACAATTAACTTGATAATGGAAGGAGGAGGTACATTGACACATATATAAAATGTATAGCTCACCTAGACAATCTTTAGTTGGATTTCCTCAGTTTTTAGTTTACATATGAGAAACTACAGAAACTCCATGGAGTAATACATCTGTAGTCCGACAAAGAGGCAATGAGCGTCGCCAAATTGGAGAGAAATGGTGTGATTAAATGCAGGATAAAGATGAGTTTGCTGAAGAAAAATACAAGAAACACTAGTCTTCAAAAATATACAAAGGGTGAGGGAGAAGAACAGCCATCACAATACTGGCAAGGAGGGACGAAGCTCACTAGTCTTCCGCATCTGTTGACCCTCCTGACCAACTGGTCTAGCTGGATAACCACCAGGTCCTCTCCCATTGAGTGGTTGCACCCGATCTTGTCCAGTTGGTCTTCCAGAATCGTCATTTTTCAAAAAAGAGCCTAAACATAGATTGGTAAACTTGGAATATGGTCATATTACTTTCTATTAAAATATTGGGAATGTTTGGAAAAAATGCAGAAGTCTCTAGTAACATAACAATTTAATTGGTAAGATACTAATGTTTAAAAGATAACAATGAAATTTTGGTAGTTGTTAAAGAGTTAACCGGCAAGATGCATAAGCTTCAAAATAATTGGCGATATGCGTAAGTGATATTATTTTAGTCATATTGTAGATGGGGGATAGATCATACCACAAGAAGATCATATATAAGATGCTCTCCTCAACAAATGGAGGCCTGACTAGCTCGCCAATATACTCAATTATCTAACAAAAAGTTGAACATGTCATATGCATGTAATCATTTAGCAAGCACAAACAAAAGCATGAGAATAGAAGATTAAACAAGTAGAAGATTATATGAATCATTGTGGTTGAATTACATAAAAATATTCACTAATGACTATAGATGAAACTCAATTCTTGAAAGTTCATACACCTTTAGGTATATCCCCCAAGTGCACTAATAACATGTTTGTGTATCATGTACAATTATACGTTTCAATACAAAATGAACAAATCTTATTGCCTGGTAAGTCAAACCCAATAGGAAAGACTCACTAGCTAAATATTTGCCTTGCTGGCCATGGATGTTTTTGAGGACTCCATGCTTGAAAAGATGGAGAATCATTTGCAAGACTTGATAGAGCTCTTCGTAGCTCACACCAACTTGCATAATTATGAATCCTATAAAAGGCACAACTAGAATATAGCTGAATAACCAGTGAAAGCATGCATCGGTCTTGAATAATAATTACAAAACATTTACTACTTGATTCCAAATATATAAAACATAACCAGCCACACCATGCACTCATTCCGGTCATATATAATACCTTTACTGATTCTACGAACCAGTTTGTGAGAGATTTTCCAAATGTGTGGGTTTGATAATAGTAGCTTACATTTGATGTGCAATGAATTGTCTTCTCGTTGTCACTTTCCAAGCGATTTAGTACAGTGCACAACACGAGCGAGACAGATTGTACATAAACTATGAACGATCAACACCAAAGTATTCATTTACAAAATATGAATGATCAACACCAAAAATACTTAACTTGGGAGATTGCCCCCAATCAATAGATACGACCTTTGGCTAAAATTAAAGAGATTATCAGATAATAGGATACCTAATTCAAAATGTTAGGATAAACAGTATAACGAATTGGGGGAATCGAGGAGATAGGAGAAGAATGAGATGACAGAGAGGAAGAGATGTGAATTGTGTGTGGTTACTAGTCACATACCTACAATCTGATGACTTCCTCCCATGCTGAATCTTTGAGAAAAATTGTGACAAACAGGGCTGCCTAGTCAATATAAATGTCTTAAGATTTTAGGCCTGCTACATCCCCCAATCAGAAACCATGGCCGAGGGGATTTGACGAGGGCAAAAATGGACAGGAGTGATGGCCGAAGGAGAGTGGGAAAAAATTGGTGAGAGGTATAGAGGGAAAAGGGAGAGGAACATGATGGAAAGGGGAGACGAATTTATGCGGATGGGAGAGGGGAGAAGGATAGATGGGAGAGGGAGATGAATTTCGATGGAGAGAAGAGAAGACGTGGAAGCCTAGAGGTCTAACGACCCTGACCTGGGTTATATTCTAACCCTAGACGTTTTTCCTAATAAGGTTGATTAGATGCTTAATCTTATCTTGGGAAAAGTAATTAGGGCTCATGAGAAACTTATGTTTCAATTTTGGTTCTGATTGAGCAATGTTGAAGCAATGTTTGCTTATTTTGGACTAAAGTGCAAATTACCCAAGTGGAGGGGTTAACTTGAAAATTTTGCATGATAAGATGTTCCTCTGATGTTAAGACATCATAAGAATGAATGTGATGTAGTAGTATTGTTTCCACAAGCTTGGGCACCAAGATTAAGCTTATAAAGCAGTCCTTGTGCATTAAAAATGTAGTTTTGGTACAAGTTGTAATTTAACCAAAATATGGGGTTAATATGCAAATTACCACCTCTAGAGTGTTCCTACTTCCTCTATGTATCATTTAGAGGAGATAGAATGAATGAGACACCATGTTTGGATCAATTATGAAGGATGATACTCTTGGTGATGAAATGACCAAGAAAAAGGGTTGAATTTGGAAGCTTAACTTGAGTTGTATCAAGTTGAAAAGCTTATATATGAGTGCCTATCGGCCATGGAGCCCAAGGAGGTGTCCCATATCGTTTTTTGAACTCTTGGAAAAGTCCATATCATGCAAAGCACCTCAAGGAGGTGAGGTGTGACGGCCAACAAGTTTCCTTAGAAAAAGTGTATCGGCTTGACTTAAAATAGTGATTAAACCTAGATGACTTATCCAAATGGATAAGTAATGGACGAATTTGCATCTCAAGAAGATCCTCAACCATTTTTCAAGACAAGATAAATGTTTATGCATGCATGTAAACGTGTCACCCATGCATGACACGTGGCACCTACTAGCTCAAAATGTTGACACCTCATTTTTGCCTTTCTTCATGATCAGCAAGTATATATACCCCTAGTTTCACCCTTAAGTGAAAATTTAGACCCTTACCACCCTCCTACCTTGTGGTATCGTGCATGGGGCTCTTGTATCGTGAAGGAAAGCAAGGGTATCGTGCATAGGCCCTTGGATATTGCCCATAGAAAAAGCATATCGGCCAAGTAGGTGAAATTGGCCATATAAGGTGATATCGGCCAATAGGGTGTAGAGTTGAGTGCCATATCGTGTAAGTGAGTGCCATATCATGCAATAGGATTGGCATATCGTGCAAGGGCAAAAGGGTATCGTGCATAGGCCTTGGGTATCGGCCATAGCAAGTGAATCAGCCATACCATGTTGATATTGTCCATAGCAAGTTGATATCGGCCAATTGAAGTTATTTTGGCCAAAAGTGAGGGGGTATCGGCCACAAGCAAGGTTATGTCGGCCAAGAGGAAGTCCATATCTCCCAAGAGTGGTGGGGTGTCATCCAAGGAGCCACGGAACTCAAAAATTAACCCTAAGGTGAGGATAAGATCATCTTCAACATTGGATTGAAGCATGATTTTAGGGTTTTGATCTTCCTTTCTTTTCTTCTTCACCAATTGCTTATCCATGGTGATTCCTTATATATGAAGAGTTGTCAACGAGCCTTGGACTTTTCATAAGTCACCTTCAACCTTAGGAACGTGGAGCTTTGGAGCTTGGAGCTTTGAAGTGGTTCTTAAGGCGGGTTATATAACTTGAACTCAGTCATGTTATTATTCATCACCCAAATTGCTATACTTAGTGAAATACTTTTAATTCCGGAATTTCCTGAAATAGTTGATGAGATTATGAGTTCTAGTTGTTTCTTAGATCTTTTTATATGAACTATAACAGTTAGAACTAAGGTCTAGAGCTTGAATATGGTGGTATCACTTTATAAAAGTGATATCGGGTGCAAGTACACAAGAAAGCACCTCTAACCCAATATGATGATGCACCTACTTTAGTTGAACGATATAGATATGAATGAATACATTTTTGCACGATATGGAGGTGTAGTATACACCTCTTGCATGATAGGAAGTCTATTATAGACTCCATGCATGATACAAGGTCAATTGTATATTTGAAAGATGATAAGAAACCCTAATTTGGGTAACCCGATATAAGTGAAGAGTAACGAGTGCTAATGCATGATATGATCATATGATACATCATTGATACTTAGTATCATGAGGTCTACATGAACTTGCATGACATGGTTGCACGAAACATGATCTTGCACGACAGGGTTGCACGATACACAACCCTAAACAATATGGTAACCCTAACCCGTCATGGCTAACCCTAGATGGTGACTAGCCCGATAGGGTGATTAAATGTACTTCTAGCCCGACATGGTGATGGGTTGATACCTCATAAGTATCATGTGTGACACATACATATATCTTGTGCCCGAGATGAGGCCAAGAAGGTACCTCATGCCCGATATGAAGACAAGTGCAAATCCTAGCCCGATATGGTGAGTATCTATACACCTACAACCCGATATGGTGAACATATGCAACCCTATACACCTTATAAAGGTAAGGGCAAGATACTCTTAGGAGTAATTAGTGTAATACCAAGCAATGGTGTGGCCAATACTTTGATAGGTGGAACACATAAGGTAGCTGATAATGGATAACTTTATATCAACAATGCCTTAACCTGAGATGAGTCCATATCATTGATAGTGGTTGAATAATTCAAATGTGTGACTTATGACCAATACATTTCATGATAAATGTGATGAGCTAGTACATAACGTATTAGGATGGGACACACCCTAATACAAGATAAGTTGGTGAACTTAAGTATGTTAAAAGTGATGAGGGAAGTGATACATCAAGACATGATAGATATCACATCCAGTACTTCAAGGTTAATGCACCTTAAATCCAATATACTTGGATGAGTAACACATGAAGTGTGTCATGTCAATTGTTACGTTGAGATGTAATGAGATTAATGCACATTGATAAATGTAGGCTAACATTCCTTATGAAAAGGTTAATCCAAATCAATAGACTATGATACAATCATATTTTGATAAAGAAGAGAGAGAAACTCATACTTTGTGTTGATAATACATTCAATGATGAATGATGAGAATAAATAAGTATGATTGAATACTTATGATATCAATATTGGCTTCTAGTTGTGAGAAGCAATGAAATAGGGCTGATCATTAATAATATGATCTTAAGAACCTAAGAGGTTATTTATGGAAACCCTAATGGAGGGTGTTGATATGAAAGAGATACCATGAACCCTAAAGAGGGAATAGTGATATTACTTAGTGTTGTATGATACTGATATGAAAGCATTATAATTGTTATCATGAATACTAATCATGCAGGAATGATGAGATGAAAATCATAGCCAGGTATGGGCTATGATGCTTTATTTATTGAGAATGTTTTATAGGCTTTATAAGCCTTCATATGTTTTGTGTAGTAAGAATCATTGAGCTTTGTGTATTATGTGCAATACATTATGTAGCAAGAATCATGATGTCCTTGGTCAGATGATCTAAAGGTATTAAGTTACCTAATAAGTGGTAATAAGTATCCTATGATGAGATAAGGGTTCAAATACCCAGATGCTATAATCATAATGATGAACTTGTTAAGAAGTGGAATTGTACTTGGTGAGTTGAGGGATTAAGATCCCAATACTTTGTGAGAAGAGTATGGCTACATGCCATGACTCCACAATGACAATGCCAGACATTAGATATATGATCTAAGCCTGAAGAGAGTTAATGCTGTGGAAATGATTCTATAGTGAATAAATGTTATACATGTTCTTCATATTCCTTAAAGGATAAGTGACATGTTGTTCTATCAAGTTATAGCTGTAATGCTTTTGATAAGAATAATGTTCTAATCTGTTAGACATTGAAATATTTGTTGCCATATAAATATGATTCTTCCATTCATATTTATCTTCTTAAGCTGTAATAATAATGTTACTGGCGGAGAGTTATATCTCTCGCTGGGGAAATTTTTATAATTGTCTCACCCCCGTGGGAACCACATTTTTAGGTGGACGCAGACGAGGAGGTAGGAATCCTTCAGTAGAAGAAGGACAACAGCAGCAGGAACAGCAGTGAAGTCTCAGGTGGAGACATTGGTTGTTATGCCATGTATAGATGTATATAGAGTCCTATGAGTCGTCTCTGTACTCTCAGGTCCTCGGAGTAGTAGTGAGTGCTTTCGAGATTTTAGCTTAGTGCCTCGAGATTTTACACAGCTTGTGTTCAGTCTAGCAAAAACAGTTGATGCTTATAATTCTCAGAAAGAGATGATGCAGGTCATGTACCTTTTAACCAGAATGTAAATGTGTTACTTTTGTTTTATGTGAGAAAGTTTTCGTTTGATGGATCTCTTGGTAAAAAGGTTTTAATTTTTAGTGATTTTCGGTAATCCATTGCTTAGTGAATGCTTCCGCATTAGTTAATTATGTTTTTGCGAGATGGATGTTACAAGAGGAGATGGGAAAATGTGGGATGGGGAAGAGGAATCTTGCACTAGAAAATGAAAACACACGCCATTGGAGTAGAGGGGGCAGTAATAGTGAGGAGATTTTTGCAAAATCGGGAATGGAGGGCAGGAGATGGGGGGATCCAGCATGAGGAAAGTGGGGAGCGGGGGAGGCAAGAGAACTGATTGGACGGAGTGCGCGTGGAGAGGGTTGTTATTGCGTGAGAAGAGGAATCACTGAGCGCGAGCGGTTAGTTTTTAGGATAATGACCGAATTTTGGAACTCACGTCTGGGACTGAGAGACCGTACACGGCAATCCGACTTTGACATGCCAAACAAAAATGCCATGGTATCTGGTATTTGTTGTTGTGTTTGGGGAAAACATGTCTATTTTTTTCAAATTATGTCTCATTTACATGTATATAGGGTACAATGGGGGGAGCTAGCTCTACTTAGGTCATCTTACACCAAATTAGGTTTGCCTAGGCCAAAATTAATGAAAATTGGGTCCAGTTAGGTCTAGCTTTGATCAAATTACATCAAATTATGGTGACTTTGGTCTAGGGTTGACATAAGTTTGGTTTAGGCCAAATGAGACTGGAAAACTAACGTCTGGTGTGGGGATTATATTTATGAATTTAAACAAATAGGCCTGATTCAGGGAAAGCAACTCAACTTTTGCCAAATTAGTTGAATCTCACTCAATATAGGACAAATTAGGAAAAGCATACCAAGTGATGGGAAGCTATAACTAGCCACCAAGAGAAGTATGAATTCACACACGTCTCCAAAATAGGTCAACAAAAAGAGTAAATATAAGGACTCGGATAGGATTTTGTATGGGAAAAAAAAGTAGAAATACAAGGTCTAAATTATTAACTGTAATACTATCAATCTTGCATTGACTTATGTTGCAATCTAAAGATCATGCAACATAATATTATAAATATGTTTTTTCATGAAATGGGATAGTCAATTAAACAATCTATAACAATAAAATAGATTTTTGTAGTATCTATCATCAATATGTGTGTTGTCTAGGGGGATTTATGGAATCATTAGAGTGAATTAGATGTGTGGACACCATGATGGAAATATCAAAACACTCATCATTAGCTTACAAGGTAATATTACTTTGCCTCAAGAACAGATAGTCATCAAGATAGACTCTCCAATATAATGCAACCTACTAAAAGAAATAAGTACAACATAGGGAAACATAGATTCATATGCCATATTATTATTAACATTAAATGACATATTACTATTAACATTAAATCATGTGCAAACTAAACAAAAATATTAAAATTGCAATAGAAAAAATACACCAAAATTGAGTTACTGAATGTGGTTTATGAAACTACTGTGTCCTCTTTGCAATAGAAAAACTCAACAAAATTGAATTACTAAATATGGTTTATGAAACTGCTGTTTCCTCTTACTCGCATGCTCAATATTGACACTAAAAGGAATATTAACTAACAAATGGTACATTTCCAATTATACGTGCAATCTACATCATTGTTGCATTTTTCCTGATTGAAAATATACATATCAGTCTTTTCTTTTTAAGGCCTCTTAGGACGTAAGTAAGTCATTTGAAGGCATAATTAACATTTATTAGGGTCTAAATTTTGTCAAATTAGATTAATTTAGGCTATTCAAGGTTGAAATAGATCTCATTTATGCCAAATCAGGTTTGATTAGGGAAGATTAGTTGTATTATAGGTCAAACAATTCTGATTTGGGGAAAATAGGTCTGGTTTTTCCAAATTATGTCTTATTTACATGTATATAGGGTAGAATAGGGGAAGCTAGCTCTATTGAGGTCATCTTACAACAGATTAGGTTTTCCTAGGATAAAATTAACAAAAAATGGGCCAAATTAGGTCCGCCTTTGATCAAATTACGTCAAAGCAGGGCGACTTTAATCTAGGGTTGACATAAGTTTGGTTTAGGTCAACTTAGACTGGACAACTGAGCCTAATTTGGGGATAACCTTTCTGAATTGAAAAAAAATATGCCTGATTCAGGGAACATACATCTTTTTTGCCATACTAGTCTCATTTAACTCAATGTAGGACAAATTAAGTCTGCTTATGTCATATTATGTCAACTTATGTCTGATTTAGGCCAACAAAGGGAAAGCTTGGTAAAAGTAGGTCTAATTTAGAGTGAAATATACAAAATTAGGTCAAATTTGATTATTGTGAATCATATTAGATGTCATATAGGTTAGGTTATTATTGATTAAGATTAATGGAAACTGGTCAAAATGTACACAGTAGTGTATATATTTGAAAATAATTAAGTATTTATATGTATTATTCTTTATGAAAATGGGTCAATAAGAAGACTAGATATAAGGACTCAGATAGGATTTTGTACAATAAAAAAATAGAAATACAAGGTCTAAATTATTAACTATAATTATATCAATATCTCATGGCCTCATGTTGCGATCTAAATACCATGCAGTATACTATTATAAATGAATTAAAATTTTGGACTATAAGGCTTGTCTTCATATCTACCTACATTATTTAAAATTTCCATTGTTCTAATTAGATGATCATGTAAATTGCAACTAGTGGTTTAAACTTCCAAACATATTTATAAGTTCCAATTATGTTCATATAAACCCAATGTTCACTTAAAAATGTTGTTTGCCAAAACAAGTGAAGTTAATTGGGCATGATTGTTAGTATTAGGGGTCTTTCTTACCGTGAGGCCTAAAATTCTAAATTCAATATGATTAATGAATTTCTATAATGTAGAGAATATTCATTAGTCATTCATGAGTATCCTTATCAACTATATATAAGATCTATAATCATTAGATATAAAGGTCTATAATTAAGGGGTCAGTGACATTGGTCATCATTTCAATTTAAAAAACACCATTATAACTCATTTCACATTGTGTAAATAATTTCTTAGGTTCGAATTGCAACTGAAAAATGGTTCTATAGTTTTTCCTTGAAAATTCATGAGACATATTAATTGTCGGGGGGATTAATAGAGAATAAATTATTGAAATATAATCAATGATTATTGTTGTATATTGCCACAAATATACAATCATGTATTATGAAAAAAATCATATGAGGGGAAGAATAGGATCCTATTCCATGAGCTATACAATAAGTAGACTAAACAACCACGTGCTATATTTCTTATATAGTACAATAAAAGGATTGATCATCCAAGAAACTTGGCCAATGTCTAGTCTCATACATATCCAAAATTATTATGCTATTTTTCAAAAATCAAACAAAGGACAGTACTTGACAATTGGTTATATTCCTAACATAACTACTTATTAAAATATTGTAACTACATACGCACATATCATAGAGAAGAATAGAGATAGAAGTCAATATTAAAGATCACAATATTAGTGTTATTAGAGAAAAATATAAAAGTATATACTCACTGTGGTTTGGAATATGTTTACCATGAGATAGAAGTCCAATTAGATATTTTGCAAGAGTAGTCTGAGCCTCAGTAGATCCGAGGAGTAGTACATGTCAAAAAAACAAAAAATGAGTTTTAGCATTGGCATGTCCTATATGTAACACAAATAATTCAGATGGATTATTCACGATATACAAATAGCAACATTCCTCATCCACCAATGTTTTATTGTAATTAATAACATAAAATTTATATATGAACACTTTAGCAATCTTACCTACTTGTCTTTATCAGTCAACTTGTAATTTGTCGATGCTAGAGGCCCACCAGATAGTAGTTGTCCGGTCAGTCAATGTAATATAGCCAGAACTCCTCATACAAAATAGGAACGATTCGAACACCAATAAGAAGAATAGAAAATGGTGTGGGTGATTATAAGTGTCCTAGATGTACCAGCCTTTAGTGAGTGCCTACCAAGATGTCCAGGAGATCTTTGATAAAAATCTGACGAAACAATTAGCCAAGGATACCTAATACAGAATTTTAAGGTGGAAATTAGAAGGAATTGGGGGAAGCTGTGATACGGGAGAAGGAAGGAGATGGGGGGATGTTATGTGAATACAAGAGATGAAAAATAGGCGGAAACTAATAGAAGACCTAGAATACTGTGTGTGACGGAATCTTATGGAAACTGAACAGGGGCGAAAGACGTGTGCACAGAACCAAAGATGAGAAGAGAGGGGGAAGATCATGGAGCGAGAGGAATTCCACGGGAGAGGAGAGACATGTGGAGACCATATGCAGATTGTGCACGCGGCTGGGAGATATCCATAAACATGGAGCACATGATGGCGCAAGGATCAGAGACGGGGATCGTCGGGGGAGCACGCACGAGAGAATGGGCCAGAGAGAATGCAGAGATCGCGTGAAATGGGCTGCTGGGATGGGGCAGTTAATTGCTAATTAGGATAATGACCCACGTGCGTGGGATAGGCCGGACGGCTATGAATTAGATTACCGACACCTAGTTTAAAAATGTTGAATATTAGTGCTGTGAAATGGCACATTTGTTGTTGTGTTATGTAGACATTGTTTTATGATTGTGGACCCTCTTGTGATCCTTTTTGATGAAATAAATAAAAGGAGGTTTAGCTTTTCTCTATTACATATATAGAATGGAATGATTAAAATAAGAAATAGTATATTTTTTTGTTTGAAGAGGTTTTATGATGATAGCTTATAGCTGAATCCTTTTGTAGTTCACTTTATTCATTTTTTTTACTCGACAAGCGATTTTTGTTAGTTTTAAGTAGGTTTTATTTGAGGATTTATCCTTAAGATCAGTTTTGGTTGGATCTATAGGACGAGTCCTTACAATTAACATGTTAATCTAGTAGAAATACCTTAAAATATTCATTAATATATGTTCTTGATGTTAGAGGATGATTTAGTGTTATTTTAAACCCAAAATAATAGTGTTAAAACCTAGGTTTGATGTTGAGGTCTTATATGGTCACCATGGGAAGTATGCTCATCTTTAGCCAAGGTTTGATGAAAGGTCTAGTGGCCTTTTCATTGATTAACCAACATATATGGTAGCCAACAAATGGAAGGTTGTTAAGGGATGTCATTTCTAGAGACCTAAAGGTTTTCCTAACCTTTGAATAAGTATCAGGACATTTTGATAATATTCTAACTTGGTCACCAAGGACTACATATTGATTTTTCCCTTATAACAATCACAGACAGTTACTACTCGCTAACACTAAATGATGTTTGATAATCATATTAAAAAAACTTATTTGAGAAGAATTCATACCAGAATATTTTGATATCAATGGGAATAGTGATAATTTAGTAGGCATAATAGTAAAACAACACATTTATGTCAACCCATTCAGATGAGGATGCAGGAAGGTGTTATAGACGCTGAAAAGTACTTTGTAAAGTAGGTAGGGGGTCACTTGCTAGAATCTGATCCACCACCCCAACATATGAGTCAGGTAAGCCACACAAGAACTGGACTACTTGCAACTCCTGGTGTTGACATTGCATAGTAGCCAAATCAGTAGATAACGGATGGTAGGCCTCCAATTCCCCCCAAAGTCCATTGAAGGTAGAAAAGTAGTCGGTAAGATCAGATCCCGAGAAGTGCAGATGACTAAACTTCTTGTTGATATCAAAAACTTTCTTCGTATTCTGGCTGTGTGAGTAGGTACTAGCAAGCTGATCCCACACCTGCTTAGTTGTCTGTAGGTATAATAAGGTGACACTAATTTTTGTCTCACTACTATTCAGAATCCAAGTCATAACACTAGAATCATCTTTAACCCAGTCATCATATGCTTTGACATCTTTGGATTCGGCAGTGGCAGCAAGCACAGGAGGTGGATCACGCGTCAAATGTGACAGTTTTCCTTGAGATTTAACATAGATCTACATAGAATAAACCCAGTGCTGGTAGTTTCTCCCATCCAGTTTAACAGTGGTGATGTAGATCCTCGTGTGAAGACGTCATGTCAAGCAGATCACCAATTGCCGACAAAGAGAAGAGCACACAGGCATAGGAAGAACACAACTGCTTAGTTCCTCAGCTAGGCGGCAGTAGGCACAAATAAAAGACTGGACGGACCAGTTACATGCGGGCTATGCCTCGACACAGCAGAAAACCTGGTGGCTCAACGGCCAACCCGAGCAGGCAAAATAGAAGATCTGAAGTTGTCCTTCAGTAGGGGTTCAAGCCACCGGGCAAGCGGCGAGGAGAAAACCCGTGACGACTGGCTACCCCGACAGTAGGTTTCCCCAGCGGCGGGCTGGCCCGACGCACAGCGGCAGCAGCCGGCACGGATGCAGATGGCTTCGGGCAGGTGGGTGCCGCATAGGGGGGAGGGGGCAGCTGGTGGTGAGAGAGAGAGAGAGAGAGAGAGAGAAGGGAGGGAAGGGGAAGAGTGACTGCTCCCGGATCTAAGCATGCTCTAGTACCATGAGAACAGGAAAATTGAGAGCATAGGGTTACACAACTTGTGTACCCTGATATTTATATAAGTGGTACAATTACAGTGTGGTCCATATAGAAATGTAAAATAACAGAATAGTAAATAAAGACATATAAATAAAAACATATATGAACAGTGTTAACAATTCCAGCACCTAAACAACAACATTCCATCGCAGTGGATGGATGGTGGGCAGAGGCAACACTATCCAGGTAACAAAACTAATACCATGTATCAACTACATGCATGAAGAAGAAGAGTGTAATTATTGACAACTGGCGCACCGCAATTTGATACAACTGATTTATATTTGTTGCTCACTTCCTAAATTTCAATTAAATAATCAAGGAAACTAGAAAAGAATTTGAAAACTTTTTATTCATCACAACTATAGAGAGTGCACACTGCATATCTTCGGAAAAAGTAATATTAGCCACATAAAAATAGATTTATGGCTTTTATGTTGCATTAAAAGGCATTTTCTTATTACTATATACATATCTTGTAAAGAAAAGACATCAAACGTGGTAAAGTTCTTATGATTCACAAGTAATGAAATTTTTTGACATGACTAATATTATTATAATTAGATCCTACATGTTATTCAGAAACAAAAAATTGTAGATACGAACCCACACAATTTTTTGCATGTACAGTCTTTTTCAGAATTTCGCAAGTGGCATGTATACTTAAAATTGTATATAATTCAGTAATCTTGTTTTCCCTTTCATATGCTTCTTGTCTATAGATTACTATGTATCGTATGTTGCAAATGTAAAGCACTATAGATACAGTTTACTTTACCAGTTGCCAATGAATAGGATTGCTTCATAAACTAACATTTCTTTTTCAAGGTACAAATGCAGATGTCATGGTGCGACAGGGTGAGGGTGTTGCGAGAAAGCCTCTTCAATGTGCTACTCTTGTGATAGATTGCTTCCTCTAGCATCGGGTTTGACAAGAGAGAAAAGGAATAGAGGAGGCATGGTTCGATGGAATGAAAACAATTCGGCACATATTATAGAATTTCAGGATGATCATGGCAAATTAGGGAATGATTAACAGGAAAGAACTCACCTCAACTCAAGCCACTGTAATTGCAGATCATCTTTGATATCTAGTCACTACGAGATCTTGATTTGGCAGTGGAATTGTGGTAGGGCAAGAGGTAAGGAAAATCCAAAATGCCGCCGACAGAGGGAAACCCAAACCAATTAATAGAGGTAAATACAGAGGTTGCGCTGCTGACGGATGGAAATCGAGAACGCTGTAAATCAAGAATTAAGTGTGCCATCCGTGAGAAGATCAATATCATCGTCAGCTACAGAAGCAAGCGTGTGACAGGCCAAGGGATTATCAAGACGTTAGCATCCCCAACTGTGAGAAGGTGCCGATGGTGAGGGTTCCGCCTTTGCCGATTAAAGTCTTCGGGAGGGAGAGACAGCACTGAAGGAGAGGGCTCCGTCTCCAGATTAAAATCCTAATGGAGGAGAACACACAGAGCAAGTCGATGGATGCAAGGACTTTGCTAGCATAACCTAGGACTGGGAGATGATGGGAGGGAGCATAGTCGATCAGATGGAAGCGTTCACCCCTATTTTTTTCTTTTTGTTGTTTCTCTAAAAATAGATGTGAGTGCGCGTGTGGGACACGGTGGGAGGGATGGCGCGGGGTATAAGGGGCGCCTTAATGGAATGGGCAAATCTAATTTGCGACATCTAACTTAAATTATGCCAGAGTAAAATACCGAGTTGTTGTTGTGCATAACTTGTATGATTCTTTTTATTTGGTTTGAAGGATGAGTCTGCGCACTCAACCCCTCCACTCCAAAAACAAAGACCTTCCTATCCATCTTACGTTGTATTAATATCGTATTAATAAAATACAGTTGACCATATTGGTGATTAAGCAGTGGACCGTGCCGATGTCTATTCGTAGGGTGCATTTGGATGAGTTTGTAATGTAAAAATATATATCAAACACGTACTTTGTTATCCGACAACACCCCCACTAAATTATTTACAGTCAACGGTTGGTGTCATTTAAGACGATTTACGGAGTTTTGAATTCTCATGCACTGATGCACCGCAAAAGGGATGTACAGTAGCTGTGATGTGAGTGTTCTAGTGTGTTAAGGCGGATGTGGAAGGCGGAACCTTTTTTGTAGTTATTATACACCAAAAAGGCAAAGACGAGCATTCGAAAGAAACAAACGACATCAAAAGGGAACAAACAGTATGGAAATATGAATAGTATTCATCATCGATGAGTCTGTAAGAATAAAAATCAGCCTTTATGTAATGTTTCTTATGACAATAATATATTACATGTATGAATCACATATCAATAAATCATATAAATAAAAAAGTGACCCATGCACTCTTTGCACAACATGCCAGCTGTGGAACTCCCAACCGGGGTGGGGGCTGATGTGAGTATTGATGGCTTGACGTCACGCACCCACCCAACAAGGAGATTCCCCGGCTACCACTAGTTTTCTAGTAGTGGAAGCTAACATGAGCCAGAAAGAATGGTTGATCATTTCAAACTTGTTTTGTTGCAGGTTTGGACCTTTCAACCGACGGTTTGCCCATCAACACTTGAAAGCAACAAGTGATTGAGGAAGAAAACGTCAACCACTGCAGGCAGCAACAAGACAGGTCAGCTATGGGGCGGGTTGATGCAGGCTGGCGAGCAGTAGCTGGTTCCATGTATCCGGCACCCCGGCGATGCACCAGTGGCTGCAGTCCATGGGGAAGAGCCCGAACTTGGATGGATGACCGTCTTTCCTCAGCTGAGACAGCAGCGTGACGTCCAGAAGCCCCACTGGCGGCGACCGGATGACGGAGACGGCTTTCTTCACCGCCTGTACGTTCGGCCACGAGGACACGTCCTGTGGGTACAGGTGCTGGTCAACCGGCTTCGTCTGGCCGAAGCATGTCGTCGCGTTGGGCTGACCCCAGTCGGACCCGCTGGTGGTGGGGGAGAGCGCAAACAAAACGAGATGATTGATTAAGAAAACAGTGTTTGTAATTGTAGTACTGAGAGTGTGTTGATGAGTGGTGGCATCATGCTTACTGGTAGTGTGTCGGCGAGATGCTTTGGAAGAAGACTCTGGTCGTATCTGGGTCGACGTTGGCCTGTACCCACTTGGACCATGTTGCTAGACCTTTCGAGAATGCCTCTACACGGTCCATGTCGTCGTATGTCTTGTTGCCCATCTGGATGTAATCCCACCTGCATTGGTAGAGCATGAGATTAGATATCCTCAAACTGATCACATCCTGCTGAAAGGGAAAAAGGCGTCTTCTTTGACCCATCTCTATATTTTATATTTGCAAACTGTTGTTTTCTTATCATCTATACTGATACTAGCTAGACAGAGCTGCTGCTGGCTGGTTGCCTGCTACTACTACTACTACTGAGGATAAATAGACTGCGATGGCCCGCAGCCCTTAATAAATGGAGACCAACCACTATAGGCCACAGGCCGTGTCAAGTACTTACGGCTGGTCCTTCCCTTTCCTTGGCCACCAGTGCCAGGTGTTGAAGATGAGTACGTCGTTCCCGATCCACCACCGCAACGCACCGCCGTCGATGGTGTCGAGGCGGAGCACCCTGCCGAGTCCTGCCTGTGATTCCAGGTCCACAAGGTACAGCGAGTGGTAGTAGCCCACCGTCACGTCGTGGTCCTGCATCATGACAGAGGGCGCGTACATGTGTTATACAAGATTACAATATTGAATTTTGTTCCCGCTAGCTACTGTGTCATCGTAACTCGCGAAAAATTAACAGAAAGTTAAAGTAACCATCCCGACTAAAGATCGCCTGCCATGTTCCGGCCACATGATTGGGGTATTATAATCACGGGATTAGCTAGCTACCCACCAACTAAGATGTGAGCTGCAGAAGCAGACATGTGTGTGTGTTTATGCAAATTTTTCAATTAAAAATTGGGGAGGAATCCCGACATGAGTCGGACGCAGGAACAAGATTGGTCGGTCGGCTGAACTGACTGCCTGACAAGAGCTGGCGCACCGATCGGCGAGATATAGCTGGACTGAACGTGACGATCGAAGAAAGACACAGACGGCGGGGACTGACATCAGACAGCAATACAGACCGACCGACTGGACGACAGACATTTATACTCACCGGGAACACGACCGCCCTGGCCGGTGCGGCGGCGTACGCGGCGTTGGGAGCGACGGAGTGGAGGAAGCACACGAGCGAAGTCCACTGGTTCAGGCTCAGCGAGTCTCCCACAAACATCAGCTTCTTACCGCGCCACTGCTCTAGAAACTCCGAAGCGTTCGGCCTGCACATTGTTGTTCCGACCAGTTGGTGATACCAAATTACCAATGATATTGTATAGCTGAACAACTAAAAATAAGAGATAGAGAGAGAGAGTATAACACTATTGGCAGCTAGCCTTTACTGCTCATGCTTACCTTGGTAGGTCGCACCGCTCCGGCTGCCATCTGTAGGACAGGTACTGCTTGTCGGGCCTCGAGTTGCGCTGGCAGTTGAACTCCTTGTCGGCGAAAGGGCACCGTGAACCGTCGTAGAGTGGGTACGCGTCCGGGTCGGATACCCAATCACCGTCGTACAGGTCGCATCCATCGGTTGTAGTACTGCTGCTCCCGCTGCCGATACCACTACCACTGCTGCTGCTGCTTCCGTGGCCGCCGCGGCTGATTCTGCTGAACGCCGTTCGGCTAGGCGGGGTAGCTGCCGCCAGACTACCTGATGATAGCAGTACCAGAGCCACTCCCACCAGTACAGCTACGAATGGTATCAAAGAGGCCAGCGCCGGCAGCCGACGCCGCCGACCCATCTCGGAATCGCAGACGACTCCCGGCCGGCCTCTTCGCCAGAGGGGTGCGTGCTGAAGGTGGTCGGAATCTCGCCTCGTGGAGAAGCCGAATCGAACATGTAAACCCGTACTAGTTGTTACACAGGCCGGTCGGCCGGAAGATGGTTGGGCGTCCGCGAGAGGACGCTTCGGGCAAGGTGACCTCTGTCACACCGCACTTGGGAGGGTAGCACTCGGGTCTCGCTGGCGGGAGCCCATGTTTGGTAAGCCAGACTAAGCCACCGATTCAGGGAAGTTGTACTTATACCGGAAACAAACAAACGCCCCCGTGATCTAATCCGGGAACAGAGCGGCTTTCACTCATCAAGTGTCGAAAACAACACAGAGGTGATTGAAAACATATATCCCTGCGGTACGGTGGGGATATATGCCTGCCTCTCATTTACTTACTTGTACCACCGACTCTTGCCAGGCAGGATTGAAAAGTGGGATTTGGTAAGCCAACAAAAAGATGCGGCGATGACTCTCATTTACTTGTGTGCCGGCTTCACCTTCCTACCCTTTACCGACTCCTGCCATTTGTCCATAAGGGCAGAATTAAAATGTGGGGATGCCTCTCATTCACTTGTTTAGTCCCCTATCCACTCTTACCATTTGCCACACAAGGAACTCGGATTTGTTAAGCCAAATTGACCGGTTCGGTACCCTCTCTCATCCACTCCTGCCCTTCTGACTCCCTAGACATTACACAACCACAATAAAGGATTTTGATTCCCTGTTCCACTTTAATAATAACATAATGGGGAAAATTTTATTTTACAAAAATGATTGTCCGTCCAATTTATATTCTTGGAAGAAAAAAAAGTCATATATTAGTAAGACTTGATTATTTCTAGTTCTATCCACTCCAACAGGGATGTGGTGGGAAGTACATCGATTCTTCCCCTTCTTCATGTTCCCTTCTCCATCTTATTGTCAATCTGTATGAGCAATACTTTTTATGTTCCCTACTCTCCAACTTTTTGTTGACAAGAGAGGTTGCATAGCCTAGTCCCATGATTGATGATGATATAATTGTAAGGAACCGTCCCATCGATCATATCCCAACATATGACATAATTTTCAGACAAAACTCAACTCTCAGTTCTAACAACCATAAAAAAAATGAGTCAAAATTTTCCAAATAAGGTTATACACATAAATCTTCGACTATAAAATCATCATAAAACCTCACACGATGTTGTATAAAAGTGAATCACTTTACATTAGATTCATTCTAATAGAACACATGTTAGGAATACAATCAAAGATCGTGTAATAGCTTCATCCACTCCGATTACATAATGTTCATATCTTTAAAGATACAAAAACATAAGAGGTATAAACCACGTTAAAACATGTAATCTTAAGAAAACACCGGGTGAAGCAACCTACCATATACTTGATCAACTAACCAACCATATCTTAAGAAAGGAATAATACATAGACACTCTAGACTTTATTATATTATTTCTTGTTACATCTTGATCAACACATCCTTTCTGCTTCTTCATCATACCTATAAGGTGTGGATAACCACATGGGTAAGAGACCAAGTCTCAGCAATTAATGTGATGTAGAAAAACTAAAATACTTATTGCATATATACATATTATGGTTAGGTTATTTAAAAGATGATTAATCAACCACAAAATGTCTCTACACAAGGTATTTCATCAAGTATTAATTCCCTTTACATGGTATATTCCATTTACCCACAAGGAACTCGGATTTGTTAAGCCAAACAACATTAATGCATTCACCTATTACCAAATTTACCAGTTCAGTACCCTCTCTCATCCACTCCTGCCCTTTTGACTCCCTACACATTACACAACCACAATAAAGGATTTTGATTCCCTGTTCCACTTTGTCTGTGGCGGAGTGTGTATGGCCACTATGCGTGCAGCACATTGTTCATTTTAATAACAAGATAATGGGGGAAAATAATTTTTACAAAAAGGATTGTCCATCCAATTTATAACTCGTGCTTATGAAAAAACATTTTTTTAAATATGAAAAAATAATTATTGTTTTACAAATGCAATACAAAATTGTTTTTCTCATACCATAATTGTCAATGCATTATTTTGTAAGTATGCATTTTGCATTAATTTAACAATTAGTATCTTCACAGTACCAAGGATGATAGGGTTACATCATGTTGATGATAGGGTTACATGTTATGATCCGATGCCCTATGGGGTGGTTATGTGAATAATAAGGAGTGTTGTTTTCTATAATCTTTATTTCATGACATACCTTATAATGATGATGGAAGTAATGATCTAAGGGTGGTTGTCGATCCAACCTTGTAAATCCTATTTGATTAAATAGAAACCCTAACTCTAATGATGTAATGTGAATGGAATGAATCTTATGAGATGGTAGTATTGATGATGTATTGTTCTTCTTGTTACAAGTGTCTAACCATGCAGGTGACATCAGTTGTTAAGCATATCCAGGTAAGAGCTATGTTGCTTATGATATGTTTGAATGGGCCTGGTGAGGCATAAGTGTTCTTGACATCCTTAAAAGAGGAGGAAAATGGCCTTATAACCTAATGATGGCTTATGGCCTTATATGAGATGATGATTTCATCAATAATGAGAGGAGGGGTTGTTACCCCCAAGATATGTGGTCCTTGTGATGGATGACAAGTATCAAGTGATGGGATGATGAGATCACACCCTATGTGCTCAAATATGTCTGGTGATGTGTTATGCCCCTATTTATGTAGAATTTGCTTAGAGGATGTACGTTGTAACTTGATTGATGTTGAAAGATGCTTAAATGACCTAATTAATCAAGTAGAACCTAATCTTGTGGTTTGCACTATGCCATAGATCCATTCAGTATCAGTATTTCCTGAATGGTGAAACGAGTTTAACTCTGAATGCATATTTTTGAATATACGGGGGTGAGGACAAATATCCCCTTATGTCCATGAAAAAGGAACACATGATTGGCCACAAGCCATACCTAGAAGAGTACGTGTTTGGACCATAGATCCATGAAATGTAACACACGATTCGCTACAAGCCATACCCTGGAAGAGTGTGGCTGTGAGTCGTAGCTCAATTTCATTAGCGCTATGACATGTACCAAGGTTGGCTAAATCTGCACAGTTGGAATATATGTCGCTGGAAAAAGTTGACTTATGATGTCATTGCATGTTCACTTGTACTGACCGAGGAAGGTGAGATCGTGGATTCTGACTCTTCCACTAGACCTGGTATGGCACCGATATCGACTTATCAATGGTCGGTTGGATTTGGGTGGTATGACTCAAATCCTCAGGCCATAATAAAATGTGTAATCAGCTGTGTAGTATAATTGTACATGATCAAATATGAAAATATTGGATGAGACCTTTCTTGATCTTTATACAATGTTGTTGATAGGAATTATACATGTTCTTCATATTCCTTTTTAATTGTTAACATGTTTTATAATTCAATAGTAATTACTCATCCTGCTGATTATGATTACCTATTTCTTATAATTGTAACTTTACTACTACTTTGTTTATCTTATTTGTGATCATAATAGAGTTTGTAGAGATTATATTTCCCACTGAGATTTAGAATCTCACCCCGTGGGTTTCGCACAATATTTTTAGGTGGACGTTCTCGAGGAGTTAGAGATCATGCAACAGAGGTTAAGGAACAGCAGGAGAGGCAGTAGCCAACAAGTTGGAAGTGTCGATGGATGTCTTTTGTTGGTAGAGTCCTAGAGTCATACCAGTACACTCAGGTCCTTGGGGATGTTTTGGAGACGCTTTTTGGACGTGCTTTTGATATGTGTTTGCCTTGTGTTCCCTGTTGTATATAGCTGTAATGGATGTATGTATATATGTTCTGGAACAGGTTCCCTAGTAACATGTTGATGGAACACACAGTAAGTACTTTGAGGCATGAAAGCACTCACATGTAGAGGTTCTTGCTGTTTGATAGTTTTATGAAATAGGCTTTAATTTTTAGTGTTTTTCGGTAATATGTTTATTTAATCTTTCTTCCGTGGTTTTGTTTTGAGTAATCTCACTTTTTGAGACGTGGGGCGTCACAATCAGGTTGGTATCAGAGATTTAGGTTTGTTGAGTCTACATGCACCTAGGACTAGGGTTTGTATCTGTTCTAGTGTCCTCCAGTCTGCCTTATAGTGACTTCTGCTTATGCATAAGAAGAATAGAAAGCTTAAAGATGTCTAGAGAATATCAAGAACATGGTGCAGAGAGCAGTGTTGCTGCACCAGGTGGTGGTGCAAAGAACCAAACACAAGAAGATCGGGTGCATGAAGTCCTCCAATTTGACCCAACCATGGTTGAAAATTCTGCCTTTCAATCTCTTTTTAGGAAGTTTATGGCTACTATGTCTCATATGGTAGATAAGATGCTTGCACCTCAGCCTAGGACACTAGTTCTCCATATTGAATCTTTAGGTATTGGGAATACTTTTGAGCGACTTCTCTGTGTTGGGGCGGTGGAGTATGATGAGATGGCTGATCTGATGGATGTGGATCTATGGATTACCGAGCTTGAGAAGGCCTTAATGATCCTGATATCCCTGAAGAGGATAAGGTGAAGCATGCAGTATACCTTATGAAGGGGAGTTCTGGCCATTGGTGGGCCATAGAGTAGGAGAAGAGGCTAGGTGTTGTGTTTGGATGGGAGGAGTTCTGACGTCAGTTTGTTAGTCAGTATTTTCCTCATATATATCTTGATGAGAAGATCAGCTAGTTTGAGAAGATTAGAAGGGGTCCATGACGATCAATGAGTATGAAGCAAGGTTTATGGAGTTGTTGAAGTTCTGTCCTTAAATGATTTCCATGGAGGACGAGCAGATTTACCATTTTGAGAAGGGGCTGAATGATGAGTTGTCTACCCCGATAGTTGCTTTGAAGAATCGAGAGAGGTTTGTTGTGTTTGTGGAGTTTGTTCACAGGATAGAACAATCTGTGAATGAGAAATGAGAGGCTAGTATCAAGAAGAGATCTGCACAGTCTTAAGGGAATTTGACAGGAGGCTTTAAGAATTCAATGTTTTCTACACCACTAGCATCGTAGAGGTTCAGTGCTTCGACACAATGGTCACCTAGTAAGGGCATAGGACATAGTTTTCTGCCTGCAGGAGCCCAGAGTGCCACGTAAGCATCGATGACAGGGCCATCTAGGCCACAATATGGGAGTTGGGCTTGCCAAAAGTGTGGGCAAATGGGACATCTGAGGCAAGTATGTCTAATGAGAGTTGATGAAGTGACCCATAAACTGAGGCAGAGATAGTAGGACTCACAAAGATAGTAGAATAGTGGCACAGAAGGACAAGGACTAGGCCAAACATCGCATGTTGGATCATCTGCTCAAGGAAGTAGAGGATGGGGGATGACAATAAACAATGACTAGATTCTATGCCAGAGTCAGTCGAAGGTGGTGGTCAACCCGTGAGTGGTGACATGTCAGATAGAGTTATTTCATTCTGATTTATCTTCTTCTTGCTTTGTATCTATTTTGGCTGACCCGAGTGCAACACACTCTTTTATCGCCCGTGAAGTGCTTAATAGTTTTCGCTTTCCTATTAGTCGTAAAAAGAATAGTTTGTTGTTAGAAACCCAATTAGTAAGTTTGGCAATGCTGTAAAGGTGTGTTCTTCCTATGTCCTCTCATTTTAGGCGCACAACATTCAAGTGGACCTCATACCACTTGATATGCATGGATTCGATGTGATCCTTGGAATAGATACCTTAAATAAGTACAAAGTGGTCTTGGATTGTAGTTCCAAGCATGTGACATTCATAGATGGTAGTTGACATGTGGATCTTCCAAGGAGAAAGGAAGATTCTTCTGACGTGTCTGGTGTCGGCCATGGTAGCGAGGGGGCTTTTAAGACAAGGTTGTGAGGCGTTCTTGACACATGTGAGGAATAATGAGGCAAGAAGTCCTAGTATTCAGGAGGTGTCGGTTGTTAGAGAGTTCTAGGATGTGTTTTCTGAGGAGTTTCCAAGTATTCCCCCACCCCAAGATTGACTTTGAGATCAATCTGGTCCTAGGAACGCAATTGATAGCTCAAGCACCATATAGGATGGCACCGACAGAGATGGCAGAGTTGAAGAGATAGTTGCAAGAACTTCTTGACAAAGGTTTCGTTGGGCTAAGTACGTCATCGTGGGGTGCTTCAGTGTTGTTTGTGAATAAGAAAAATGGGTCTATGAGCTTTTGCAAAGACTATAGATAGTTGAACAAGGTAACGATTAATAAGTATCCCTTTCCAAGGATAGATGACCTATTTGATAAATTGTGTGGCACAAAAGTGTTCTTAAAGATTGATTTGAGGTCAGGATATCACTAGTTGAGGATCAGGGAGGATGGCATACCTAAGTCATCCTTTAGGATGAGGTATGGTCACTACAAGTTTGTGGTTATGCCATTTGGGCTGACTAATGCACCAACATCTTTCATGGATTTTATGAATCGGGTATTTCAGTCGTTTCTTGATAAGTTTGTAGTGGTCTTCATAGATGACATCTTGATATACAATTGTGACAGTCAACAACATGAACAACATCTTCGTCAGGCGTTGACCATGCTGACACAACACCAACTTTATGCTAAGTTTAGCAAGTGTGAGTTATGGTTGAAGAAGGTAGCTTTCTTAGGGCATGTCATATCTACTGAGGGAGTGCATGTGGATCCTAAGAAAGTGGAGTCTGTAACAAAATGGAAACAACCTAAGACGCTGACAGAAGTGCGTAGTTTTCTAGGTTTGACAAGCTATTATAAGAGGTTCATCAAGGACTTCAACGTTGTCGCCTTACCCCTAACTAAGTTAACAAGGAAGGATGTGTCATTTGTTTAGGATGACAGATGTCAATGTAATTTTCAGACGCTGAAGGAGAAGTTGACAAGTGCACCAGTTCTGGTCTTTTTTTAGCAAGGAAAAGGATACATAGTCTTTTGTGATGTGTCAAGGAATAGTTTGGGATGTTTGTTGATGCAGGACAAGCAAGTGGTTTCTTTTGGTTCTTTACAACTTAAGAAACATGAGGAGACTTACCCAACCCATGATCTAGAGTTAGGAGCGGTAGTTCATGCTTTGAAAATTTAGAGACACTACATGTATGGGGAGAAGTGTTAGATCTTTATGGATTACAAGAACCTAAAGTACATATTTTAACAATAGGAGTTGAATATGAGGCAGTGTCGATGTATGGAGTTGATCAAAGACTATGACTGCATGATTGATTATCATTTGGGAAAGGTGAATGCCGTCACAGATGCATTGAGCAGGAAATCTTCATCTTCACCTATGGATAGATCCTAGTTGAGTTATTTGATGTGCCACATGTGAGACATGTTGGTCTACTTGCATCAAATGAATGTCAAATTGGAGGTCTCTTTTCTAGTAGGTTTGTTGGCACATCTACCGGTGAAGCCTACACTGAGACAATAGATCAAAGAGACACAACAGATTGATATTGTGATATAGTAGATTAGATCAGAGTTTGGAAGCAAGAAGCATGATGGCTTCTACCAGTCAAATGATGGGACGGTTTGTTACCATGGTAGGATAGTGGTTCCTAATGCTAATGACCTAAGGAAGATGGTGTTGGAAGAGGCTCATTCGTCCATGTACGCTATGAACCTAGGTAGCGCCAAGATGTATCATAATCTGAAGGACATATATTGGTGGCCATGCTTGAAGAAGGACATGGCTGAATTCGTTGTAAGATGTGATGTATGCCCATAGGTTAAAGCAGAGCATCAGAAGCCTACAAGAACGTTGCAACCATTGCCTATACCACGGTGAAAGTGGGATCATGTGACTATGGACTTTGTGGTTGGTCTGCCTAGGATAGCCAAAGGCCATGATTCCATTTAGGTGATCGTTGACAGATTGACTAAGTCAGACATTTCCTTCCCGTGAAGACGGCGTTCACAAAAAAAAATCTTGCCCATATCTATGTGGATGAGATAGTGTGTTTGCATGGTGTTCCAATAACTATCGTGTCTGATAGGGGTCCCCAGTTCATGAGTCACTTTTGGGAGCAACTGCACACAACTTTGGGTGCACAGTTAAAGTTTAGCATTGCTTTTCACCCGTAGACAGGTGGTCAATTTGAGAGGCCCATTCATACCTTGGATGATCTGGTGAGAGAATGTGTTCTTCAGTGTTTAGGAAGTTGGGATGTACACCTTAGTTTGATAGAGTTCACCTACAACAATAGCTATCAGAGTAGTATTGACATGGCACCTTATGAGGCATTGTATGTGTGGCAACACATCCCATTATCACACAGATAACGAGGTGTTACGCGAAAACGTGCGGAAATCACCATAACCACAGCTTATCAAAAACACGGGTTAATTAAAACCGATTGTGGAAAACTGATAAACTGAGAAACATATTACATTCCAGTCCATATCCTACAAGAAAACATGTTATATATATATATATATATATATATATATATATATATATATATATATATATATATATATATATATATATTCGCACAAGCCTGGATACATGTCCACCGCTTAGGGCAACAGCTGTCCTGTCATAACCATGAGTTCACCACCTGTTATATACATAAAGGCCCACATCTGACCAGCAGCAGGATATACAAACGATATCGGCCGTACATCGTAAAACAACGTCAAACACCGCTAAGGACCTGAGAGTACAGGGATGACTCTAGACTCTACAACAAAACATCCAAAACAACATCATCTCCAAAGCTTGCCTTCTATAGATCTTCTCGCTGCTCGGCCGCAACTCCGCGACCACCACCACGACAAGCTCGACCACCTAAAAAGGGGTAAAAACTAGCGGGGTGAGACAATTGAACATTGTCCCAGCGGGAGGCATAAATCCGCGCCAAACTACAAAACCCCAGATAAGATAAAGCTTATCTCAGCAGATTATTGATAAGGAATATAACAGAAGCAGTAAATGAAAAGCAAAGCCATCCATACCATCAGACTTACCAGCTGTACCAACATCTTTCCCAATGGAACATGATTGACAAGGTAACTATATATAAAACTTCACCACATAGGAGTAATGCACAGTAACTGCAAGATAAATAAAGTTAACTACACAAACAAGGCCTCAACCAATGTTTCGTGATTGTCTTATCAATACATACTAAACGGCTGTATTACGTTTTATTATGCCCTGAGGATATGAACCGTACCATTCAAATCCAACCTTCGGCTACGAAGCCCATAGCCGGTGCCATACAAGGTCAATGGAAGAGCCGGAATCCAAGACCTTCTCCGCCTCATGGTTAGTACATGAGTATAACATAAGCAGGACCGCAGTCTCATGCTGAAGTGGTCATAAGCCACAGGGTCAGCTCCTCAGGCTACCCTCTGCCGAGCCCACCTCGGTATAGGTCACGACGCTAGAAACTGAGCCACGTGTCTAAACATCGTACTCTGAGCCATGAACGCATTCATGCTCATCATATCACACATATGGAGCCATGGGCCATGTTCACCATGCTCATCACACATCCGAGTCTGCAACCGCAGCTGCACTCGTTTCACCTCTCTATTTTAGGCTAGGAGCAACCTCACATATTCAAAAATATGCGCTCCGGGTTGACCCGCAGGATAACCCGTTTCATCATCACCCTATCCTGACTGGTGATGAATCTATGGCCAGGGCAAACTACATGTTAGGTTTCACTGTGATTATTTAGTATCTTTTAGATGGATTGTAAGATTCAACCAAGTTGTATAACATGCAAGATATAACAGAAGGTAAACAACATAAACTCAACATTATGCATTTCCTACAATTTACATCCCACTGATCCATCACAAGGACCTCACATCACATGTTATCACTTGGCCTCTTGCCAACCATCTAGATCCATCTCAAGGATCATCACACATCATGGGATCTCGATCCCTTATCACATAGTGCCATAGCCTCTCAAGGCTTTCATCATCATTATGAAATCATCATTCATAATACACCTGTCACTACAGTGTTCACATTAACCATTTCTCATCGCCTTTAATTGGGATAAGCATCACCTGCATGGTCAGTATCATTCAATAACCATATGAATAATCAAGAGACTCATCATTATTAATATAAGGTGACAATTAGGGTTAAGTATATTGCCAGCACATAATGACAACAATAATCATATCCATGCCTCATATGTAAACACATTATTGAGTAACCCTAATGCATGTTCAAGATCACATTTATCATTAAAGGAATAGAGTAGTTACATTCATACGCATGTGCTTAGCCTTAAGAACATATATCTCATAATTGAGCAATGAGTCACCATAAAAGCATAGATGATATGTCACTCTTCCATGACCAATCGTGCCCTCACAAGAGATAGTGAAAACCCTCACTAAAAGAACCTACTCGGGTAGAGTTCACCCTCACCCAAACCAGGACGTGTAGCTCTAGCAAGAGGGCAGAGCACAACCCTGAAACATGAGCAAGCGTGCACCCCTGTCGGGCGTGCAACTCCAAGGCACGCAAGGTCATCTCAGACGAGCCACTCAGGCGTACAAGCTATCGAGCGAGCACTCATGTGCCGGGCGAGCAGGATAAAGTCGCGTGGGCAAAGCCTGTCGGGCGAGCCAAGGCATCGGGTGAGCAAAGGAGTGTTGAGCGAGCAGGGTTAGCAAACGTGCAAAGCAATGTTCCGGGTACTGAGCCATGCAAGGCTTCACTATCGGGTGAGCAGAGTACTACGGGTGTGCAAGGGAAAGCTGGGCGAGCTACTCAAGCATGTAGGTATGTATCGGGCGACATGGTTACCGGGTGAGCAAGCTGGGTGTCGGGCGACACAACTAGTGCCGGGCGAGCCAACGATGTCGGGCGACACCGGGGTGTGCAGGGTATGTAGCTGAGCAACCAAAAGCAGGGCGAGCAGGGCTACTGGGTGAGCAAAGTTCAACTGGGCGAGCAGCCTATCGGGCAGAGCTGGCTTAGGGTGAGCAGGGTCAGGTTGCTCACCCGCCCAAGGTACAAAAAGAGAAAACTTGCTCACTCAAGCCGTGCAAGGCAACAAAGCTATGGGGGCTGTCGGGCAGCACCTCCATGAGCACCAAACTCTCAAGATACAACTACTCAAGGTCATCTAAACGAGCTCACCATCTTGCCCAAGGTGAGATGAGGGTGTTTCTCGAGTGACTAGGTTACAAACTCACCTCAATCGCTTAGGAAGGAGGGGTATTGCTCATGACACTAGGACCCAAGCTCACTCATCTAGACCAAGGGGAGAAAGGATTGTTGCTCCCTAAACCCTAGCACACAAGGATCGGCCAACATGCAAGATGAACAAGAACAACTCCAAACGTGCAAGGGCAAGATTAAAGCAACATATATGAAAAGAGAGTAAAGTAGTTAGGGTTTAGAGTTATGCAACCCGCCTTAAGCTCCAAGGAAGAAGATGCACTTTGAGCTCCAAGGGTTGTCGACCACCAAATCCTCCAAGAGGGGTGTGTCGACCTCCACTCCTTCAACTCCAAGGGTGTATCAGCCTCCAAGCTGCTCACACAAGGGTGTGTCGGCCACCAAGCAAGGGGAAGAGAGGGTGTATCGTGCGCAAGGAGAAGAGGAACTAAAGGGACCTCAAGCTAAGGAAGGGACAACCTATATAGATGAGGAAGGAGGAGAAACCAAGGTGAACATTTGCTATGTGTCGGCCACCCAAAGGACACTTGTCCACCAACTCAAGCCACCACTCTTGCAAGCCATAAGACACTTGTCCAAGATGTGCACCATGTGTTCTCAAAACATGACCAAGGTTGGACCAAGCACCATGGGCGACACAAGCTCCACTCTAGGCCGACACAAGCTCTACTTGGCCGACACAAGGCCCAAGCAAGCCCAAACAAGGTACCTCAAAGCCCAAACAAGCTCAACAAAGGCCCAAAGAACTCAAGCAACAAGCCCAAGCCTTCCTCTCAACCCTAGAGGAAGCAAAGAGAGAGAAGAACACCTCTCAAGGTGACAAACTTGCTCACAAAACCCTAGACTTGGGTTATTTGAAAGTAGCACCTCCAACTCTCAACAAAGCACAACTAAACCCTAATCACCACTAAAGGTGATTAGCAAGCATCAAACCATCAAGGTTAAGCAAATCAAACAGGGTAAGCCCTAAACGAAGGTCAGGGTCCTTACAATCTAACCCCCTTTAAGGGATTTCGTCCTCGAAATCCAAAGAGAAAAGCGAGGGATACTTCCTCCTCATCTCTTCCTCAAGCTCCCACGTGGCTTCCTTGACGCCACGACGCTGCCAAAGAACCTTCACAAGAACCAGATCTTTCTTCTTCAGCTTCTTAACTCTTCTGTCAAGAATCACCACAGGACCTTCCTCGTAGGTCACATCTGCATCAAGCTCAACCTCAACTGGATGTATCACTGTACCTGAGTCTGGATGACTTTTCTTTAGCATACTGACATGGAAAACTGGATGCAACCTTTGCAACTCAGGAGGTAACTCTATCTCGTAAGCTACTTTGCCAACACGTGCTATGACTGGGTAAGGCCCCATATACCAGGGTGCCAACTTACCCTTCCGTCAAAACCTCAGCACACCTTTCCACGACGAAACTTTAAGATATACTTTGTCTCCTACCTAGAACTCCAACGGTCGTCGGCGATTGTCCGCATAAGACTTTTGCCTGTCCTGTGCTACTTTCAACTGTTGCTGTATCACCTTGATCTTTTCCGTCGTCTGCTGCACTAACTCAGGACCCAAAAGCTGATACTCACCAGACTCATACCAACACAAAGGAGATCTGCACTTTCTTCCATACAAAGCTTCATAAGGAGCCATGTTGATGCTTCGTTGGTAACTGTTGTTGTCAGCAAACTCTATCAAACTCATATGTACATCCCAGTTGCCTAGAAACTACAAAACACAAGCTCGAAGGAGATCTTCCAAAATCTGAATAGTCCTCTCAGACTATCCATCTGTCTGTGGATGAAAGGTTGTACTGAACCTCAACTACGTTCCCAACGCTCTGTGCAACTGCTCCCAAAAACGACTGGTAAACTGAGGACCTCTGTCAGAAACTATTGTTGCTGGCACACCATGCAAATGAACTATCTCATCCACATACACTCTAGCGAGCTTCTCCGCTGTGTACGTCGTCTTCACAGGCAGAAAATGGGCAGACTTTGTCAATTTGTCCACTATCACCCAAATGGAATCATGATTCCTAGTTGTCTTGGGCAGACCAACTACGAAATCCATGGTTATATGATCCCATTTCCACTACGGTATCGGCAAAGGTTGCAACGTACCTGCCGACTTCTGATGTTCAGCCTTCACTTGCTAACATACCGCACATCTAGCCACGAACTCAGCCACATCTCTCTTCAAACCAGGCCACCAATACAAGTCCTTCAGACTATGATACATCTTGGTGACACCTGGATGCATGGCATACATTGACGTATGTGCTTCCTCAAGCACCAACTTCCTCAGATCGTCAGCATCTAGAACCACCATCCTGTCACGATAGCAAACTAGTCCATCCTCGGACTCATGAAACCCATCACGCTTGTCGCTGCCGAACTCTGATCTGATCAACTGTACCGCCTCATCTGTCTGTTGTGCATCCTTGATCTGCTGCCTCAACGTAGGCTTGACTTGCATCTGTGCGAAAAGACCAGATAACAGAGAAACTTCCATCTGCACATTCATCTATCACAGAGAAACAAACATATCCCGCCTATGGCAAACCAGGGAACTCAACTGTGCCTTCTTCAAAGAAAAAGAAGACTTTCTGCTAAGCACATCAGCTACCACGTTCGCCTTACCAGGATGATACTCGATAGTGCAGTCGTAGTCGTTGATCAACTCCATACATCGCCGCTGTTGCATGTTCAACTCGTGTTGCGTAAAGATATACTTCAGGTTCTTATGATCCATAAATATCTGACACACTTCCCCATACAGATAGTGTCTCCAAATCTTTAACGCATGGACTACTGCTGCCAGCTCCAAGTCATGAGTCAGATAGTTCTCCTCATGCTTCTTGAGCTGTCGCGAGGCAAAAGAAACCACATGATCTTCCTGCATCAACACGCAACCTAAACCTTTCTTAGAAGCATCACAGAAAACAACATAGCCTTTCCCAGGCTCTGGCAAGATCAATACTAGAGCACTAGTCAGCTTCTCCTTCAGACTCTGGAAAGCTTGCTGACATCGATCATCCCAAACAAATGGTACATCCTTCCTAGTCAACTTTGTCAGCGGTAACGCGATCACACTGAAGTCCTTGACAAACCTCCAGTAGTATCCTGCCAAACCAAGGAAACTATGAACTTCTGTCGGCGTCTTTGGTTGTTCCCAATCTGCAATAGATTCCACCTTCTTCGGATCTACATTGACTCCTTCAGCGGATATCACATGGCCCAAGAAGGTCACTTCATCCAGCCAGAATTCACACTTACTGAACTTAGCATACAACTGATGTTGACGAAGAAGAGTCAACACTCGACGAAGATGTTGCTCGTGCTCTAGCCTATCCCGACTATAGATCAAGATGTCATCTATGAAGACTACAAAAAACTGATCTAAGAACAGATGGAACACTCTGTTCATCAGATCCATGAAAGCTGCAGGTGCATTGGTTAACCCAAACGGCATAACCACAAACTCATAATGACCATACCTTGTCCTGAAGGCTGACTTTGGTATGTCATCCGCCTTTATCCTCAACTGATGATATCCAGATCGTAGATCGATCTTCGAGAACACTGTAGCACCACGCAACTGATCAAACAGATCATCTATCCTCGGCAACGGGTACTTGTTCTTGATCGTGACCTTGTTCAACTGCCGATAGTCTATACACAACCGCATCGAGCCATCCTTCTTCTTGACAAACAGCACTGGAGCACCCCAAGGCGACGTACTCGGTCGGATAAAACCTTTATCTAGCAACTCCTGTAACTGCTTCTTCAACTCTACCATCTCTGCTGGAGCCATTCTGTACGGTGTCTGTGCAACTTGATGCGTTCCTGGTACTAGATTGATCTCGAAATCAATCTCTCGGGGTGGGGGAACACCAGGAAACTCCTCAGGAAACACGTCTGCAAACTCACGAACAACTGACACCTCCTCAAGGCTAGGACCTTTTGCCTTGGCATCCACTACGGTATCTACCACATGAGCTAAGAACGCCTCACATCATTGTCGTAACAACTTATCTACCACCATAGCTGATACTAAACACGTCATAAGAATCTTCCTATCTCCCTGGAAGATCCACTTCTCTCCAGCAACATCAAACACTGCCTGCTTGGAACCACAGTCCAAGACAACCTTATACCTCTCTAAGGTATCCATCCCAAGGATAACATCGAACCCATGCATAGCAAGTGGTATGAGATCTACTTGAATGCAGTGTCCCGAGAAAGACAAGACACAAGATGGAAACTCTTCTCGAAGCAAAGAGGAACCATCAAGAGGGGTTTCTAACAACAAACTATCCTTCTTACAGCTAACAGGTAAACGAAAGTTCTCAAGCATACTATAGGCGATAAAAGAGTGTGTAGCACCCGGTTCAACCAGAACAGATATAAAGCAAGAAGAAGACATATCAGAATGAAATAACTCCATCTGACCTGTCACTACTCGCGGGTTGACTACCGCCTCCGGCTGATTCATAGCATAGAATCGAGTCGTTGCTTGCTATCCACGACCTCTGCTTCCTTGAGCAGACGATCTAGCCTGAGATGCTTGACCGCGTCCTCGTCCTCTGCTACCACTGGGCTGTGGTCTCTCAGACCCCTGAAGGTTCTGTCTCGGCTGCTGCGTCACTTCAACATCGTTGTAGGGACAACTTGACCTGATATGCCCTGTCTGACCACAGGCATAGCATGTCCTAACATCATCTCGAGGCCTAGATGGTCCTGTCACCGCCACAGAAGCCGAACTTTGTGCCTTAGATGGTGAAGAAACATAACCTCTTCCTCTACTCATAGACCACTGAGATGGCCTACCAGAACCTCTCATCACTACCGGTGCTGATAACTTGGGCTTCTTGAAGCCACCAAACCTCTGACTCTAAAACTGAGCAGGTCTCTTCTTAGCCATAGACTCTCTCTTCTCCCTTACAGATCGTTCGATCCTCCGAATAGATTCCACAAACGTAGCAAACCGTTCTCGGTTCTCCAACGTAGAAACTGGTGTCGTCAGCTCAGCACCCAGACCCTTCTCGAAACGTCTGATCCGTTCCTCGTCTGTCGTCGCCATGTGAGGACAAAACCTCAACAGATCCATAAACTTAGCTTCATACTCGGTGATGTTCATCGTTCCTTGTCGCAAACTCTCGAACTGACGAATCTTCTCATCCAGATACGTCTTGGGAAAGTATCTTGCGACAAACTCACGTCAAAACACTTCCCAACAGATCACCTCACCAGGCCACTTCTCTTCTTCGATGGTCCACCAGTGACCAGCACTACCCTTCAGAAGGTAGACAGCATGCTTTACCTTGTCTGCTTCAGGGATGTCAAGGATCTGGAAAGCCTTCTCGAGACTTGTCAGCCACATATCTGCATCTGCTGGATCAGCCGTTCCAGCATAATCCAAAGCTCCAACTCGGCGAAGCCGCTCAAAGGTCTTCCCAATACCCGATGCTTCTCCATGGGGAACCTGTGCTCGCGGAGGAGGCACTGGTAATCGCTCAACCATGAGATTCATCGTAGCCATTAACTGCCCCATAAGCTGTTGGTAGGCAGGGTGTTCAAGTATGGCTGGGTTAGGTTGGGGGACCTCAGGCACCCGATCTTCATGTGCCTGTCCATCAGCTCCATCCACCGATGCAATATCACTATACTCAGCAGAGTGTTCTTCATGGTTTCTAGACATCTTGACTTTTATTCCGCTGAGGGTAGAAGATATTGTAAGGAAACCTGGAAACTCATAAGAACAGACTCAACCTAGTCCTAGATCCCTGTAGACTCAGCGAACCTAAAGCTCTGATACCAAAACTTGTGGCAACACATCCCATTATCACACAGATAATGAGGTGTTACACGAAAACATGCGGAAATCACCATAACCACAAATTATCAAAAACACGGGTTAATTAAAACCGATTGCGGAAAACTGATAAACTGAGAAACATATTACATTCCAGTCTATATCCTGCAAGAAAACATGTTATATATATATATTCGCACAAGCCTGGATACATGTCCACCGCTTAGGGCAACAGTTGTCCTGTCATAACCATGAGTTCACCACCTGTTATATACATAAAGGCCCACATCCGGCCAGCAGCAGGATATACAAATGATATCAGTCGTACATCGTAAAACAACGTCAAACACCGCCAAGGACCTGAGAGTACAGGGATGACTCTAGACTCTACAACAAAACATCCAAAACAACATCATCTCCAAAGCTTGCCTTCTATAGATCTTCTCGCTGCTCGGCCGCAACTCCGCGACCACCACCACGACAAGCTCGACCACCTAAAAAGGGGTAAAAACTAGCGGGGTGAGACAATTGAACATTGTCCCAGCGGGAGGCATAACTCCGCGCCAAACTACAAAACCCCAAATAAGATAAAGCTTATCTCAGTAGATTATTGATAAGGAATATAACAGAAGCAGTAAATGAAAAGCAAAGCCATCCATACCATCAGACTTACCAGCTGTACCAACATCTTTCCCAATGGAACATGATTGACAAGGTAACTATTTATAAAACTTCACCACATAGGAGTAATGCACAGTAACTGCAAGATAAATAAAGTTAACTACACAAACAAGGCCTCAACCAATGTTTCGTGTTTGTCTTATCAATACATACTAAATGGCTGTATTACGTTTTCTTATGCCCTGAGGATATGAACCGTACCGTTCAAATCCAACCTTCGGCTGCGAAGCCCATAGCTGGTGCCATACAAGGTCAATGGAAGAGCCGGAATCCAAGACCTTCTCCGCCTCATGGTTAGTACATGAGTATAACATAAGCAGGACCGCAGTCTCATGCTGAAGTGGTCATAAGCCACAGGGTCAACTCCTCAGGCTACCCTCTGCCTAGCCCGCCTCGGTACAGGTCACGGCGCTAGAAACTGAGCCACGTGTCTAAACACCGTGCTCTGAGCCATGAACACATTCATGCTCATCATATCACACATCTGGAGCCATGGGCCATGTTCACCATGCTCATCACACATTCGAGTCTGCAACCGCAGCTGCACTCATTTCACCTCTCTATTTTAGGCTAGGAGCAACCTCGCATATTTAAAAATATGCACTCCGGGTTGACCCGCAGGATAACCTGTTTCATCATCACCCTATCCTGACTGGTGATGAATCTATGGCCAGGGCAAACTACATGTTAGGTTTCACTGTGATTATTTAGTATCTTTTAGATGGATTGTAAGATTCAACCAAGTTGTATAACATGCAAGATATAACAGAATTTAAACAGCATAAACTCAACATTATGCATTTCCTACAATTTACATCCCATTGATTCATCACAAGGACCTCACATCACATGTTATCATTTGGCCTCTTGCCAACCATCTAGATCCATCTCAAGGATCATCACACATCATGGGATCTCAATCCCTTATCACATAGTGCCATAGCCTCTCAAGGCTTTCATCATCATTATGAAATCATCATTCATAATACACCTGTCACCACAGTGTTCACATTAACCATTTCTCATAGCCTTTAATTGGGCTAAGCATCACCTGCATGGTTAGCATCATTCAATAACCATATGAATAATCAAGAGACTCATCCTTATTAATATAAGATGACAATTAGGGTTAAGTATATTGCCAGCACATAATGACAACAATAATCATATCCATGCCTCATATGTAAACACATTATTGAGTAACCCTAATGCATGTTCAAGATCACATTTATCATTAAAGGAATAGAGTAGTTACATTCATACGCATGTGCTTAGCCTTAAGAACATATATCTCATAATTGAGCAATGAGTCACCATAAAAGCATTGTTGATATGTCACTCTTCCATGACCAATCGTGCCTTCATAAGAGATACTGAAAACCCTCACTAAAAGAACCTACTCGTGTAGAGTTCACCCTCACCCAAACCAGGACGTGTAGCTCTAGCAAGCGGGCAGAGCACAACCCTGAAACGTGAGCAAGCGTGCACCCCTGTCGGGCGTGCAGCTCCAAGGCGTGCAAGGTCATCTCGGACGAGCCACTCAGGCGTACAAGCTATCGAGCGAGCACTCATGTGTCGGGTGAGCAGGATAAAGCTACGTGGGAAAAGCCTGTCGGGCGAGCCAAGGCATCAGGTGAGCAAAGGAGTGTTGAGCGAGCAGGGTTAGCAAACGTGCAAAGCAATGTGCCGGGTACTGAGCTGTGCAAGGCTTCACTATCGGGCGAGCAGAGTACTACGGGCGTGCAAGGGAAAGCTGGGCGAGCTACTCAAGCATGTAGGTATGTATCGGGCGACATGGTTACCGGGTGAGCAAGCTGGGTGTCGGGCGACACAACTAGTGTCGGGCGAGCCAACGATGCCGGGCGACACCGGGGCGTGCAGGGTATGTAGCTGAGCAACCAAAAGCAGGGCGAGCAGGGCTATTGGGTGAGCAAAGTTCAACTGGGCGAGCTGCCTGTCAGGCAGAGCTGGCTTAGGACGAGCAGGGTCAGGTTGCTCACCCGCCCAAGGTACAAAAAGAGAAAACTTGCTCACTCAAGCCGTGCAAGGCAACAAAGCTATGGGGGCTGTCGGGAAGCACCTCCATGAGCACCAAACTCTCAAGATACAACTACTCAAGGTCATCTAAATGAGCTCACCATCTTGCCCAAGGTGAGATGAGGGTGTTGCTCAAGTCACTAGGTCACAAACTCACCTCAATCGGTTAGGAAGGAGGGGTATTTCTCATGACACTAGGACCCAAGCTCACTCATCTACTCAAGGGGAGAAAGGAGTGTTGCTCCCTAAACCCTAGCACACAAGGATCGGCCAACATGCAAGATGAACAAGAACAACTCCAAACGTGCAAGGGCAAGATTAAAGAAACATATATGAAAAGAGAGTAAAGTAGTTAGGGTTTAGAGTCATGCAACCCGCCTTAAGCTCCAAGGAAGAAGATGCACTTTGAGCTCCAAGGGTTTTCGACCACCAAAGCTCCTCCAAGAGGGGTGTGTCGACCTCCACTCCTTCAACTCCAAGGGTGTATCGGCCTCCAAGCTGCTCACACAAGGGTGTGTCGGCCACCAAGCAAGGGGAAGAGAGGGTGTGTCATGCGCAAGGAGAAGAGGAACTAAAGGGACCTCAAGCTAAGGAAGGGACAACCTATATAGATGAGGAAGGAGGAGAAACCAAGGTGAACATTTGCTATGTGTCGGCCACCCAAAGGACACTTGTCCACCAACTCAAGCCACCACTCTTGCAAGCCATAAGACACTTGTCCAAGATGTGCACCATGTGTTCTCAAAACATGACCAAGGTTGGACCAAGCACCATGGGCGACACAAGCTCCACTCTAGGCCGACACAAGCTCTACTTGGCAGGCACAAGGCCTAAGCAAGCCCAAACAAGGTACCTCAAAGCCCAAACAAGCTCAACAAAGGCCCAAAGAACTCAAGCAACAAGCCCAAGCCTTCATCTCAACCCTAGAGGAAGCAAAGAGAGAGAAGAACACCTCTCAAGGTGACAAACTTGCTCATAAAACCCTAGACTTGGGTTATTTGCAAGTAGCACCTCCAACTCTCAACAAAGCACAACTAAACCCTAATCACCACTAAAGGTGATTAGCAAGCATCAAACCATCAAGGTTAAGCAAAGCAAACAGGGTAAGCCCTAAACGCAGGTCAGGGTCCTTATAGTATGGGAGACGTTGCAGATCGTCATTGTGTTGGTATGAGACATGTGAGTATCAGCTTCTTGTTCCTGAGATTGTACAATATACGACAGATAAGATCAAGGTAATCCATCAACAATTGAAGGCAGCACATGACAGACAGAAGTCATATGCAGATAATTACTGTAAACCCTTAGAGTTCTAAGTGGGAGACAAGGTATATTTGAAATTCTCTCCTTGTAAAGGTGTCTTGAGGTTTGGGAAGAAGGGTAAGTTGGCTCCCAGGTTTATGGGACCTTACCTAGTGATGGCACGTGTTGGAAAGGTAGTATACATGTTGGAGTTGCCACCTGAGATGTACAGGTTGCATCTAGTGTTTCATGTGAGTATGTTGAGGAAATGCCATTCGGATACAGAGTTAATGTTGTAGCCTGTGGAGGTAGAGCTTGATGAGGATATGACCTATGTGGAAGGTCTAGTGTTGATCCTTGATCAGAGAGTGAAGAAGATGAAGAGGAAGGACCTTGTACTTGTGAAGGTTCTTTGGCATTATCATGGTGTCGAGGAATCCACGTGGGAGCTCAAGAAAGATATGAGGATGAAGTACCCCTCTCTTTTCTCTTAGGATTTTGGGGGCAAAATCCTTATTAGGGGTTTATGTCTTGTAAGGACCCTGACCCACATTTGGGATAACCCTATTTGTTTTGCCTAAGTATATTACTTAACACCTTGTTCTAATCATCTGAGATGTAATTAAGGCATGTTGGAAGCTTGAAGTTTCTTGTTTGAGCTTGTTTGGTTGATGCTTGTGTTTTGTGGTGAGGTTTTGGTGCAAATTGCAATTCACCCATAGCTAGGGTTGATATGCTAGTTTTCCACCTCTTGAGTGTTCCTTCTCTCTCTTATCATTATATAGAGGAGAGAGAGATGGGAACCTTGTTTGGGTCTTGGTTGTGTGGTAACATCCTTGGTGATCTTTTAGACACATGTTTGAGGTGTGCCTTACACCTAGATGTGTTGTCTCGGGCTGGAGAGCCCTAGAGAGGTTCCATATCAGTTTGTGAGTGTGTAGGGTTGCACCCTATCGATTTGTGAGTGTGTAGGGTTGCACCCTATCAGTTTTTGAGTGTGTAGGGTTGCACCCTATTAGTTTGTGGGTGTGTAGGGTTGCACCCTATCAGTTTGTGGATGTGTGAACATGTGGTATCGAGCATGACCTTGGTAGGAGACCAAGTGGGTGAGACCTTTCCTAGACCTTATCACCATGTCTTGCATGATGTTGTGCATGTGGCTCTTTCTCGTGGACAAGTGGAACCTAAGCTCCTAAGGTGGTGAAACCTCTTCCATGATCTCTCTCTCATCCCTCTTGTATATATACTCCTTTCTCTCCATACAAGAGGATCCTTTTGGCCATCTTTTCTTTCCCTCATCCTTGTGGATGACCTTGAGAAGTTTAAAAAGCTAGAGGATCTCTCTTGGATTTTGGTGGATGAGTTTCAAGTTATGGTGTTTTTTGCTCATCCTTCATCTTCTACCTTGGTAAGCTCTGTTTCCTAGCTCTTCTTTCTTCTTCTTCTTCTTCTTCTTCTTCTTCTCGGCTATAGATCTTGGATACCTCCTTTCCAACTTGAACTATCCTAACCTTGGTATCATCTTCTTCCTTGGAGGTGTGATGGTGACCGATTTTGGTGGATCATCTTCTACCTTGAGCTTGTGAGCTTGGAACTTGGATCTTTGTGGTGATCCTTGAGGTGGGTTATATAACTCTTAACCTTCTTTGTTATTTTCACTCTTCATATGCTTATCTTTGTTCCTCATCTTGAGATCGTTCATCCCTTGTATGCTAGTAGACATTAACGACCTTAGAACTATTTTGATGATGGATTCTTGTTGGTTTATTCTTCATGTCTTGTACCTTTTTGTTGTGTAGTAGATGGACTAATGGACGATCTTCTCAAGGTTGAAGAAAACAAGTCCACACACATACATGCACCATGTGGAGTATAGGTCATCATGGCTTATAGTGTACAACCAGATACCCTATGTGTCAAGTCATCATGACTTGAAGATGCCTAGGTCGTCATGCCTTGGATATGCTTAGGTTGACAAGTGTTGAGAAGGTTATCTCATTTTGGCTTATGGTTGCTAACCGATTTGGTTGATAGATCTTGAGAAGCTAGCCCATCATGACCTAGCAGAACCTAAACCGATATGGGATGGCTTAATCGAGATGTATGGGGGGTGTTAGTCATCATTCTCTTGAAGTACCTTAAGTATATAAGATGTTTCTCAACCGATATGCCCTTGAAGATGTTAGCCAGTCATGGCTATGGAGGCACCTTGAGGAGTTGATCTATCTTGGAGGCTAATCATAGAAGCCCTAGTTGGGTGGAGGCTAACACACCTAGGAGTGATGATGCCTGATACACCTTAACCCGTGATGCCTAGTTGAAAACTAATCCTAACATCTCGTTACCCCTAGTGTTGCCCGACATGGCTTGGATGCCTGACGCCCTTAGGTGGTGCTGACCGATATTATATGGGATGGTGTTGCTCGACACCCTTAGGAGGTGTTGGCTGATACACCATGGGGTGGTGTTGCTCATCACACCTTATATGGTATTGACCGTCACACTCTTTAGAAGTGATAAACAGTTACACCTTTTGTGATGTTTTCTCTTGTGCCTTACATGGTGGTAGTTGACATGTTGTGATGATGACAAGTCGGCACCTCATGGAAAGTGCTCACTGATATACTACATGGTAGCCCCCACTGATATCTTGTGATAATGGCTATGTTACATCATGTTGAGGATAGGGTTACATGCTATGATGTGATACCCTATATGGTGGTTATGTGAATAATTAGGTGTTGTTTTCTATAATCTTTATCTCATGAAATACCTTATAATGATGATGCAAGTAATGATTTAAGGGTGGTTGTTGATCCAACCTTGTAAACCCTATTTGATTAAATAGAAAACCTAACTCTAATGATGTAATGTGAATGTTATGAATCTTATGGGATGGTAGTATTGATGATATATTGTTCTTCTTGTTACAAGTCTCTAACCATGCAGGTGACATTAGTTGATAAGCATAGCCAGGTAAGAGCTATGTTGCTTATGATATGTTTGAATGGGCATGGTGAGGCATAAGTGTTGTTGACATCCTTGAAAGAGGAGGAAATGGTATTATGACCTAATGATGGCTTATGGCCTTATATGAGATGATGATTTCCCCAGTAATGAGAGGAGGGGTTGTTATCCCAAGATATGTGGTCCTTGTGATGGATGACAAGTATTAAGTGATTGGATGATGAGATCACACCCTATGTGCTCAAATATGTCTGGTGATGTGTTATGCCCCTATTTATGTAGAATTTTCTTAGAGGTTGTACATTGTAACTTGATTAATGTTGAAAGATGCTTAAATGACCTAATTAATCAAGTGGAACCTAATCTAGTAGTTTTCCCTGTGCAATAGATCCATTATGTGTCAATACTTGCTGAATGGTGAAATGAGTTTAACTCAGAACACATATTTTTGAATATTCGGGGGTGAGGACGAATATCCCCTTACGTCCAGGAAAATGTAACACAAGATTGGCCGTGAGCCATACTTGGAAGAGTACGATTTTAGACCGTAGTTCCATGAAATGTAACACAAGATTGGCTGCAAGACATACCATGGAAGAGTGCGGATGTGAACCATAGCTCAATTTCACTTGTGTCGTGACCTGTGCCAAGGTGGGCTAAATCTGCACAGCTGGACTATATGTTGCTGGAAGCAGTCCACTTATGATGTCACTGCATGTTCACTTGTACTGACTGAGGAAGGTGAGGTCTTAGATTCTGGCTCTTCTACTAGACCTGGTATGGAACCAATTTCGACTTATCAGTAGTCGGTTGGATTTGGGTGGTATGACTCAAATCTTCAGGGCATAATAAAATACGTAAACAGTTGTGTAGTATAATTCTACAAGATCAAATACAAAAATATTGGATGATGCCTTGCTTGATCTTTATACAATGTTGTTGATATGAATTATACATGTTCTTCATTTTCCTTTTAAATTGTTAAGATGTTTCATAATTCAACAGTAATTGGTCATCCTGCTGGTAATTATTACCTGTTTCTTGTATTTGTAATTTTATTATTGCTTTGTTTATCTTGCCTATGATAATAATAAATTCGATGGAGAGTTATATCTCTTGTTGAGATTTGGAATATCACCCCATGGGTTTCCCACATCCTTTTTAGGTAGACGTGCACGAGAAGGTAGAGATTGTGCAACAGAGGTTGAGGAGCAGTAGAAAAGGTAGTAGTTGACATGTTGGAAGTGTTGTTGGATGTCTTTTATTGGTAGAGTCCTAGATTCGTCCCTGTACACTCAGGTCCTTGGGGTATTTTTTGGAGATGTTTTGTGGACGTGCTTTCGATATGTGTTTGGCTTGTGTGCCTTGTTGTATATAGCTGTAATGGATGTATGTATATATATTCTGGAACAGGTTCCCTAGTAACATGTAGATGGCACACACAGTTAGTGCTTTGAGGCATGAAAGCACTCACATGCAGAGGTTCTTGCTGTTTGATAGTTTTACAAAAAAGGTTTTAATTTGTAGTGTTTTTCAGTAAACTATTTGTTTAATCTTTCTTCCACGATTTTGTTTTGAGTAATCTCGCTTTGTGTGGCATGGGGCATCACATCCAACATGTCCTAATTACATCTCAAATGATTAGAGCTAGGTGTTAAGCAACATATTTAGGAAAAATAAATAGGGTTATCCTAAAACGTGGGTCAGGGTCCTTACACCTTTGCTCATGATCAAGGAACATGGTGGAATAGATGCTTGTCTTCATTCATCTCCATGCCTCTATCTGGATAGAAGGTGTAAGTCAATGCAAGTGTCATTTGATGTTCCACACGGTAAATCAAATCACCCAATGTGCTATGTGAACTACGACACCTAACAACTATGTCCAATCACAATAGGAAATGCCATCAAAACCCTTAATTGAGCCATGCCACCTTCCAAAACTATGTTCATTTATGTTAATAATGTGGGATGTATGTGTGAATCAATGATTGGATGGTTTGAATAGATATGAGCATGAATTCATATCCATCTTCCTTGAATATTCTAAATTCCATATCTTGTTAAATTGATAAATCCTAATTAACATAATGTTAATAATTAGAGTGTTTGTATAGATATCCATTTAATGCACAATCTTGTCATAGTTAAGAGAGCATTTGGTCTCTAAAATATTATGTTTTCCAAATATCCTCATGTTATGTGAGTATTAGTAAAAAAGCAATTAGCTTCTGAAAAATCCCATTATGTCTTTTAGGTTCTAATAAATAAGTGAACAACTTCTATGACATTTTGATGCATCACCAATTCCAAGAAATCCCATGGTCATACACCGAACCGAAATGGCATATTTTTTTGAGGTACACTATCACTGGCGATCATCCTTGACCTTGGTAATTTATTGCCGATCATTCAAAATCTCAAGAGATATTACAATCTATTTCTATAGTATCTAAATCCCAAAATGAACCCTTAAACCATTGTCGAGTAGGACTTGTAGTGGTTCATTGAAGGACTCTTCCTTTGTCAAATCCGTTAATATTTTAGTGGGGTCATGCGTCCTCCCCTATGATGGATCCTCTGTCATTCATTGTTGGAATGAGCTAATCTATGGCTGGTTCTCCCCCTTGAGGCAACCTGTTTATATCATGATAAGCCTCTTTTCGTGTGAGGTAGTATATCGTTTCTCAATTAATGCTGTCACGTTTAATCGTTTAACAAAGGACTAAGATTCCGGGAAGCTCAAACTCCATTGCGCCCGGATTCACGCGTAGGTAAAACAGCTTCCAAACCGCCACCATGTGGCGGATGGTGATTGGGTACTTTTTTTATATTATGCAATAGGTAAATAAATTTGTTTCGCTTGTAGCTTTTGAACCGTAATGAATTTTTTTATTATACAAAAACTATTGGTTTTGTTATGAAAAATACAATCTAAGAAGCCTAATATTGACATATTTTTGAGATAAAATATAAAAATGATATATATAGGTTGATTGACAACCAACTATAGTGCCCATAAATGGTTATTGACACCTAAAAATACCCAAAATAGTTCATTGACACCCAAAAGTTTAAAATGACGCCCAAATAAGGCATTGGATGCTATGACTCCCATAAATGATTATTGACATCCAAAAAATGGTTAGTCGATGCACAAAATGGTTCGTTGACATCCACAAGTATGAAGATGATGCCCAAATAAGGTAATTGACGCCTAAAATAGTTCATTGACACCAGAAGTTTAAAATGACGCTCAAATAAGGCATTTTGGATACTATGACGCCCATAAACAGTTATTGACGCCCATAAACAGTTATTGACACCCAAAAATAGTTAATTTACGCCCAAAATAGTGCATTGACACCTAAAAGTATAAAGATGGCGCCCAAATAAGGTAATTGATGCCCAAAATGGTTCATTGACACCCAGAAGTTTAAAGTGACACTTAAATAAGGCATTTTGGATGCTATGACGCTCATAAATGGTTATTTACACCCAAAAATGGTTGAATTGACGCCATTAACGCCCAAAATAGTTCATTGACACCCATAAGTTTAAAATGACGCTCAAATAAAGCATTTTGGATGCTATGACGTCCATAATAGTTATTTACACCCAAAAGTGGTTGAATTGATGTCCAAAATGGTTCATTGACACCCAAAAATATAAAGATGATGCCCAAATAAGGTAATTGACGCCCAAAATAATTTATTAACACTCATAAGTTTAAAATGATGTCCAAATAAAGTATCGACAACCAAAACAACATAACGACACCCAAATAACTTATTGGCACCCATAAATGACTAATGACATCCAAAGATGGTTAATTGACGTCCAAGTTAATTCATTGACATCCAAAATAACCGATTCATATCAATTTTATATTTTTTTATTAAAAATACATCAATATTAGTCTTGCTGGAATGCATTTTTCATAACGAATTCAATGGTTTTTGTTTCGTCAAAAAATTCGTCACGATTCAAAAATTATAAGCAAAACAAATTTATTTGCATATTACACAACATCTACCAATACATCCAATTAAAATCCGCCACGTCAGCACTCCAAATCAGTCTTTCCTCCAACAAACTACTTTTCCGGTTGCGTGAGGCGAACTTGCAGCTGCCGCGCGTGACAAAATCATTTTCAGTATCTATCAATAGAGAACCGCATTATGAGCCACTTGCCTGTTTGACAATAACAGCCACCGCCGCCGTCCCAAGTGTACCTACTGCGGATGAATACTGGGTTTATGAATTCTGACAAGAATCACAAGCCGGTACACCGTCGCCACATTCACGTCCTTCTCAAACACACCAGCACTAGCCAGTCCATGTGCCCACCCGACGGCATCCGCTCTAAAATCGACCTTTCGTGTCCATTTACCGATGTGACTGCTGGCCAACTGACTCAAAACACATGGTTCGTAGTCCGTGTGTGTATGCTCGGCTCCGTCCAAGTATCGTCCTCCTTCTCCCCAACTCACAAACTTAAAGACCATCGGTTCAGTTTCACTTCCACCTCTCTCTCTACTGACCGACGCGACGTTGACAGAACACCTACTCGTTTCCAACCGACCGAGCACAGAACAGCGCTGGCAAGCTTCTCCCATTTCGAAGCGATCATGCGCTTACAGCCAGATCGACGTTCTGGTTTTACTTGACGGACGCCGGACGGAGTTGCATACACGTGACCGTCCGGTACTCTCATAGTCTCATGGCCGGAAGTGGTGAGCCTGGTGCAGTTGCGTTGCGTCCTCGTCCATCCTAAAGGCATGACCGTGAAGCAGAAAGGTGGGGATAGAAAGCTGTTACGATGAGATATAGCAGTGGTTGTTGTCGTCGACAGTGGGTTGAACGTCAACGTCTGTCACGAACCGATAGCCGGAATTCAATACATTCTCGCGTTGCCCCGCGGATCGCCGCGCGCTTTTAACGAAACTCCGGGCCGTCCGGTGCTCACCGAATTTCTTTTTCCCACCACACCAACATAACTTAATCCACTTTTACTTGGGTAGTGGGGTGTGAGTCCGTGTATATGTGACCATCTACAGTGGAGGAGTGCGTGTGATGTCTATCGTTTATGAATAAGGAATTTTTTTTCACATAGAGGTCCACTCATCCTGATTTGTACCGTTTTTCCTTTTAGGTTTGATAATGGGTCGGGTTTTGCAAGACCTGACTCAAATTGAACCCGACCTGAATTGAACTAGACCTGATTAGACCCAAAATCAAATAAATCAGATCTGAAATGGACCACACCCGAAAGGACCCGACCGGAGCCAGGCCCGCACATATCCGACCTGAAACCAACCGAACCCGGACCTAAAAATCATAAAAAATACTCTATTATAAAAATATATTTGTAAAAAAAATATGACAAACCTGAAACCAGACCCAACCCAAACTAGATAAGACATGATCCGACACGTCTCGAATTAAAATGAACCCAAACAGAGTCAATGCAAAACTGAAGCCGAAAAAGACCCAAATTTTTTAGTCGGACATGGTAGGATCGAGTAGTTTTTTTGCCACCCCTACCTCTTTCAGATGGCCCGTCCCAAACTGCTATTCATGGAGTCATATATTGCTCCCATAGAAAGACATGTACCAGCGAATTATCTCCATAAAAAGAGGAGAGAGTTAGAAAAATAAGGAGAGAAGTAAAAGTATAATAAAGGTAGAAAAAAAATAAAAGAGGGAAGTAGACATGTGAGAGAAGAGAAGTAAGAAAGAGAGAAGGAAAATATTTAAGAGGAAGGATAATAGTATAAATCAATGTTCCGTCAAAAATATATTTATTAACACCATGTCAAGAAAATGGAGGAAAGTAGAGAAAAAATAGAAATGTGAAGTACACAACGGAGAAGCTTATTAAAGTAGAAAAGTTAACAGAAAAGCATAAAAAATAGAAAAAAGGTAGGAAGTACAAAAGAGAGAGAAGAGAAGTAAATAAAAGAGAAGATGAAGCAGAAAAAATAGGAGGGAAGTATCAAAAATAGAAAAATGAGATTATAAATGAAGGGAAGTTTTAAGAAGAGAGAAGAGAACTATAAATATGTATTCCGCCAAAAAGTACTTATTAGCACAATGTTAAAAAAATAAGTACAATTTATGTATTACAAAGCAAAAAACAATATTACAATGTATGTATTATGAAAAGAAATGTCATTATCAATTTGAAAAATGAGATTATAAATGAAGGGAAGTTTTAAGAAGAGAGAAGAAAACTATAAATATGTATTCCGCCAAAAAGTACTTATTAGCACAATGTTAAAAAAATAAGTACAATTTATGTATTACAAAGCAAAAAACAATATTACAATGTATGTATTATGAAGTGAAATGTCATTATCAATTTGAAAAAAAAACTAAATATTATATAAATATCACGTAGGAAAGTATTATCATGGATGTAAGTACATATTACCAATGTACCAAAAGAATTATTTTTTGACACTATTTGTGTTTATTAGGTATCGTAATGATTTTTTTTGATAAAATTTATGCATATGTGTCAACAACAGAAAAGATTGTAAAAACCCAAAATACATAAATTTTTATGGTAAAAAATACATAAATGAGTGTCGTATCAAAAGATACTTCCCCATCTTTATTTTTCTACTTCCTTCCCCTATTTCTTACAATACCAATAAATACCTCCTTTCTATTTTTCTATTTTGCTCGTCCATTGTCCATTTCCTCCTCTCTTTCCCTAATACACTCTTCTTCTACTTCCCACTCCTTTCTTTTTACTTCCTTCCTTTTTATCTTCTTTTTCTTTATCTCTCTTCATAATTACTCCTGTCATTTGTTATTGTAATTATGCAAGAAGGAGCAAATTTTTTTCCATTGTTAATAAGGAACAAACATTGACTTTCCATGTCCAACTGGACGAGCGGGGACACGATGTACGACTTTGTTTAGCATAATTCATGACTAGATGAAGGTTTTTTTTGTTATTTATTTCTTGAGTTGTTTTTTTTGCCACACTAAACACATAATGTGGATTTGTTATGAAAAAGTCACGCTTTATGTCTATGTGGTCATCTGTGCAACTTGTGTCTATGTTCTAAGATCCTGGATGTGTGCTCATTTATCCAATGAGTGTGTATTTTTCAACATTTTATTAACACACACCGACATATTTTGTGTTCTTATATCTTCGAGAGATTTAACTTGTTATTAGTTGAGTCGGTCTCTTGTAGTGGATTTTATATATGAGATTAAGAGAGAAAAAAATTCTCCCACCCTCTCCCACGTCCTTGACAGAGACTAAATGTCCGGGAGAGTGGTAAATCAAGGTGACAATTGGGATTCGAACCTGGATCTCTTCACGAGGACACAACGTATTTGACCACTTGAGCCACTCCTTATTGGTGTAGTGAATTATATATATATTATTATGTATGAAAGTATAATAAAAATTACACACATAAATAAAAGAAGTGGTTCTTTCAAACTGCATGCTTGGTTGCTTATTTGCTTTTGTTTTTTTTAAATTTAATTGAGTTATTTGTTGTTGCCACCACAAACAAGGAGGGTGAAGGTGTTATAAAAGTGACGTGTTTAGGTCTATGTGGTCATTGATCCAACCTATGCTTGTTCTCCAACAATATGGTTGTGTGCTCATCTGTGCCATCATATATGTTTTCTAGCAATTTGTTATTACATATTGTCCATGTTCTTACATGTTAACTTGCTATTACTTGATCTAATCTCACTTAGTGGGTTTTATATAGATTATAGTATATGAAAATGTCATACAAGTTGCACACATATATGGATATGTGGTTCTTTCAACCTACACACTTGGTCTTTTATTTTATAATTTATATTTTAAGATCTTCTTTGCAGCCATGTCAATCGAATATGCTATATAAGTGTCATGTTTTAGGTCTGTGTGGTCATCATTCAAGCCTGTTTTCATGTTCCTATGCTCATCGGTCCAATCAATTTGTGTTTTCCAATAGTTTGTCTACGTGCTAACCGGTCTAGATTGTCTATGTGCTTACATGTTGGAGGGAGTAAAACTCACTGCTAACCGAGTCATTCTCTATTACTGGGTTTTATATAAATTATTGAGTATTATAATGTAGTAAAAACTACTGACATAAATTGAGGTGTGGTCCTTTCAATCTACAAGCTTGATTTCTTATCCACTTTGGCATTTTTCTGCAATTTATTTTATGAGTTAGTTTTTATAAACATGCCAAATAAGGAGGGTAGTAGTATTATTAAATTTCCATGCTTGGGGTCTGTGTGATCATCAATCAAGCTTGTGCCTTCTTTCTAGTAGCTTGGCTGTGTGCTCATATGTCCAATCAATATGTGTTCTTCTATAGTTCGTCTACATGCTAATCTATCATGATTGTTTGTGTGCTTACATGCTTCCAATTTTGATTGTTTTACTCGCTATTAATACAAATGAATCTCTTAGTGGGTTCTATATTAATTATTTTATATGATTGGGTAGTACAAATTGCACAGATAACAACAGTGTGGTGCTTTCAACCTACACGCTTGGCTGCTTATTCACTTTTGCTATTTTTACAATTTATTATTGAGCTATTTTTTTACTGGATGCTGGAGGTGTTATAGACACTACTACAAAAATGCCTTTTAGCGTCGGTTGTTTAACCCGCTTTGGCGTCGGTTTCCGAGCGACGCCTATGTGGGCGTCGGTAAAGGTCTAACACTTCGGCGTCAGTTTTTTAACCGACGCCTATAGTACTAAACACGGCCGTGTAGGGAAGCACGGCTGTGTCGTCTTGAAGTATGGTGTCACTTGTTTATAGAAAACCGATGCCAAAAGGGTTCACGCCACAGAAAACGGCGTCATCTAGGAAATATTCTGTGTCGGTGTTTAATTGGTAACCGACGCAGAAAGTGTCCTAGATGACGCCGTTTTCTGTGGCGCAAACCCGTTTGGCGTCGGTGATCAACTAAACAACCGACACCATACTTCAAGACGACACGGCCGTGCTTCCCTGCACGGCCGTGTTTAGTACTATAGGCGTCGGTTTTATATGAATAAGCGACGCCTTTTCCACCACGGCCGTGCTTTCCTGTACGGTCGGGTTGTTTGTAATATTAGGCGTCGTTTTTTATCCAATAATCGGCACTGTATGTCTTTGCTGACGGTTTTCTGTAAATAATCGACGCCTATATCTTTTTTTTTTCCATATCAGTTTGCAGGCCTGCTATGGCTGGTCAGTAGGATGAGAACCTGCAGTTCAGTTTTCTTAACTGCAGGTTTACAACATCCATTGATATCAGCCTACAAACAGGCCACAAACCTACAAAAGTCCCAAGGAAAATTTCACACAAGTAGATACATTCATACATCAATTCAATTCTCACATTCACACATATAGAAACATTCAAATACATGTATTAACATTCAGAAATATTCATTTACAAAGTATCATTTATTATCACTATCAACATCCCAATTATATCTTACAGTTGCCACTGCTTGTATGGCTTTTGCCCATTCTTCTCTTATTTCATCTAATGCTTCCATCGTATATGGAGCATGTATATTTTTTAAGCGTTTACCTATAGTGTGGTCAGTTTTAAACACCTGCAAAGAGAATGATGTATATATATAAGTAATAATATAAAAATAAGATTGATATATTTCATACTAACTAATGAGACTATATATAATACCTCATGTATGTTATCGATGTCCAATGCGGCATGTCGGATAATCATCTGCATAAATCACATCACATAGTATGCGCATGCCCAGCCGTTGTCTTGTGTAGCGCACTATAAATTGAAACATACAAAATAATACAACTAAGCACAATTCACATCAATAATGTATACATTGGAGTCGGGAACTTACTTGTACGTTCTTCCAATTTATTGGCTGGTTCTTTTTCCTTAGGACCGTTCCTCCAGCCTTTTTGAATGCATCTAAACCCCTACATATTAATATAACACAGTAAATTGCATAAGTAAATAGTAATGTAATAACAGATATTAACGGACACAAAAATGAAATATTTCTCACCAGAATAATGGCATTCTCATTACGTGTCCAATTTTAGTGTTTAATGTACTTCCCGCGGAATCTAGATAATAAACAGTGAACGTCCCGCGGACATTAACTAGTAACTCCCAATGTTTACCGCTAGAGGTAAAAAGTTAACAATTAATAACTCAAAATGCACAATAAAAATGGAATTTTCTTAAGTCCAAATTATAAATAAAGTAAACTTACTTGACATTGAATGGAGCTATTATTATCGTCTTCTTTTGCTGACCAAAAATTGTAAAAGCATCTATACAGTATTGTTGAACACTGTCGGGGTCTTTAGCTACCATACTAATCAATGATGGAATCAAAAATCCCACATGATCAAATGCAAATTATTTGCATTGATCTTCGACTAAGTAGCTGCAAAACATGTATTACGTATGCATTAATATATAAGAAACCAGATCACCGGATCTTACACAAGGTATATGGATGTATAAATAAGATCTCACCTTATCCATGTCTCTATCATTGATGTATTCAGCCAAGCATACATAAACAGCTCAATAATATCTTGTATAAATAAAGAGCTATCGTATGATTGACCTGCATAATCTGCATCTAAAGAAACAATTATAGGGCAATGTATATTATGTTCCCGTAGCCAACATGCCATTCCCCTACAAGCAGGACCTAACGGGTATGTTAGGTCAGTTGGAACCCAACTTGGTAATGCGGGAAGTGGAGGTGGAGGCCTAGGTGCTCCTGGTGTCTTCTTTTTAACCTGTATATATAATTTCAGATCAGTTGACCTTATATAAACACATTAACAGTCTAAATCAATGTAAATTTATCTTACAATTTCAGTAGTGTAGACGACATCTGCTTTGGGCCACAATATGACCCCGCCTTCTGCCTCAGTAAGTGTATCAATATCCAGGTGGGGATATGGCAATGTAGCTTCCCTCCAATCGGGTAACACACGTATTGGGCCCACACGAACGTAGCCTTGTGGCATTGGAGTCCCGTTAAACCTTTCCCCAGGAAGGGACGGGTAAGCCTGCGCCTCTGCAACAACATAGTCTTGTATTCTTAAGCGGCATGGCTTCAATGCCTACAAATTTACGTAAAGAATGTTATACATATATACATATCATCTTGAAAACATATCATCTTGAAAAGACTAGCTACAATGTCATAAACAATACTTACAGCAGACGTGTTAGGCGATGGGTCTCCAGGATTACTCGCAGTCTGTGCATCAGGAGAAGAATGGGTCGCCATAAGCTGATTGGAAGCCTGAGATGCATGCCACCGCAGCAATTCTTCCTTGACCTTCTCAACAACTACATCATTGACCTTTTTAGCAACTATATCCTCGACTCTCTTATTCTCCTATACATGGATAAAAGAAACATTAGCTTCTTATCATTGAATTTCCTTTTGCAGTAACATTCTAAAAAAAGAATAGGTTACCTCTTCTTGAGAAAGTCCCGCTCTGGGTTTGTGCTGGGATGACCCAAAGAATGCTTTGATGCCCACACCAGCGCCTGCACCCCTAACACGTCCAGGATGCTCTGGGTTACCCAGAGAAACTGTCAATTCATCCCTTGTGCCCTGAGGGATGAACGTGCCTTGTTTCCTCTGCTCGTGCAGCTCCCGCTAATCACCATCAACAGAAATTGGTAAGTTAACACCACAAATAATCAATATTCAAACGATTGCTCTAAGAGTTGTATTTTACCATTTTCGCAGCCGCCTCAGCAGTTACGGGCTTCTTTATTTCACCCTTCTTGTTTTGCCTCCCAGCTATCCAGATATCATGGCGAGGCATGGGTGTGGCAGACTCCTGAGTAGGAGCAGACTCCTGAGTAGCCGCAGACTCCGCCTGTAGTCTTTGGCGAACGCTTGCATAGCCTTTTGGACCCATAGTGTGGTCATGCACATTCAGTGCACGCCTTGCTTTTTATGCGTCACTGAGGGCCTAGTTAGTATGCACATTAATGATTTGGTTAGTAGCACTAAATGTTAATCTTGAATAGGTGAATACAATGTATATTAATTAAATTGGGAGTGACGCCTAATACCTTGAATTCTTCAGATTTTCTTGAAGCAACAAAATTGTCCCAATCTTCTTTGTCCAAGAAGTTCCATTGTTCAAGGGCCGACTTCTTCTTCTTATCACCCTCTTTTATGTATTCTCTATTCAGATTTGTCCTATAATTCCTAAGCATCTTTCCAGCGCGTTGCATCACAATCTTACGATGCAACTTCTCATCTAATGCAAACAGATTCTGTAAAATAGAAATGTTATTAACTAGTATCCAAAATAGAATTGCAAATAATATAATTTGTAATCTACAAAATATAATTGCAAATAATAATAACTCACACATAAATCCTTCCATATCAAGTATTTTTTCCCCTGAGGAACTTTATGCCAATTATCATACTTAACACCACAATGGCTCTGAGTGGTACACCCAAGATAGTTTACAAAATTAACACCACAAGTCTTTCATCCCATCTGTACAAAGCCCAAGTCTTAGATTCCTATCTTCTTCACCAAATTTGGGGTACAATAGATCAATCTTCTTCCACTGTGGGGAATCAGACGCATGTCGTAGGATCCCATCATTATTTTTCTTAACATCTGCATGCCACCTCAAATTCTTCGCATCTTTCGGATTTGCAAACAAGAGTTGAAACCGTGATATTATAGGTATATACCATAACACCTTGGCAGGAGAACCAGTTGTGGACTCCCCCGAAGTCGTCAATTTATACCGTGACGCACCACATTTTGGACAATCTTTCAAATCTACATAGTCCTTTTGAAATAATACACAATCATTCGGGCATGCGTGTTTCTTCTTGGCCTCCATTCCCATTGGGCACAACATTTTCTTTACCTGGTATGTTGAGATTGGCAGCTCGTTTCCTTCAGGAAGCATTTCTTTCAACAAAGTCAACAATGAAGTGAAGCTTTTGTCGCTCCATCTATTGTTAGCTTTCAACTTATACAATCTCAACACAGCGCTAAGCTTCGTAAACTTAACACAACCTGTGTATAACGGTATCTCCGCATCATGCACAATGTTTCTAAAGATAGGAGGTGGATCGGTGTGCTCTACCCTACAACTATCCAGCATCGCATCAACGATGTCTGCTGGAACTGGTTCGTTCACATTTACGTCATCGGAGGCAATTTCTTCTTCCACCCAAGCACTGCTATCAACATCTACTGGTTTCGATTTTGAAATATCTCCATGCTAGTTCCATTCTGTATAGCCTTGTACAATCCCGTTGCACATGACATGACTTTTGATTTCCTCACCAGTGTTGACTTTCAAGTTGTTACCGCAATGCCTACATGGACAGTAGAACCTATCTGTAGGTTTTTTCCTATGTTCCTCGGAAAATCTAATAAACTGATCAAGACCAGATATAAACTCTGGGGTGCAACGATTACGAATGGACATCCATGATCTATCCATTCTATGATCAAAGAGAAAACAAGTATATATTAGGAAACAAGTATATATTAGGAAAAGATTAGGGTATACACTTACATCCTAAGTGTATAATGTGATGTCATTCTTATATATAATAAATATGTACCACCTATCCCATCCTTGAACACCTAATCTCACTAGTAAGTGTATAATGTGTATTGGGTTTTCAAGAAAATTTCGGCAGCATTTCCCCGCTGTTCTCTAAGTACATATGTACTTAGAGAACAAACGGGGAAATGCTACGGAAATTTTCTCGAAAACCCAATACACATTATACACTTACATCCTAAGTGAGATTAGGTGTTCAAGAACAGTCCCAAACCGGGGACTATCCAAGATTTACTCCTAATGAGTCAATCTTGGACGGGTTTCTAGGCCAACAAACACAATAATATATATCTACAATGAAGCCGGACTCCATACAAACAGTACATAATTTAGTGATTGTTCATTCTAATTTATACCAATGTACAAGTAATATAAAGAACAATGATTGTTCACTTTCTAGGCCAACAAACACATGTGATGTCATTCTTATATATAATAAATGTGTACCACCTATCCCATCCTTGAACACCTAATCTCACTAGTAAGTGTATAATGTGTATTGGGTTTTTGAGAAAATTTCGGCAGCAATACCCTGCTGTTCTCTAAGTACATATGTACTGAGAGAACAAACGGGGAAATGCTACCGAAATTTTCTCAAAAACCCAATACACATTATACACTTACATCCTAAGTGAGATTAGGTGTTCAAGAACAGTCCCAAATCGGGGACTATCCAGGATTTACTCCTAATGAGTAAATCTTGGACGGGTTTTCTAGGCCAACAAACACAATAATAGATATCTACAATGAAGCCGGACTCCATACAAACAGTATATAATTTAGTGATTGTTCATTCTAATTTATACCAATGTACAAGTAATATAAAGAACAATGATTGTTCACTTTCTAGGCCAACAAACACATGTGATGTCATTCTTATATATAATAAATGTGTACCACCTATCCCATCCTTGAACACCTAATCTCACTAGTAAGTGTATAATGTGTATTGGGTTTTCGAGAAAATTCGGCAGCATTTCCCCACTGTTCTCTAAGTACATATGTACTTAGAGAACAAACGGGGAAATGCTACCGAAATTTTCTCGAAAACCCAATACACATTATACACTTACATCCTAAGTGAGATTAGGTGTTCAATAACAATCCCAAATCGGGGACTATCCAAGATTTACTCCTAATGAGTAAATCTTGGACGGGTTTTCTAGGCCAACAAACACAATAATAGATATGTACATGTTAGGGTTTCATCACCATTAATGTTAGGGTTTCATCAATGTTAGGGTTTAATCAAATCAAATTAGGATGCTAGAATGGACAAGTTTAAATCTTATTTCAACATGCATCAAAATTTACTGAATTAGGTCAAGCATTAGGATTAGAAGCACAAATATATGCAAACAAAAAGATTTGTTCGTATCCTAGAATTTACATAAAGCATTACATATAGATTTGTTCATATCCTTACCAATAACAAACACGGCCGTGGGTGTTGGCCTACCACGGCCATGCTGGGCAGCACGGGCGTGGTAGGCCAACACCCACGGCCATGTTTACTGTTGGTAAAGAGCTAGGGAGAAGGAAGAACAGAGGCTACGGCTACTACCTGGAGGCTACGGCGGGCAGCAGGCAGGCAGGCGACACGACAGGGAGGACGGCGGCGAGCACGGAGCAGGCAGCGACGACGCCAACGAGGACAGCGGCAACGGCAAGGAAGGACGGCGGGTGGCGGCAAGGAGGAAGGCGGCGCGACGGTGAGCTCCAGGCGGTAGGGAAGGCAGACCAAGGAGCAGCAGTGGCTGCGGAGAAGGGGGCGCGGCAGAGAAGGGGGCGCGGAGAAGGGGAAGAAGGTAGCAGCAGTGGCGGCGGAGAAGGGGGCGCGGCGGCGGCACGGCGGCGCTGTCGTGGACGAAGAAGGAGCTTTCGTGGAGGAGAAATCGGCGGCGTGGTCGGGCGACAGCAGAGAAGAAAAGGGAAATCGGCTCGTAATGAAATAGAAGAAAGGGGAAGAGTCGGGCGATCGCGGGATATTAAGTTCCCAAATGGCGTCGGTTTTTTCAAACAACCGACGCCTAAACTCTTTAGCGTCGGTTGTTTGAACCAACCGACGTCCAATTGGATGATATTTTCATGAAATTGTTTGGCGGGAACCACTTTTAGCGTCGGTTTATAACAGGTTAACCGACGCTGAAAGTGACACTTTTTGCGCAAATTTTTATCATGCATAGGCTTCAGTTTCTATCTACATAACCGACGCTAAAAGTGACACTACTTTTTTTGCTTGAAAATTGGATTTCGCGGGCGACTTTAGGCGTCGGTTTGTTATTAACAACTGACGCTGTATTCAAAGCGGTACCCGTGTCTCGTTGGTCTTCGAATATAGACGTCGGTTTGCCTTAATAACCGACGTCTCATAGTGTAGGCGTCAATTTTCCTAAAGAACCGACGCACAGAAAAGTGACACTGAATGCTGTTTCTGTAGTAGTGAGAAAAGATATGCTTTGAATATGTGATAGCAGTCTGTGTTTATGTTTCAAGAAGCTCAACCTTGTGCCTATAGATCCAATTAGTCTATGTTTTCCAACATTTTATCTATGTTCTAATTAGTCAATATTATTTGTGTGTACAACTTGGAAAGAGTGTTGGTATGTATGCCCAAAGAGACAATCATATGATGCTTGTAATGGAATAACATGTAATTCATTTGATTAATAAATAAAGACAATCTTCCAATTTATTTTTTTTAATTCAGTTATAAGATAATGATGTAACATTATAAATGTCTAAAGAATAATATTACTCAATGACGTATGTCTTCAAGTATTAGCCTTGAGGAAATGAGATCATACAAATGTTAACAGTACATATACATATTCTCATTATGTCCCTGATGTGTTGTTATTGTGGAAAGTTGATAGACAATGATAACACATAAGATCAGAGTGTGGGTTGATTGATGACATAATCTCATTAGTCATGATATGGCTATATCAAAGTAAGCACATAGCTACATGTTAGAGAACAGTGTATCAGGCATACCCACCATGATACTGACACATGAAAGCCCTCATCATGGATGTCATAGTCAGCTCTCATAGTGATGGGGTTCTTAGACCTAAAATCACTACACCCATCACATGTCGTTGGGTACACTTTGACATCATCAAATGCAATCCTGAAACATGGGTTGTGATAAAGGTGACAATTGGGTGACTTTGATGCATGGGGATAGACTGTGAGTGATAGAAATGGGATTCATCCCTCTTACCGGAGTTTGATGTTCTAGGCAACTTGACTAGCGAGACTGAGCAATGCATGGCCATGCACATTTGAGTCAATATGTGATATTAAGCTTACATATATCTCAGACAGTGTGCTCTAGTTTAAGAAACAAGATTGAATGATGAAGAGGATGACTACACCATGCCTCGAGTTCAATCTGGACATCAGTGACAAATGAACTATACAAACATTGCAACACCATACACAAATTGTAGGTTGAAGTTGTCCTCCAATTTTCCATTTACTTGGATAGCATTCATGTGTGACTAGGAACCACTCATTGTTTGTGTTGTCATAAGTTGTTATTGACATTCACTACCACCTATAGGGTCACACACATAGGTCTCAACCTAGAATAGGAGTATGATCTTGAATGATAGTTTAATTAATTACTAAAATGTTTAGGTTATTGCTTGTGATGTCATAAATTGTTATGGACATTCATTGCCAACGTAATATGGGACCTATAGGGTCACACACATAGGAACTCATATAGAAGAGGAGTTTGATCTTAAATGATGATTGAATTGATTACTAAAGTGTTTAGGTACTCAATTCACACAAAAAATCAGTTGACTAGACTGCCATACATTCAGTTCAAGTGTCGAGGCTATCATTTGGAGTGTCAGGTTGATTAGAACTGAATTGGCTGAGTTCTTCCTAATCTGGGAAGCGAGGCGACTATTTTGAATAAGTGAGACGATCATTTTGAAAAAGTGAGAGGACAATCTCGTGAGAGCGAGACACTCAGTTCATGGAGAAATTCAAGTACATCAAGGATTAGTGCAGACATCACAGTGAGCATTAATTGGATTCAAATTGGCAATTCATGTGCAATCATGAAACATCATGAAATGACCATCTTTCTTAGCATAATGACCATCTCGCCTATGAGACAACCGTTTTGGCTCTCACATGTTACGAAACTTTCAAAATTGTTGTAATAATTTGATATCTTCCAGTCCCTTCCACTCCCTCACAGACTGGGAACCCTGACCCTAGCCTCTACTATAAATAGAGGGATACTGGGGCCTTCCCAGAGCACAACACAGACAATTTAGAATAAGTCACTCTAACAATATTGTCCTATCTGGTTGTGGTAACTAAGAGAGCCTAGGAAAGTCCTACCCAACTAGGGAGGGATGGCCACATGAGAGAAACAACTGAGGATCATTTTTGTGGGAGAGTAGGTGACTAGTACGCCAATAGGAGGGACAACTCCTTCCTGTCTATTCTAGATGGACGATAGGAGTTCTATCTCATCCATGTAGACCACTCTAGAGGCAAGAGTCCTTTGGGTACTACTATGAGGGAAACATCAACTCACAGTCCGTGGCGAGATCAACGGAGCCACTGCAACAATTGTATGAGTTTATTGTCTATGGAGGAGCAGTCAGACGAGTTTGAGTGCAACCACGAGTTGTACATACACCATCTAAGATAGAGTGTGCATGTAAATTAATGAGTATTGTCACAAGACTTGCTCCAGGACCAAGTATATCTTTGTAAAACCATCCTTCTCAATGCATAATTATTGACATGATCTGCTGGTTAATGGGTATTATGTCAGTAATATTTTTGTTTCTGCTACCTATCTGATGCCATATTTCCATATAGTGGTATCCGACCCACGACAATTAATTATGTTTTGTGATAATTGCTATGATAAAATTTATTGCATGTTCTCATTTGTGGTTATAGCATGTATATGATACATACTATATATGTGGTGATTGGATAAAGTATATGTATTTACAAATACAAACTCCCTCAATTAAAATATTAAGTCTAAGATGCCTTCTGTTAGCAACACATACAAAAAGCTTGATCGACCAAGCATAGATTTTCACAAAGCATGGTGCACCATCTATCTCGTGGAAATGTAATGGTAGAAATGTAGATTTGCAAAAAGCATGGTGAGTATCTATTGTGTTGGTTATTGGGTCAGGCTTAACTAGTGACTTGGAGAGCCCAAGCCCAGAGGCATATAGATTATTATGGCAAAGAGATGCACATATCATCTATCCAAGAGTTGCTTGGCAAGTTAGCCTACCTAAACAATCAAGTTATTGGTGATCAGCCAAAACTGAGTCATGACTTGATGAAATGTGGATCTTGGCCAGCTAAGATATTTTATGTTGCAAATATTCTGAATTCATCTTGAGAGCTATCAATTAGAATAAAATAGTGGGACCAGTAATTGATCAAAGACCTAATTAATATTGTCAAATTTATCAAATCAAACCAAATCAAAAGTATTTTGAAAAGTTGCAATATTTCTTTATAGAATCAAATGTTAAACACAAAACCGTTCAAATGGTGACCAGTCCTCAAAAGGGATAAAATGGGATGAAGTTCCACAATTGATTAAGGACTTTGAGAAATGTTCTCATCAATGACCGAAGGCTCTATGTCCTTGATAGACCAATGCCAGAGGAACCCCCTCCAAATGCGCCTAAGGATGAAACATGTGCTTACTGGAAGCATGCTAATGATGCCATTGACATTTGAATACCTAATGCTTGCATGAACAACATAAAAACATGGAAATTCTTGAGATGGTAACACGTCTTAAGAATCATGTAAAGCAAAGAAGGTATAATGTCTCTAAAAGTGTTATTTGAGTGCAAACTAATAAAGGGAAGTCCAGTATGGCCCCATGTGCTCAATGTGATTGGACATGTGGAATGAATGGGATTTCTCTTAGATCAAGAGTTGACCATGAATATGATTATGCAAGTGTTGCATGAATCATATAGTCAGTTTATCAAATGATTGGCATGTTGATGCCAAAGTAAGAAAGAAGAAGGACAAATCCGTGATGGCGATCAATAGAAGTGAGTCCTAGGGCAAAGGCAAGGATAAGAAGTGTTCTAAGGCTAAGCTTAAGTCCAAGTTTTATGCACTCAAGTCATAGAGAAGGGTAAGTGGAAAAGGAATCTGTCCTTTTCACTTAAAGGATAAAGAAAAGAAAGTTCCACCATTGTCACTTATCTGGACATTGGAAAGAACTATCCTCCTTATAGAGGATATCAAGAAGAAGATGGAGATAGAGATCTCTACTTTAAGACCTGAGAAGAAGTAAGCTAGAATTGTGTGCAACAAGGGTTGTTGCCTTTATAGTTGGGATATGTCACTCATGGGCACATAATAGAATTAGTAAATTGCAATTATGTACCTTCCATTGATGAAAACATCATATGTCTTGGCATACTTGATAGTTGTAGAGACAAACATGTATGACACATATATTGAATTACTTGATAACTTAAACAATGAATACCTATAGCAGTGTCATCTAGAGTACATAAATGAGAAATACATCTCTAGAATCCATATGATGGTTATCTAGATTCTTTTGGTTGTTGAACCAATAGAGACATGCAAGTCTTATTTTTTATGTGCAATATGACAATAGTATCTTCACTAGATGTAGTAAGAGAATGACTATTCCATTAGGGCTAGTACATACTGATGTACACAAGACCTTTTAGAATAAATGCTAAAGGTAGTTGCAAGGACTTCATTATATTAACAATTTTATCAGTAGATATAATAATTTGTATTTAATGAAATACAAGTTTGGATCTTTTGAAGTGTTCAAGGAGATAATAAATTAAGTACGTAACTAATTTGGTAAAAGTATTAGGATACCTCTATGTGATTGATGTTGAAATACAAGAGTTTGAGGACATTTTGGGAGATCATGATAGTGTATCATGATGAACTCCACTTGAAACACAATGATAATATATCATCAGAGTGTATCTGAAAGAAGGAATCACATTGTGTTAAGTCATAGTGCATTATCAACAAATCTAGCTAATCTTCCAATATTCATTTTGACACATGTTTTACTCTAAAACAATGTACCGTGCAAATTGGTTAAAAAGGACACCATTTGAGATATGGCATGGGAAGTGTTCCGATACATCTTTTATAGTGATTAGGATTGAAGGCTTATATAAGAAAATAGTTTCTCAAAAGGCTTTATCCACAAATCAAATGAATGTTATCTTGTTGAATACTACTTATATTCCAACCCAACAACAAAGTGTTTGTTGCTAGGATGGCTAAATTCCTAAATAAAAATTAGTTTCAAAGGAATCCGTGGGAGTAAAAGTGGAAATTGAATTGTCAGGATCTACTCTTTTGATCAGCATAAATACCAACCATTAGAGATAATCCCAAACCTAAACCCAGATTATGAAATAAAATAATGAATTCTCGACAAAGGCGATTAAACAATATATGAAAAAGACATATAAATTTTTCCTTTTTCTTTCTTCACAAACTCATAAATCAATGTCACATCAAGGACATCACATTCAGATATCACAAATCATATTCAACTCCATTAAATCTAGAATCAAATCTTGTTCTCATATGCGGTTCAGTTTACAACAGATACATGTACATTGATGAACAAACTTAATCTACAACCCATCCCGAGAAAGAGAGAGTACATGGACATTCTAATATATCTAGATTATGCTATTTATATCTTCTTTATCATGACCTCTCCACTGGATAGCATTTTACCTATAAACATTTGAAACTACTTTATGAGACTCATATAGAGCCACAGTGAGTGGATACCTCCCATTCAAGCTAGGTACATGCATCAACATCATATTAAGTATAATAAACTTAAGAAAAACATGCATATATTGAAAAGTCTAGCAGATAGTTCTATCATAAATCATTTCTAACTTATAATGGTAATCTAATCCAACAGATAAGGTAATCACTTAAACCAATTATAACTTTAAAACAACTTTTAAAGCATGTCTATGAATAAATCAACAGATACTTCTTGGTTCAGATTAAGAATCCTACTGCATGAGTGATAAGTCAAGTCTAAGCATATTGAATCAATACATAGCAATAACATTATATTTGTGACACTCCACCAGCCGGACCAGGATCACATCCTGTAGTCCTAAAGTTGAAGTACACATAATACATATATACCAACCAATAATATCAAATAGCAAGAAATCCAACTCATATTTAGAATGGATATAAATCCCAACATTTATAACTTGTCAACATGACAGATCATAATATGAAAATGTCCATAGCAACATGATTACTTTCTAAAACAAGAAGCATAATCAACAATGACAAATCATCAAGTAGATATACAAGGAATGTAACAACCATTCAAATCATGTTCTACATGGGTTATCATATTTGATTCATTTGCCCTGAAATTACTTGGCTTGTGTACCTCACCAAGTAGAAGTCGCCACACCTGATTCTCATGTCAACGACTCACCGTCACTATCTTAGGGTTTAGCCGACCACCCTAAGATATCAACAACATACCCTGGCTACCTCAAGGTTGCCTAAAGAGGCTCACGTCCTCATCTCGGGTACATGAGATAGGAACCAACAAAACAGTATATCACATATCACAATATTTCACATATTTTTCACATTTCACATATTTCATTTCAACAGAGTCTATTCCATATGGAGATAGACTTTCACAGCAAGGATTTAGGGACAGATCCACTCCAGATGACTCACTCCTAAATCTTGATGGACTAACCTTTAAGGTCTCGATCCACACTCCAGAAATCCTTCTCATAATTCATTGATTACTACAAGGAGATCCATTTTGTTTCCCCAGTGTGATCCTTGGGGGAAACTCATGGTGTTTAGGGCACCTAACTAGATGTTCTATCATTTCACTTTTTATTAATCTCTTTTAATCATCTTACAAGAATTCAAAACATCATATATCATATATGTGTATTCTCACATAACTAGAATAACATGAAATAGATTAAGTTTATCAATAAGGGAAATGATCAAAGAAAGAAGCGCAATAAGTCTATAGATTGCAACATATATGATTATTTCGATCTACTACATCAACTCATAGAAATCATCAACATTGGGCCTTCAGCCCAAGACATAATCTTATTGTCCATCATTTACCCCATTAGGGTTTTATCATCATCAGTGGGCTTTCAGCCCTAGACATAATCTCATTATGCAATATTTACCCTTATCTGGGTTTCTCAATGTAAGGAGTGCATATTAAATTCAATTTCTACATAAATCTTAGCAGTTCATTGTATATCATAGTTTGAACAAATATTAAAAGAGGCATTAGAACTAGCAACAGTAAAAGCATATAGATATCATGTATTATTCCTCATACTCAGAATAGATTTATTATACAACATATGCCTGTTTCATCCAATCTGAATAGATGCCAATATTTTCATGCATATACATGCATAACAGACTTAGTTCTCTTCTTATTTTATTTCACATTCTTCATACGGGTTACTAATCAACACATGTTGATTATCATTTGAATTTTGTACTATTAGTCCATTCTCAGAGTATAATTCACAATTCAAGAACACATTCTTGTAAATCAATTCAAATACTCAACTTTCATCTTTAAGTTAAATTCAACTACAGTTATGTGCATCTCTTAATCCCCCATTTGATATTGTCTTTCACTAGCATCATCAAACTCATCATTTTAGGGTAAGAGTTACATTCTTATAATCATCTACTAATTCCTATCTTTTTCCATCATTTTATACTCAGTAGTCTCAACTTCTTTCATTTCATGTTCATTACATTATCTGGACCAATCTTTCTTAATTCGATTTACATACAATGCTTCCCTTCTACATAACATTTATCAATGTATAGTTCTTAGTATATTTCATTTAATTTGGGTTAAGCCACATGTAATTAAAATAAAAGATAAAATACTTCATCATACTATCTTCATTAGTTTCATCTTTATCTTGCAATCACCATTAAGTACATCTTGTTCATATTATCTCTTATATTCATGTAAGTGTACCTTGTCATTGACTACTAATGTCATTCCCATAATCAACAATGATCATTCTTTATTATACTAAAACAAATGCATTAGACTTAGATGATATTAGTAAGACTCATCATATTCAATTAAAGTATTAATACCTTCAACTTCAACATTTGATCACATTTACAACATCATATACAAGTTCTAACTTTATCACTGATAATCATCTTAATAATAAACTTTTAGGGTTTTTAAGAAGTCATTCCTTAGTTCAATGTATCATAATAATCATATCATTCAGTAATCCAATCACGACTCAAGTGTTCATTAGGGTTATTCACAAACATGGAAACCCTAGTTTGCATTTTCACACATTTCATTCATCAATCATAAGTATAAATTGATTAATTGACTCATTTCATTCACTTCCTCAACACAAATCCTAATCTAATATGTGGTCATTCAATTCCATTAACATTCAACAATACACTTGTATCATATAATCTAGTACAATTCAAATATGATTTTACACATGTCAATTCAATTCCAAGCATATCAGCCATTGGGTTGATTTTTAGGCGAAATTCACATGAAATAGCATAGTCATCTACCCATAAGAAAAACCCATGGATCCTCAATCAATATATTAGGAACTAATTAAGTTCCAATCAATGATAAATATTCAAAATTAGTAGAATTGGATCCCGAATATCTTTCCCAAATCATATCCAATCACATACATATACAAACAATGTTTCTGATTGTTTTAGCTGGATAGAATTAGGATTTCAACATGAATACAAAGCTTAGGAGGGAGAAAAAAACTCACCAAAGGTGCCAACCACTTTAATTTCGTAGGTCAACCTCTGAATTTTTGGAAACCCAATCAAGCTCTCACAAAAGAATCCAATTCTTTCTCCTCTCAACTCAGAAACCCTAGAAATGGGGATAAGAAGAGAAAGAATGAGAAAAGGGGGAGATTTGATGTGATTTCGAATCAAATTAGGGGAGGTATGTAATCTTGACATGTGAGAGAATATTCACCATTAAATGCTATGCAAAGAAGCTAAACTTACTTGATTTCATCATATCTTGGATAGAGAAACCCTAGGTCAACATCTCCACCACTTTCTCTTCTCAAAACCCTAGCTCTCCTCTCTCTCTCAAGAATTTCATTTCTTTGATAGGAATGACGAGTTATGAGAGGTTCTTGTGTGTTAGGTTAGTCATATAGATGAATTGAGGTGCTTAGAACAATTGCAAACAAGCCCCTCAATGTATTTTTATTTTGCTCAGACTGGTTGGTCGGCTGAGTTATAAACTCGACCGAAACCACACTTTTCAGAACTCAAACTTCATCCAAAAATTATGAAACTTTAACCCAATGTCTAAAATTGAGTTTATAAGAAACTTTTAGACCATTTGGAGTTACCAATAAATAATTAAAATCAAATACTACACTACTATATTGTAGTCAACAACATGGTCGGTCGAGTTTGTCCTTCACAGAACTCAAATGACACCCCTCTCTGTAGGGATCAAAAATCATCCAAAAATTACATAAATTTAATAAGGTGTCTATAATGGAGTAAATAAACTATAGTTAAAATTTGAGATTAATTGGATATACCAATAAAAATATAAAATTCAATTTCCACACTATCATATCAATCTGAAAATATGATCGGTCGAGTTTGAAACTTGACCGACAAATAGGTCATAACATTCTTCAAAAATTATGATATTTTTGAAGAGTGTTAAAATTTGATATATACAAATCATATCCAAATTTTAATTAAATTATAGTTACACATAAAATAATAAAAATCATTTAGTGAGACATTATACTTATCAAATTTTGTATTCATATGTCATGAAAACCCTAATTTGGGCTGACTAGGGTTTCCAAAATTTTAAACCTAATTATGTGGATAAAAGTATGATTAAACCTTCTCATTATATTTAAGACATCAAAACTTAACTACCACCATTAATCAAGATTTAAACCATGATCAACTTAGTTAAGCACACCATCATCCAAGTAAACCCTAATTAGATGACTAATTTGAAAACAGGTCATTACAAATTATCCCCTCCTTTTAGGATTTCATCCCAAAATCCAAGAAAAGATACCAAAGAATATCATGTCATCTAATCATTCATCTTTCCCGACATCTAGTGAGAAAGTATTCCATTTTATCTTTCTTTCATATAACATCTTTTTTTTGTATTAGATGGATATTTCATCCTATGTCATCATCATATCTCTCCTTGAGTATTATAAACATTTGAATCGCTAATATAAGTCATACATCATCTATCAAGATCTGATTGACATCACCTTTCACATCCTTTTTTTAAATTTGATTGTGTATCTCATGGATTAAGATTATGACTCATTCACATATTATCATCTGTATTCATCAATTTCCTTTTATAAAGAAGATCATCTAGTGTGCATCTTAGTTCATAGTTTTTTCTCACAATTTTAGATTTCATACTCAGACTCAAACTCATTAGAGATTATGTTCATAATCCATTAAGCTTTCATCTTTCTTATATGAAATTTCATGTTTTCCATAGGTTCCATATTGAATTATAAAATCCTTTTCTCTTTCACCATTTTATCGCCATTCTTCTCTTTTTCATCATGTATCTTATTATACTACCAAACTATGTTCATCTGGATATTTGATCAGGGCATCTAGAAGAAGTATAGTTGGTAGTTCCATACTAGCTTAGCTCAATACCCAAATACTTGACCAAAGTATCTGGATACTGAATTTAGTCAGTATGTACATCATTCAGGTTATATTCAACATCCACATTATCATTTAGTGCTAGACCCTATTGTCCCTGTAGACTCATCTAACCTAGGCTATGATACCACACTTGTCAGGACCCACTCTTTTAATCAGCATAAATACCAACCATTAGAGATAATCCCAAACCTAAACCTAGAGTATGAAATAAAACAATGAATTCTCGACAAAGGTGATTAAACAATATACAAAAAAGACAGATAAATTTTTCCTTTTTCTTTCTTCACAAACTCATAAATCAATGTCACATCAAGGACATCACATTCATATATCACAAATCATATTCAACTCCATTAAATCTAGAATCAAATCTTGTTCTCATATGTGGTTCAGTTTACAACAGATACATGTACATTGATGAAAAAACTTAATCTACAACCCATCCCAGGAAAGAGAGAGTACAGGGACATTCTAATCTATCTAGATTATCCTATTTATATCTTCTTGGTCATGACCTCACCGCTGGATAGCATTATAACTAAAAACATTTGAAACAACCTCATGAGACTCATATAGAGTCCCACTGAGTGGATACCTCCCACTCAAGCTAGGTACATGCATCAACATCAGATTAAGTATAATAAACTTAACAAAAACATGCATATATTGAAAATTCTAGCAGATAGTTCTATCAAAAATCATTTCTAACTTACAATGGTAATCTAATCCAACAGATAAGGTAATCACTTAAACCAATTATAACTTTGAAACATCTTTTAAAGCATGTCTATGAACAAATCAACATATACTTCTTGGTTCAGATTAAGAATCCTACTGCATGAGTAATAAGTCAAGTCTAAGCATTTTGAATCAATACATAACAATAACATTATATTTGTGACACTCCACCAGCCGGACCAGGAACACATCATGTAGTCCTAAAGCTGAAGTACACAAAATACATATCTACCAAACAATAATATAAAATAGCAAGAAATCCAACTCATATTCAGAATGGATATAAATCCCAACATTTATAACTTGTCGACATGACATATCATAATATGAAAATGTCCATAGCAACATGATTACTTTCTACAACAAGAAGCATGATCAACAATGACAAATTATCAAGTAGATATAAAAGGAATGTAACAACCATTCAAATCATGTTCTACATGGCTTATCATATTTTATTCATTTGCCCTGAAACTACTTGGCTTGTACCTCACCAAGTAGAAGTCACCACACCTGATTCTCGTGTCAAAGACTCACCGTCACTATCTTAGGGTTTATCCGGCCACCCTAAGATATGAACAACAGACCTTGGCCACCTCAGGGTTGCCTAAAGAGGCTAACATCCTCAAATAAGGTACACAAGATAGGAACCAACAAAATAGTATATCACATATCACAATATTTCACATATTTTTCACATTTCACATATTTCATTTCAACAGAGTCTATTCCATATGGACATAGACTTTCACAGCAAGGGTTTGGGGCAAGATCCACTCCAGATGACTCACTCCTAAATTCTTGTGGTCTAACCTTTAAGGTCTCGATCCACACTCTGGAAATCCTTCTCATAATTCATTGATTACTACAAGGAGATCCATTTTGTTTCCCTAGTGTTGTCCTCGGGGGAAACTCACGGTGTTCAAGGCACCTAACTAGATGTTCCATCATTTTACTTGTTATTAATCTCTTTTACTCATATTACAAGAATTTAAAACATCATATATCATATATGTGTATTCTCACATAACTAGAATAACATGAAACAGATTAAGTTTATCAATAAGGGCAATGATCAAAGAAAGAAGCACAATAAGTCTATAGATTGCAACAAATATTATTATTTCTATCTTCTACATCAACTCATAACAATCATCAACAGTGGGACATAATCTTATTTTCCATCATTTACCCCATCAAGATTTTATCACCATCAGTGGGCTTTCAGCCCTAGACATAATCTCATTATGTAATATTTACCCTTATTAGGGTTTCTCAATGTAAGGAGTGCATATTAAATTCAATTTCAACATAAATCTTATCACTTCATTATATATCATAGTTATGAACAAATATTAGAAGAGGCATTAGAACTAGCAACAGTAAAAGCATATAGATATCATGTATCATTCCTCATACTCGTAATAGTTTATCATACAACATATGCCTGTTTCATCCAATCTGAATACATGCCAATAATTTCATGCATATACATGCATAACAGACTTAGTTATGTTCTTCTTTTATTTCACATTATTCATATGGGTTACTTATCAACACATGTTGATTATCATTTGAATTTTGTACTATTAGTCCATTCTCAGAGTACAATTCACAATTCAAGAACACATTCTTGTAAATCAATTCAAATACTCGACTTTCATCTTTAAGTTAAATCCAACTACAATTATGTGCATCTCTTAATCCCCCATTTGATATTGTCATTCACTAGCATCATCAAACTCATCATTTTAGGGTAAGAGTTACATTCTTAGAATCATCTACTAATTCCTATCTTTTTCCATCATTTTATACTCAGTAGTCTCAACTTCTTTCATTTCATGTTCATTACATTATCTAGACCAAACTTTCTTGATTCACTTTACATACAATGCTTCTATTCTACATAACATTTATCAAAGTATAGTTCTTAGTATATTTCATTTAATTTGGGTTAAGACACATGCAATTAAAATAAAAGATAAAATACTTCATCATACTATCTTCATTAGTTTCATCTTTATCTTGCAATCACCATTAAGTACATCTTGTTCATATTGTCTCTTATATTCAGATAAGTGTACCTTGTCATTGAATACTAATGTCATTCCCATAATCAACAATGATCATTCTTTATTATACTAAAACAAATGCATTAGACTTAGATGATATTGGTAAGACTCATCATATTCAATTGAAGTATTAATACCTTCAACTTCAACATTTGATCACATTTACAACATCATATACAAGTTTCGAACTTTATCACTCATAATCATCTTAATAATAAAATTTTAGGATTTTCAAGAAGTCATTCCTTAGTTCAACATGTCATAATAATCATATCATTCAGTAATCCAATCATGACTCAAGGGTTCATTAGGGTTATTCACAAACATGGAAACCATAGTTTGCATTTTCACACATTTCATTCATCAATCATAAGTTTACATTGATTAATTGACCCATTTCATTCACTTAATCAACACAAATCCTAATCAGGATATGTGGTCATTCAATTCCATTAACATTCAACAATAGACTTGTATCATACAATCTAGTACAATTTAAATATGATTTTACACATGTCAATTCAATTCCAAGCAAATCGGCCATTGGGATGATTTTTAGGAAAAATTCACATGAAATAGCATACTCATATACCCATAAGAAAACCCCAATCAATATATCAGGAACTAATCAAGTTCTAATCAATGATAAATAATCAAAATCAGTAGAATTGGATCCCCAATATCTTTCCCAAATCAAATCCAATCACATACATATACAAACAAGTTTTCTGATTGTTTTAGCCAGATAGAATTAGGCTTTCAACATGAATACAAAGCTTAGGAGGGAGAAAAACACTCACATCAGGTGCCAAGAACCTTAATTTCGTAGGTCAACCTCTGAATTTTTGGAAACCCAATCAAACTCTCGCAAAAGAATCCAATTCTTTCTCCTCTCAACTCGGAAACCCTAGAAATTGGGATTAGAAGAGAAAGAGTGAGAAAAGGGGGAGATTTGATGTGATTTCAAATCAAATAAGGGGAGGGACGGAATCTTGACATGTGAGAGAAGATTCACCATGAAATGTTATGCAAAGAAGCTAAACTTACTTGATTTCATCATATCTTGGATAGAGAAACCCTAGGTCAACATCTCCACCACTTTCTCTTCTCAAAACCCTAGCTCTCCGCTCTCTTAAGAATTTCATTTCTTTGATAGGAATGATGAGTTATGAGAGCTCCTTGTGTTTTAGGTTATTCATATAGATGAATTGAGGTGCTTAGAACAATTGCAAACAAGCCCCTTAATGTATTTTTATTTTCCTCAGACTGCGCTGGTTGGTCAGATGAGTTATAAACTCGACCGAAACCACATTTTTCAGAACTAAAATCTCATCAAAAAATTATGAAACTTTAACCCAATGTCTAGAATTGAGTTTTTCAGAAACAATAATTTTTTAGATAATTTGGATTTACCAATAAATAATTAAAAATCAAATACTACACTACTATATTGCAGTCAGCAACATGGTCGGTCGAGTTTGTCCTTCACATAACTCGACCGACACCCCTCTTTGTAGGGATCAAAAATCTTCCAAAAATTACATCAATTTAATAAGGTGTCTATAATGGAGCTAGTAAACTATAGTTAAATTTGAGATCAATTGGATTTACCAATAAAAAGATAAAATTCAATTTCCACACTGCTATATAAATATGAAAATATGAACGGTTGAGTTTGAAACTCCACCGACAAACATGTCAAAACATTCTTCAAATATTCTGATATTTTTCAGGAGTGTTCACATTTTATATATACAAATCATATCTAAATTTGAATTAAATCAGAGTTACACATAAAATACTAAAAATCATTTAGTGAGACATTATACTTATCAAATTTTGTACTCATATGTAATCATAACTCTAATTTGGGCCGATTAGGGTTTCCAATTTTTTAACCCTAGTTATGTGGATCAAAGTATGATTAAAACTTCTCATTATATTTAACACATCAAAACTTAACTACCATTATTAATCAAGCTTTAAACCATGATCAACTTAGTTAAGCATACCATCATCCAAGTAAACCCTAATTAGATGACTAATTTGAAAACGGGTCATTACAGAAATGTTCAAGACAAACAAAAAAACATAGAACCTAAACAGGTACAATAGGTTCAAGGAGAATCACAAGTGGTTGTGGATTCTCAAGTTCCTTATGTAAACACATAACTCATAGTTCTAGTAGAGCACGCCTTGAGTTTGAAATATTATGATATCTTATAACTAAAAAGTTTGGTAAGTTGATCATAGAGATGAGTCAACAACCTACCTAGAGTCTATTGAGGGACCAAAATTGAGAAATGGCTTCATGCCATGGGATCAAAGATGAACTCTGTGTACACCAGAAAGGTATGACCTTACTGGATCTACCTGAAGGGGTAAAACCCATAAGGTGTATTTGGGTTTTTGTAAGAACACCAACATGGATAGGTAACTTGGTTGCAAAGAGTTTCAAACTAGTTCAAAGTGTTGAACATGATGAAGTCTTTTATCCAATTACTATGGTTAAATCCATCTGGATCTTGCATGTTGTTGTAGCTTAGTATGACTATGAGATTTTCCATATGGATGATTAAAACTTCATTCCTTAATTAGATTAATTAAGAGGATGTGTACATGACACAACTAATGGTTTTATAAATCCATTAATGCAAATAAAGTCTATAAGCTACAAAAGTTAATCTGTGAATTGAAGCAAGCATGCATCTCAGTGCTGGATCTTCTATTTGTCAAGAGTCAAAGGTTTTGACTTGAGTCAGAATAAAGATGGAGTCTGTGATTACAAAATATTTAGTGGGAGCATATTAAAATTCCACATAATGATGGGGAATGACGTCCTTATCCTGCAAATGTTAAAAACTAGCAAGGAAAGTACCTTCTATATGAAGGGTTTAGGTGAAGCTTCCTATGAGATAGGGATCGAGGTCTATAGAGATAGATCTAGAAATCTTCTTGACCTAAGTAAGAACACATATGTTGGAAAGATGTTGAAGGGTTAAACATGCAAGACTCAATGAGAGAAAACGTGTCCATGATCCGTGGAGTTAGTCTCTCAGGAGCCTAGTGTCCCAATTCTTATTAAGAATCAGAACACATGGATAGATACCATATGTATTCACAATTGGATCTATCTTGAATGTAATGTAATGTACATATCCCATTATCTTGTATGTATTGGACATGACGAGAAGATATCCAATAATCTTGTAGGTATTAGACATGACGAGAGGATATCTGGTCATTTCATATGTATTTGACATGATGAGAAGACATATATATACCAACCTAGAAATCTCGTATGTATTAGATATGGAGAGAAGGTTTATATCAGATACCAGTGAGAGTCACTAAACTACCATAAAGAACATCCTTAGATGCTTGTAAAGCCCTTAAATGATTGATTCATTGGATATGGTAATAAGGAAGAGTTGTATGTAAAGGGTTACACCCATGCATGATTCTGCACTAACAAATTGATCACAATATAAATTTATGTTTGACAACAAATGAGAACAAGAACCTAAAAAGGCATCTGAGCTAATGAAAGTTGTTCGAATATACAAAATAAGATGAGTATCTCTATGTTATAAGAACAAAAGAGGATACTGTATGGAGCAAGAAGTTCATATGGGTGAACTTGTGTGAGGTTCCAACCATTGATGACATAGTTGAAATGTTGATGACATAAATCGAGCTACTAGTTAGGATGGGAATATTAGATAGCGTAATACAAAAATTCATCCCATACGAGTAGTCATACAATGATGAGATGTGAAAATTTCAAAATACCAACTTAAAGAAAACTTTGCTAAACCCGCTATAAAAGCTTTTTCACAGAAGAATCATGATGGCCATGTTAGATCACTCAGGATGAGATCCATGGGTGATTGGCTCTAATTACAAGTGGGAGTCTATTGGTATGTATGCCCAGAGAGAAAAATATATGATGATTGCAATGACATAGCATGTAAATGATTTGATTAATAATAAAGGCAATCTTCCAATTTATTTTGTATACTTAGTTATGAGATAATAAATAACATAATAAATGTCTAGAGAATGATATTACTCAACGAAGTATGTCTTCAAGTATGTGACTTGGAAGATTTGACATCATACATATGTTAAGAGTACATATATACATTCTCATTATGTCTCTGATCAGTTTTTATAGTGGAAGGTTGATAGACAACAATATCACATAAGATCAAAGTGTGAGTTTGTTGATGATAGAATCTCCTTAGTCATGATATGGCAATATCAAACCAAGCACACAAATACATATTAGGGAACAATGTATTAGACAGACCCACCATGAGGTTGACACATGGAAGCCATCATCATGGAAGTCATAGTCAATTCTCATGGTGATGATGGTGGATGTGGTTCTTAGAATTGAAATCACTACACTAATCACATGTTGTTAGGTACACTTTGACATCATCAAACACATTCTTGAAACATGGGTTGTTATAAAGGTGATGATTGGGTTACTATGACACATGGGTTCTAACTATGAGGGATAGAAATGAGATTTGTCCCTCCTACAAGAGTATGATATTTAAGGCCTCTTGATTAGTGAGACTGAGAAAAGTATGGCCATACACATGTGAGTCAATATGTGATATTGAGCTTACATGTATGTCATGTAGTCTGCTCAGGTTTATGAAATAAGATTGAATAATAATGAGGATGACTGCTCCATGCCTCTAGTTCAATCTAGATATCACTTACAAATGAACTATACAAACACTATAACACCATACATATATTGTAGGTTGAAGTTGTTCTCCAAGTTTCCATTTACTTGGATAGCAATGGTGTGTGACTAGGAACTACTCATTGTTTGTAAAGTCATAAGTTGTTATGGGCATTCATTGACAACACAATATGGGACCTATAGGGTCTCACACATAGGATCTCATCTAGAAGAGGAGTTTGATCTTTAATGATGATTGAATTGATTACTTAAGTGGTTAAGTACTCAATTTGCACAACAAATCAGCTAACTAGACTTCCATACGTTCAGTTCAAGTATTGAGGCTGCCATTTGGAGTGTCAGGTTGATTAGAACTAAATTGGTTGAGTTCTGCCTAAACTGCAACGTGAGACGATCATTTTGCATAAGCAAGACGACCGTCTCGTGGTCGAGACAACTATTTTGCAAAAGTGAGATGACCGTCTTGTGGTCGTGAGACGACTGTCTCATGAGAGAGAAACACCTAGTTCATGGAGAAACTCAAGTACATCAAGGATCAGTATTGACGTCATGGTGAGCGTTAATTGGATTCAAATTGGCAATTCATGTGCAATTGGGAAACATTACAACCTCACATGCAAAATGACCATCTTAGTTATGAGAGGACCGTTTCGATGCACGTAGGTTGCAAAACTTCCAAGATTATTGTAAAAATTTGAGATATTCTGGTCCCTTTCACTCCCTCACAGATTGGGAATCCGGACCTTGACATCTACTATAAATAAAGGGGTACCGAGGGCTTCCTAGAGCACAACATAGGCAATTGAGAATCAGTTGCCATGAAAATTATTTTCCTCTCTAGTTGTGATAACCAAGAGAGCCCATGTAAGTCCTACCCGACTAGGAGAGGATAGCCACAGGAGAGAAACAACCGAAGATCAATGTTGTAGGAGAGATAGTTGGTGACTAGTATGCCAATGGGAGGGACAACTCCTTCCTGTCCATTCTAGTAGGATGACAAGAGTTCTAGTTGGTCTGTGTGAACTACTCTAGAGGTAGGAGTCCTTTTTCTGCTTCTAGGAGGGCAACATCAACTAGCCGTCCGTGGCAAGATCAGAGGAGTCACTGCAGTAGTTGTCCAAGTCTGCTGTCCATGGAGGAGCAGTCATACAAGTTCGAGTACAACCAGGAGCTACACAAACACTGTCCAAGATAGAGTGTGCATCTACAATGACGAGGATTGACGCTAGACTTGCTCTAGGACCTAGTATATCTTTGTGAAACCATCCTTCCAATTGCGTAGTTATTGACACGATCTGTTGGTTAATGGGAAATATGTCAGTAAAGTTTTTGTTTCCATTTCCTATCTGATGCCGTATATCCCTACACCTTCCACTACCGCACATATTGGAAACCCTGACACAAATCCCGCCTATAAATAGAGGGGTATTGGGGGTTTCCCAGAACACAACACAGACAATTGAGAATCAATTTTTCTGACAATTATTGTCCTCTCTAGTTGTGGTAACCAAGAGAGCCCAAGAAAGTCCTACCCTACTAGTGAGGGATAGCAAAGGAGGGAACAATTGATATCATTATTATGGGAGAGCAAGATGGTGACTAGTATGCTAATAGGAGGGACAACTCCTTCCTGTCTGTTCTAGAGGGATGACAGGAGTTCTAGACATTCTATGTGGACTTCTCTAGAGGCAAGGTGGCCTTTGCCCATCACGAAGGGGGACAATATCAACCAACAGTCTGTGACGAGAGGAGCTGCTACATGAGATGACGTTCGAGTCTTCTATCTTTGGAGGAGCAGTCAGACAAGTTCCATTACAACTCGGAATCAGAGTTGCACATCGACAATGATGAGGAGATGTTTCTGGACTTCTTGACAAGGTATATCCTCAAAACCATCCTTTCCATACTATAGTTATTGATGAAATCCATTGGTTTTGGAGAAAATGGTAGATAAATTTTTGTTTCCTCTGCCTGCTTTGTATCCATATTTCCCTACAGTGGTATCATATTCAAAATCAAATTATCAATCTTATGGGATAATCGATATGATCGGATTTTGGTTTTGTCATTATTTTATTGCATGCAATGTGAATAATATATGTCCAATCAAATACCACAATAATCCCAAACTTATATATATATATATATATGATATATATATATATATATATATATGATATATGATATATGATATAAAGGCAACTTACATGTGTTTCCCTAAAAGCAATTTTGATGGTGGATGTGTAGCATGGTTATGACCAATAACCCCTATTATTTAGTGCATGGTTGTTTGGTTGGTTTATCCTTAAATATTAGTCTGTGTACTGAGCAACTATCTTATCTTCCTATTGTAAAGTTAATTCTTTCCTACCTTTTCTCCCCTTGAATGTAACTTGAGGTTTCTATATAATCATGTAAAAGTTGCATAGTTTACTTTCCTGTAATGACAAAGAAGAAGACGTCTTGAAGACAAGAAGATCGATTGGAGGACCATGCAGGACCAAGAAGATGAGACAAACTGATCACCTAGTTGACCCAACCGATCAGCTGGAGGAGCCGGTAGATGGTGGACAAAAGAACCATACAAATAGTGAGACAACCAAATGACCGGATAAGAGGCGAACTGACCAATTAAAAGGTTGAACCATTCAACCCAGATTGGGGAGCATGAATCTTCATCAACAACATGTTTCTACATGTGATGTGGACCTAGGATGACGTAATTCCTTGTGGCTCCATGGAATTACATTAGGCTGGCCATTACCATCTCTTTCATTTATTGCATGTTTTTGTTGTGGGATATGACATGTATATGACACGTACTATATAGGTGGTGATTGGAGAAGTATATGTATTTATAAATACAAACTCCCTAAAATAAAATATCAAGTCTTACATGCTTTCCAAAAGAGGCACAGATGAAAAAATTGATCGGCCAAGCGTAGGTTACGACTCCGCGTAGTGCACCATCTATCTTGTGGAAGTGTGATGGTAATAATGTGGGTTCTACCTCCACATGATGCATTGTTATCATGTCGACTTTAGGGTCAGCCTTGACTGGTGATTTGTTAGAGCGTGTGGGCCTAGAACCATGTAGATGATTATGGCAAGGGGTTGCACATATCATCTATCCAGAATTGTGTATGATGCAATTTGCAAGATTTGACTACCTTGATGATTGACTGTGTTTTGTAGTGTTGACCAGGCTACTATCAAATTGTCTTGGATCTGGCCCACTAGAATATTATACACTGCAATATTTGGATTGATAATGAGGGTTATCAATTCAAATAAAATAGTGGGAGTGACAATAATTAAAGACCTAATTAATATCATCAAAATTTTCCAATCAAATATAATTTAAAAGGTTTTTTTTGACAAATGAAAATTTTCTCTTATAGAATCAAATGATGAACAAATATAAATTGTGATTGGTCCTAAAGAAGGACAAACTTGATGGGACAAATTTCCATGCCTGGTTTTGGACTTTGAGAAGGGTTCTCAATAAAGAGTACAAGATCTACTTCCTTGACAAACCAATATCAGAAGTACATCCTCCTGATGCACCTAGGGCACAAGTGGATGCTTACTGCAAGCATGTCAATGATGCCTTAGATATAAATTATCTTATGCTTATTTGCATGAACTATGAGTTGGATGAGTTGAGCGAGGACATGACTGTTCTTGAGATGGTAACAAATCTTAAGAAAGTGACACTTGGCCTCACAAAACAAGAAAGGGATGATATCCTAAAGGTGCTCCTTGAGTCTAAGCTGACAGAGGGAACCTTAGTAGAAGAACATGTGCTCAATATGACTAGACATGTGTATCATCTTGAAGAACTAGGATTCACCTTGAGCCAAGAGTTGGCCATTGATATGATTCTAAACTCAATGCCAGAATCATATAGACACTTTATTGCATATTATCATGTGAATAATATGGCTGGATAGATGCCATACTTGTTTGCCATGTTGATTTATTCTAAAGCAAAATTGAAGAAGGATAAGCCCGTGATGGTGACCAACGGGCTGAGTTCAAGGATCAAAGTGTAACACTATGACCTGGGTTATGCGTAACCCTAGAAGTTTTGCTTAAACAAGATAATTATAAACTTATTCTAATCCTTTGAAAAGTAATTAAGACTCTTTGAGAAGTTTATTTCCAAGTTTAAGCTTATTTGCAAACTATGTGTGCATTATATGACAATCTAAGTGAAAAGTGAAATTTGCCCAAGATGAGGGGCTACATTGCAAGATGTTACATGCTGAATGTGTCCTAAGTGTTTTAATATCATAAGAGAGAGAATTATGCTAAGTGGTGGCTTGTGGAAAGCATATATTTCAAGTATTAAGCTTATTTGAACAATGATAGTATCTTTTGTACCAATTTTTATACAAATTGTAATTTACCCAAATATAGGGTTTATATGCAAAATTACCGCCTCTAGTGTGTCCCTAATCCCTCTAGGTATCATTTAGAGGAGAGAGAGAAAGAAAGGGGTTCCATAATTGAACCACTTTTGAGGGATGTATAAGTTGAAGGTTATACATATGAGCATATCGAGTTGGAGACTTAGAGTGGAAGTCTCCTATCGGTTTATGGAGCTTTAGCTTTTCCCATGTCAGGCAAGTCATTTCAAAGAAGTGATATGACTCAGTTTGCAACTTATCTTGGGAAAAGATTGAGTTGAATATTATAATATAGTGAGTGGAAGAAGACTTGCATTAGAAGCTAACTCAAGAGCCGACCCTTATCCTCTACATTATCCTTGAGTTTTGTTTTTTTGCATGGCAAGATAAATAATGGGATGCATGCAAATATATGTGTCGACTATGCATGGCTACGTGGCACTTAGTAGCCTAAGCTAATGACACCTCTTACACTCTTTTCCATAAACCTCTAGTATAAATACATTGCCCTTCACTTATTAGTAAGATTTTCGAATCTTGTTAATAACCTTCCCTCTTGTATCATGCACATCCTCTTGTGTCGTGCATAGTGAGGAGAGTTGAGTGATAAGAGCTTGATATCTGCCAAGGATAAGAGATATCAGCCAAATAGGTCATAGAAGGTGATATCGCTTATTGGGATTGGAGATATCATGCAAAAGCTAAGGAGCTCAAGTCTTGGATTGTTGAGAGGTTCATATTCAACCTTGGAACATAAGGAGTTGAAGCTTGAAGCTTGGAAGTTGTTCATAAGGTGGGTTATATAACTTGAACCCAACTATGTTATTATTTACCTTCAATATTGTTGAACTTGATTATCTAATTTCAATTTCGAATTTCTTGGATTAATTGATGTTCCTTTAAGTTTCAAAAGTATTTTAGACTATTTTCCATGACTTAGAATAGTAAGGATAAGAATCTAGAAGTTGATGATGATGAAATCATCATGGTAAAACCCGATAAGGGTTCAAGTACCTCAAAACCCGATATGATGGATTGAACACACCATTAATTCGATATGATAATGAGTGAATACCTCTTTCCTGATATGATGATGAAGTGCATACCCCATGCATGATATGTTGTTAAGAAAACACTATATGCACGATATGAGATCAGGTCACATACCCTATGCACGATAGGGAACCAAGCATGAACTCTAACCTGATATAAGTAAACCTTAGAGGATAAGCAACCCGATATGTTGATGTAAATCCATTTCAAGTATGACATAGTAAGAAGTGTATATTTCATGGGTGATATGAGTACTTATACACCCACTTGAGCACGATATAGGGCCATATACTCACCTTATGCATGATATCATGTTAGGTCTATATCCTAACCCAATATGAGTTAAAAACCCAAGATGGTGATGAGAAATCCGATATGAAATCCAAGATGAAAAGTCACCCGATATAGTGGTGAGTAATATTTTATTCTGGATGAGAGACATATCTTGTGAATGATATAAGAGTTACCTACTAGTAACTTATACACGACACAAGGTTAGAGCAATACCTTTATATAATATGGGTAAAACCCTAGATGATGACATGAGAAATCTGATATGTTTTGAAAATCATTTGCCTTTGAAGTTTGATATACCCTACTACCTTTCGATGAGTTGAAGAACATTTAGTATTCATCTTGTCAAAGAAGAGAACTAAACTTTTATAAGGATTTGAGTTCAAGGTTTCATCTAAATGTAGAAAACCGATAGGATGGAAAATCGATATGATGGAAAATCGATATGATACCCAATATGGGGTCACGATATGATACCCAATATGGGATCACGATATGACAATCCAATGTGGGGACATGATATGGTAAACCCAAGATGGAAACTGATATGGTAAACTCAAGATGGAAACTGATATGGTAAACCCAAGAAGAAACCGATATGGTAGTTTAAAGTGGAAAATTGATATGACAATTCAAGGTAAGAAATTAATACAATATTATCTATATGTTACTTAAATGATACATGGTAAAGCCATAATGCTATGCCTGATATGGTGTACTCCTATACACGATATGAGAATCCAATATATCTCTATGACAATATAAGGTCAAGAGTTCAACCTATACCCCATATAAGGATGACTTGAGATGATAAAAGCTAAAGTGATAACCAACCCGACATGGCTGCACGATATGGAGTTAGAGGATAAACCCTAAACCCAACTTAATGTTGTGATTTTATCAAAGGATTTATATGGAACTATAATATGATGTTATGTTCATCTTCAAGCACAAATAGGATAACATTATAAACCATGATACCCGATATGGTAGGCATGCTCCAATCCATTACACTTGTCTAAGTGATGCATGCTGTGTGATTAATATTGAGACATAACGAGTTCAATTTAATTTAATAATGTTAAGCAAATAGACCTTAAGAGGTGAATTAAGTAAGATGCAATCAATATCCTAATAAGGATAAGGGAGAGAGACTTTAACATGGGTGATAAACATGTTAATAAGTATGTATTGATACACCTATGATGAGTGGAGTATGAATTAGGGTTTGATTCTAGACATTATGATCTTAAATCCTTAATTTTTAATAAAGGGAAAAATCTAACCCTAAGGTAGGGTGATGATATTCTTTTACAATTGTAATCAATTAGATTGAGGTAATCCTAACCCTAATAATGGGAAGGATGTACTTTCTTATATCACAGAGTGATGATGTAGATAATCCTAACCCTAATCATGGAAAGGATGCATTTCTTTTAAATTGAATAATGATGTTATATGTTAATAAGAATCTTTCATCATAAAGTGCACACTATACCTAAATCCTGAAATGATGAGCATAGCAAGATATGAGCTATGATGTGCTGTATCAATAGACTTAAATAAGTCTTGTAAGCGATGTGGAATATTTGTATAATGATTATACAGTCTGATATCTTAAAGGATAAGTTTTTTCCTAGTAAGAGGTGACAAGATGTTTAATGAACTATGTGAGCTATGTGAAATACTTGTACAACAAGTAGGATGAATACCTTGGTCAGAGAACCCAGAGGAAATAGTTACCTGTTACAGAGGTAACAATTCTATGTGAGGATCTAAGGGTTTGAATACCTAGATCCAGTATTCATGATGATGATGATATGAAGAGATGAGAATTCCCAATGATGTGATAAGGGACTGAGATCCCAAGTGATATACTTTCAAGAATGTTCCAAAGATCTTAAAATTTCTCTCCTTTCTTTAATAGCATCTATTATAACTCATGATTGAAACTTGGTTGATGCTAAAAGAATACTGTAAGGTACCTAATTAAGAAATTTAAATCTTATCATGTAGTGCCCTGACCATAGATCCATTCAGTGTCAGAAATTGCTGATGGAGAAACGAGTTCAACTCGGAAGCACATGTTTTTGAATATGTGGGGGTAAAGGACAAAGTATATCCAAACGTCCCAATGAAGAATCAGTATCACGCCTTCCTTATTTATCCAGGGATGATGTGAATCTCCCGACCAAATAAGAAATTGATGTCTAAATCCTTCTTCATTCCTAAGTGATGTCGGGAATGAAATATAAAATCTCCCAACCAGGAAAGGAATTGATGTTGATATTCCTTATCCTTACATTATAATCTGGGAAAGCTATGTGGACTTCTCCTGAAGAGAGTAAATGCTATGGAAGTAACTCTATAATGAATATGCCGCTATACCCATCATGCTAATTGTAGCTGACACAAGATGTCTTGCCAGCAGCTGACACAAGATGTCCTGCTGAATCCTAAGTGGTCTTGTACTGACTGAGACAGGTGAAGTCTTGACAGCCGGCTCTTCCATTGACCTTGTATGGTACCAATTTCGAATTACTAGTGGTTGGTTGGAGTATGAAAGGTATATTTCATCTCCTCAGGGCTTAAGTGTGACTATAATATGTAATCAGCCGTGTAGTGTATTTTCTTAAGGATCAAATACGGAAAGACATTGGTTGATGTACACTCTTTTTATACATCTTAGTTGAATAGATTCTATTCATATTTCTTCATATTTCCTTGAATAATGAATAAATGATTTATTGCTCTACCATAGATAGATGCATTATTTTAAGAAGAATGACTACTTTTCCCCCAAAAAAAAATGAAGAATGACTGCTCTATTATTCTTATAATAGTGATTAATCTTGCTCATTTATACAAAAGAACCTCTGCTCGGTTTTTATACTACTTAAACTTGATAATAATATAGTTGGCAGAGAGTTATATCTCTCGTTGGTAAAATTGTCTCACCCTGTGGGATCCACAAATTTTAGGTGGATGTGTACAAGGAGGTAGAAACATTTCTGTAGAAGGAGAACAATAGCCGGGACAGAGTGATAGCTCATGTTGATGTACTGTCTATCATGTCTTATAGATAGAAGTCCTGTCACGGAACCGGAATCCCAGTCCCATGAACCAAATGTATACTAAAAGCGAAATGCAGAAGCGTAAAGCTTAGCACACATGAACAGATAACAAGATACAAGCACCAACATAATCTCAACAATCAACAAGATATATTAAGCAACATCATTATATTACACGATTTGAATTACAGATTCAAGAGTCACTTTGTACAAGTCTGCTCATGTATACTATATCTGGATCTTACAACAAGTACACCTAGCATAGCTCACCAAGCCCTTCATCTTTCAAGCTATCTCTGAACCTAAAAACAACATACGAGAAATGGGTTAACACACGAGGTGTTGAGTATGGGACCGAAAGATACACATATATATAAGCTTTGCATAATTTTGAAAAGATTTCAAGACTAAATGAACAAGAATAAACATGTTAATTGTTTAACAAATGTGAAACCATATTTTATGTCATTTCACTCCATTATACCAACAATATCAAGCATGTTTAAGGCCTTTGACCATCTTCCCGCCGGAAGGGTCCGTAAGGGTGCTCAAGCTTAGCTAACCCTTTTATACGAGAGGGACCTCAAGGCCGTAGCCAAGAGCTAACCCTTTATCAATCAATATTATAATGGAGTTCTATCTATATATGTGTTCAAGTTATAAAACTGGCGAGGCAAACATCGGGTAACACATCGCAATACTACATGGCAATATTTGAGAAAATAGACAAACAAACATACAATATATGTCTTTTCAAGCAAGAAAGCGGTAGTCATATAACTAGATAAGGCCCATACCTGATTTAGAGATTCTTAACTTAACACGTCCAAAACCATCTAGATCATAAGCCAACCTGATTAACAACAAGATTACATATATGCATTAGATTCTCATCATTAACCCTAATTAGATGCATTTTAGGGTTTTGGCCAAGATGGGTTCCAAGTTTCTTATTAGTCCATTTGATGCTCTCATATTGATTTAGGGTCCATCATAAGAGTGTGGTTCAAGTTCCATGTCATTATTACGTTCTATGCACTTTCTATGATCATCTCAATGTTTAAGGCATTTACATGTATTCTAGGGTCAAAAGACTCACAATAGGGCACCCTAGATCATGATTCATTGAGTCAAGAGGTCTAGATCTAAAACATGATTTAGATCTGAGACATTAGGTCCTAAGAAACATATAACAATATTATGTGGTTGTCCATTAGCAACAAGATTAGCAATTTTAGGGCAAGGTTCATCATTAAAGTATGCACTAGGCACATAAGTACACAAAAAGGAGTCGTTTATGAGCAATAGGGATAATCGTGACTCCCATTAAACTCAATATGTACAAAAGTTATTGACTTCAATGTTAGGAGGTTAGGTATACATCAAATATTCAATATTCATCACAATTATGCATTAAGCATGGTCAAAGAAGTCAAAGATCACATATCTAGCATTATCAGAGATTTAGAAGAATATTCAGGGTCTGAAACCATTTTCATGTTGTAGATCTTTTCGAGTTGATCGATTTGATATATAGGTTCATGCATTTTGGACTTAGGGTCTAGGAATTATCATATTTCAAAGAATTGGTCTATAAAAAGGGGAACAATAGCTTATATTGCTACAGATTTGGTCTTGTCCCTTGACAGGGCCTTGGCCTTGCTGGTCCAAGCCCAAGCGGGCATCTTCCCCTTCCTCGCGATTCCTCTGTTCTGGGGCTAGAATAGGGGAGCCATTTGCCGATAGCGCTTCCGGCTACCGCTCCAAGGGATCCACCCACGATGATGGCTTTCCCTCGCCCGCCACCCACCGCAAACGTGAGGTCACAGACCCAAGCTCAACGTTGCGCCGATCTCCCATGACCCCGCTTGGTTGCAACCTGAACATCGCACAGACAGGGGACACCTCCCCCTTTGCTTTTCGACAATGGAGCGGCTACAGGAGCCGAGGAGATGGCCGATCCAGGTGGTTGGAGTCTAGAGGGCACCGCCTACGACCCTGCTCCTAGGGTTCGTCCCCAACCCCCGCCCCTTTGCACAGGTGCGGGTCAGAGATTTGGTGTTGGTACAGGTATCCAAACTAAGAAAAGACAAGAAAGAGGAAGGGGAAGTGGCACAAGGAGAAAGAAGGAAAGAAGAAGAGAGACTAAGGTTCGATGGGGGGGTAGGGTTTATAAACAGGCAAGCTAGGGTTAGATAAGCTAAGGGTTGTGAGATCATGGTTTCCGTCAGTTACCAAAACTGGATGGAGGCAGAGAGTTATTCACCAGCCGTTCATTTGTTTCTTGAAGAAGGAGAGTAGGAAACAAGCAATTGGACTGTAGTGTTGTATTGGGCCTATGTGGGCGGCCCAATAGAGACAAAGGCATAGAATTGAGCTAAAACAAGGTAAAATAAAAGCCAAATTTCAAGGTGTCATAACTTGGAGTCCGATGGTCCAAAAGAGGTGATTTTTGTTCCGCTGGATTCGTAATTGAGTCCTCTACAATATGATACATATTACAAAGCCAACATATTATGATGATGATTTTCAAAATTAGATACAAGAAGGTGACATGATTTAGCAAGATACTTAGTTTAAAGTACAAATTAAAGTCACACATTGCATAATTGACCATGGTAGTTGCCAAATTGGAACATCACAACTATCAAATTATGAAATTAATATTGAAATGAGTAAAAGACACTTGATTAGAGAGGAGTAGTAGAATAGAGGAGAGAGAAAATCAAGGTTGTGACATCCTTAACTGCAGAGTTCTGATGGGATCCAGTGCATTAGTGCTGGTATGATCGCACCTAATCAGGGTCTGAAACCATTCTCATTAAGTCAGCCTAATCCACAAGGATATTTCATTAAGTTTCTAGGGTTGAGATGTAAATTGAGTTTAGTTTGTCTTTCATGTGAGCAATGTTTGGTGTAGTTATTGTTCATGCTCTGATACCATCTGTCACGGAACCCGAATCCCAGTCCCATGAACCAAACGTATACCAAAGGTGAAATGCAGAAGCGTAAACCTTAGCACACATGAACAGATAACAAGATACAAGCACCAACATAATCTCAACAATCAACAAGATATATTAAGCAACATCATTATATTACACGATTTGAATTATAGATTCAAGAGTCACTTTGTACAAGTCTGCTCATGTATACTATATATGGATCTTACAACAAGTACACCTAGCATAGCTCACCAAGCCCTTCATCTTTCAAGCTATCTCTGAACCTAAAAACAACATACGAGAAATGGGTCAACACACGAGGTGTTGAGTATGGGGCCGAAAGATACACATAGATATAAGCTTTGCATAATTTTGAAAAGATTTCAAGACTAAATGAACAAGAATAAACATGTTAATTGTTTAACAAATGTGAAACCATATTTTATGTCATTTCACTCCATTATACCAACAATATCAAGCATGTTTAAGGCCTTTGACCATATTCCCGTCGGAAGGGTCCGTAAGGGTGCTCAAGCTTAGCTAACCCTTTTATATGAGAGGGACCTCAAGGCCTTTGCCAAGAGATAACCCTTTATCAATCAATATTATAATGGAATTCTATCTATATATGTGTTCAAGTTATAAAACTGGCGAGGCAAACATTGAGTAACACATAGCAATACTACATGGCAATATTTGAGAAAATAGACAAACAAGCATACAATATATGTCTTTTCAAGCAAGAAAGCGGTAGTCATATAACTAGATAAGGCCCATACCTGATTCAGAGATTCTTAACTTAACACGTCCAAAACCATCTAGATCATAAGCCAACCTGATTAACAACAAGATTACATATATGCATTAGATTCTCATCATTAACCCTAATTAGATGCATTTTAGGGTTTTGGCCAAGATGGGTTCCAAGTTGCTTATTAGTCCATTTGATGCTCTCATATTGATTTAGGGTCCTTCATAAGAGTGTGGTTCAAGTTCCATGTCATTATTACGTTCTATGCACTTTCTATGATCATCTCAATGTTTAAGGCATTTACATGTATTCTAGGGTCAAAAGACTCACAACAGGGCACCCTAGATCATGATTCATTGAGTCAAGAGGTCTAGATCTAAAACATTATTTAGATCAGCAACATTAGGTCCTAAGAAACATATAACAATATTAGGTGGTTGTCCATTAGCAACAAGATTAGCAATTTTAGGGCAAGGTTCATCATTAAAGTCTGCACTAGGCACATAAGTACACAAAAAGGAGTCATTTATGAGCAATAGGGATAATGATGACTCCCATTAAAATCAATATGTACAAAAGTTATTGATGTCAAGGTTAGGAGGGTAGGTATACATCAAATATTCAATATTCATCACAATTATGCATTAAGCATGGTCAAAGAAGTCAAAGATCACATATCTAGCATTATCAGAGATTTAGAAGAATATTCAGGGTCTGAAACCATTCTCATGTTGTATATCGTTTCGAGTTGATCGATTTGATATATAGGTTCGTGCATTTTGGACTTAGGGTCTAGGAATTATCATATTTCAAAGAATTGGTATATAAAAAAGGGGAACAATACCTTATATTGCTACATATTTGGTCTTGTCCCTTGACTGGGCCTTTGCCTTGCTCGTCCAAGCCCAAGCGGGTGTCTTCCCCTTCCTTGCGATTCCTCTATTCTGGGGCTAGAATAGGGGAGCCATCTGTCGATAGCGCCGCCGGCTACCGCTCCAAGGGATCCGCCCACGATGATGGCTTTCACTCGCTCGCCACCCACCGCAAACGTGAGGTTACATACCCCAACTCAACGTTGCGCCGATCTTCCGCGACCCCGCTTGGTTGCAACCTGAACAACGCATAGACATCGGACACCTCCCCCTTTTCTTGTTGACATTGGAGCGGCTGCAGGAGCCGAGGAGATGGCCGATCCAGGTGGTTGGAGTCTAGAGGGCGCCGCCTACGACCCTGCTCCTAGGGTTCGTCCCCAACCCCCGCCCCTTTGCATTGGTACGGGCCAGAGATTTGGTGTTGGTACAAGTATCCAAACTAAGCAAAGATGAGAAAGAGGAAGGGGAAGCGGCGCAAGGAGAAAGAAGGGAAGAAGAAAGACTAAGGTTTGATGGGGGGTAGGGTTTATAAACAGGCAAGCTAGGGTTAGATAAGCTAAGGGTTGTGAGATCATGGTTTCCGTCAGTTACCAAAATTGGATGGAGGCAGAGAGTTATTCACCAGCCATTCATTCATTTCTTGAAGAAGAAGGAGAGTAGGAAACAAGCAATTGGACTGTAGTGTTGTATTGGGCCTATGTGGGCGGCCCAATAGAGACAAAGGCATAGAATTGAGCTAAAATAAGGTAAAATAAAAACCAAATTTCAAGGTGTCATAACTTGGAGTCCGATGGTCCAAAAGAGGTGATTTTTGTTCCGCTGGATTCATAATTGAGTCCTCTACAATATGATACATATTACAAAGCAAAAAGATTATGATGATGAGTTTCAAAATTAGATACAAGAAGGTGACATGATATAGCAAGATACTTAGTTAAAAGTACAAATTAAAGTCGCACATTGCATAATTGACCATGGTAGTTGCCAAATTGGAACATCACAACTATCCAATTATGAAATTAATATCGAAATGAGTAAAACACTTGATTAGAGAGGAGGAGTAGAATAGAGGAGAGAGAAAATCAAGGTTGTCACGAGTCCTATGTGTCGTCTCTGTACTCTCAGGTCCTTGGGAGATAGTTCTTAGTAGTTTTTACGAACAACTTGAGATTTTGGTTGTTTACCTCAATATTTTTACATTGCTATTGTACATGTTAAAGTAAAACAACTTGCACTTATTGTCCTCGAGATGAGACGACACAATGTATGTACGATATGAACCATATGTATATACAATTTTGGTTTTTTGTAATAATTTTCTGAAACAAGATCTATGTGCAAAATGGTTTTAGTTCTTAGTGATTTTTGTTAAATTCTGATGACTATGGTTATTCTATGATTATTACTGGTGATGGCTTGATTTGTAATCGGGTCGTCACAAAGTTTTGGTATCAGAGCCTAAGGTTCACTGAGTCTACAGAGACATAGGACTAAGGTGTTGAGTCTGTTCTAGTGTCCTTCAGTATGTCTTATAGTGACTTCTGCTTATGCAGAAGATAGAGTAAAGCTTAAAGATGTCTGGAGAACACAAGGAACACATTGTCAAAAACAATGTTGTTGCACCAGGAGAAGGTGCAAGGGATTAAGAGAGAGAAGAACGACTGCCTAAGAATCCTCAAGTTGATCCAACTATGATAGAGAACCCTACCTCTAATACCTTCACTAGACTGGTTATGACAACATTAAGGCGTATCGCGGATCAGATACAAGCAATACAACCTAGATTACTAGTCCCCAATGACAAAATTTTGGGCTGTAGCAGGATTTCTGATCCACATAGTTGTAACAGAATAGTGGAAAATGTCGAAGGAATTAGGTTACGTCACAGAAACAAAGTTTTCTATAGGTGTAGGCAACCATGACATTTTATAAAGGACTGTCCAGACAAGGACAATGAGGAAGGAATTAAGATAAGATCTACCCAAATTCTGGAATAGATGCAGAGTAGTTCTAAAAAGGGGAAATTTTTGGTACCACCAATACAACAAACATCCAATGCACCAGAGCAGTGGCTACTAAGAAGGGGAAAAGTATCTAATGTTCCACCAGTTAGGACTTATGAGGTAACCCCTACATTGGTAACAAGGCCGACAAGATTAGGGGATGTGTATAGGACATGTTTTAGTTATGGACAAATTGGGCATGTTAGACCCTCTTGTTCGAGAAGAAGGAAAGGAATGACCCAACCACTGAGGCAGAGTCAACAAGACTCTCAAAGGTAATGGCTTTTAAGTGGCATGTGAGGACGTGGATAGGCATCTCGAGAAGATCTATCTGCATTAAATGATAGAGCACGACATTGGAATTAGGCAACGATGAGATTCAATGCAATGAATCAGCCCGAGACAATAATCAATCCACAAATTGAGTCAGGTCAGATGAAATTGTGTCATTTTGATATTTCATTTTATGATTTTATCTGTTAAGTATGATGAGAACTTACATTCTACTCAGTAATCTATAAAATGCCTTATAATGTTTTTTTATCTGTGTGAAAGAGGATGAAGTGTGAAAATGATATCTGGAGAAAATCCAGGGATGCTAAGTCCTATATTTTGATGTTATGGAAAGTAAGGTATATGATATTAAAAAAAGGTGCATACTACCTAATCTCATTACTTGCATACCCTGGCCATGTATTCAATTATTGAAGACAAGGTAAGTATGGAACTCTTAGATTGTTATCTTTTTGATTACTCTGATCAAGTAGTCATTTTGAGACAATCTAGTGAGCATAACAAAATTCGGAATATGGCATGGATATTTTTATCACATCCTTAGTGTAATAAAATAGAATATGAAATGATCTCATATCAATCTATGTATATGAGGAAGTAAAAGTATAATCCTCATGATAAGAGAAAAGGAACAAGGGGGATGATCCCTGTTCGATAAAGATTGTGTGAATATTAAAGATTTTTTTTATAAATGTGAAAATGAGAAATGTGATAAAATCAGAAAATATTCATGAACATGTTAGGAAATAACAAGGGAAGGAGTAATGATATGTAACCATCCTTAAAATTCCTATGCTGATGGCAAGGAACCTAGGATGAAACAAGAGTAAACGACTCTTGAACAAATGAAAGCTTATGTTATAATTAGAGGGGATGATAATCTCTTCTCTTTGATAAAACAACCCTGGGTGATAATGGGGCGTTAAGAGGAATGTGTTTCCATATGTTCTTTCCTTATAGGAACATGATAATTAAGTAAGTTTTATGACACTTGATGTGCATGAGTTAGAAGTGTTCTTTTGATGGATACTTAGAAGAGTATCAGTTCGTCCTGGATTCTGGTTCCAAGATAAAGTTATATATGATAAGTAATGTTCCAAAATGAAAGAAAGATTCCTTTATATGTTTTTGGTAAATATAATAATAGGGAAAGGGATATGATGAAGATGTGATGTGATTTTTGGTACATATAATGGATACTAAGGTAAGGAATCCTAGTATCCCATAACTTTCAATGGTATGAGAAAATAAGAACATGACTCGTAATAAGTTGAATCATATTCGGTTACTTAGAAGGGCCACCTTTGAGATAATTATAGTATGGATATCATATGTTAGGGTTTTATGCTCTGCATAAACATAACATCATTAAGGACATATCAATTGAAGGAATACTTGTAGGATCATTTTGGGAAAAAGATTATCAGGCTAAAAATAATTCTTTATAATATCCCTATCTAGATCTGTTGAGGTAGTTCATACATGACATCTAGAAATACCTTTGAGATAAGTTCTTTTTGATAAGTAGCCTCTTGTTATGACAAAAGAATAAAATAACTAAAATAAGTAATAAGGAAGTTAGTATTGTATCAGCAGATTAGAATAACACAACAAAAGTATGATAAGACTTGTAGTCCCGAATGAATGATAGAATTAAACTTTAAATCCTTCCTTAGAATAGGAATGCTAGACTAAGTAAGGAATATGGAAGACTCGTAAGGATTAAGAATCTTATTATATAAGAACATGTAAGTAGAGAAAGTGATAAATAAATGAGGATTGATACTTGAATCATTCGAAGTATGAATAGTACTGCTCTAACTTAGAAAGTGTTATCTAAAATAGAATGGATACTATAATCCTTAATGGATAGGATAGTTGAGTATGCATCCTATATGGCAGATTCTATGATAACTCTGAGAGGAAGAACTTTGTACTGGTCCAAGTGCTATGACAATGAGATGTTATGGGAAAACTTGATGATATAATGTATGGATAATGATTGTCTTCTTTTATCCAGGATTTCGGGGACGAAATCCTTGTTAGGGGTTTATAATTGTAATACCCCTGACCTGGGTTATGGCTTAACCCTAGAATTTTTGCTTAAACAAGATAATTATAAACTTGTTCTAATCCTTTGAAAAGTAATTAAGACTCTTTGAGAATTTTATTTCCAAGTTTAAGCTTATTTGCAAACTATGTGTGCATTATATGACAATCTAAGTGAAAAGTGCAATTTTCCCAAGATGAGGGGCTACATTGAAAAATGTTACATGTTGAATGTGTCATAAGTGTTTTAATATCATAAGAGAGAGAATGATGCTAAGTGGTGGCTTGTGGAAAGCCTAAATTTCAAGTATTAAGCTTGTTTGAACAATGATAGTGTCTTTTGTACCAATTTTTATACAAATTGTAATTTACCCAAATATAGGGTTGATATGCAAAATTAACACCTCTAGTGTGTCCCTACTCCCTCTAGGTATCATTTAGAGGAGAGATAAAAAAAGGGGCGCCATAATTCAACCACTTTTGAGGGATGGTACTCTTAATAATGAAACGACTAAGAAAATGTATAAGTTGAAGGTTATACATATGACCATATCGAGTTGGAGACTTAGAATGGAAGTCTCCTATTGGTTTATGGAGCTTTAGCTTTGCCCATATCGGGAAAGGAACTTCAAAGAAGATATATGACTCAGTTTGCAACTTATCTTGGGAAAAGATTGAGTTGAATATTATAATATAGTGAGTGGAAGAAGACTTACCTTAGAATCTAACTCAAGAGCCAACCCTTATCCTCTACATTATCCTTGAGTTTTATTTTTTTTGCATAGGAATATAAATAATGGGATGCATGCAAATATATGTGTCGACTGTGCATGGCTAGGTGGCACTTAGTAGCCTTAGCTAATGGCACCTCTTACACTCTTTTCCATAAACCTCTAGTATAAATACCTTGCCCTTCACTTGTTAATAAGATTTTCAAATCTTGTTAGTAACCTTCCCTCTTGTATCATGCACATCCTCTTGTGTCATGCATAGTGAGGAGAGTTGAGTGATAAGAGCTTAATATCGGCCAAGAATAAGAGATATCGGCCAAATATGTCATAGAAGGTGATATCGCCTATCGGGATTGGAGATATCGTGCAAAAGCTAAGGAGCTCAAGTCTTGGATTGTTGAGAGGTTCATATTCAACCTTGGAATGTGAGGAGTTGAAGCTTGAAGCTTGGAAGTTGTTCATAAGGCAGGTTATATAACTTGAACCCAACTATGTTATTATTTACCTTCAATATTGTTGAACTTGATGATCTAATTTCAATTTCAAATTTCTTGGATTAATTGATGTTCCTTTAAGTTTCAAAAGTATTTTAGACTATTGTCCATGACTTAGAATAGTAAGAATTAAGAATCTACTTATTCTATGAACTATAAGAATAAGTTTGAATACCCAGATCTAGTAATAATGATGATGATGAGATGAAGGGATGAGAATTCCCAGTGATGTGATAAGGGACTGAGATCCCAAGTGATATACTTTCAAGAATGTCCCAAAGATCTTAAAATTTATATCCTTTCTTTAATAGCATCTATTATAACTCATGATTTAAACTTGGTTGATGCTAAAAGAATACTGTAAGGTACCTAATTAAGAAAGTTAAATCTTATCATGTAGTGCCCTGACCATAGATCCATTCAGTGTCAAAAATTGCTGATGGAGAAACGAGTTCAACTCGGAAGTGCATGTTTTTGAATATGTGGGGGTAAAGGACAAAGTATATCCAAACATCCCAATGAAGAATTAGTATCACACCTTCCTTATTTATCCAGTGTTGATGTGAATCTCCCGACCAATTAAGAAATTGATGTCTAAATCCTTCTTCATTCGTATGTGATGTCGGGAATGAAATATAAAATCTCCCAACCAGGAAAGGAATTGATGTTGATATTCCTTATCCTTACATTATAATCTGGGAAAGCTATGTGGACTTCTCCCGAAAAGAGTACATGCTATGGCAGTAACTCTATAACGAAGATGCCGCTATACCCATCATGCTAATTGTAGCTGACACAAGATGTTCTCCCAGCAGCTGACACAAGATGTCCTGCTGAATCCTAAGTGGTCTCGTACTGACCGAGACAGGTGAGGTCTTGACATCCGGCTCTGCCATTGACCTTGTATGGCACTAATTTTGACTTACTAGTGTTCTGTTGGAGTATGAAAGGTATATTTCATCTCCTCAGGGCATAAGTGTGACTATGATATGTAATCATCCGTGTAGTGTATTTTCTTAAGGATCAAATATGGAAAGACATTGATTGATGTACACTCCTTTTATACATCTTAGTTGAATAGATGCTATTCATATTTCTTCATATTCCCTTGAATAATGAATAGATGATTTATTTCTCTACCATAGATAGAAGCATTATTTTAAGAAGAATGACTACTATGTTATGCTTATAATAGTGATTAATCCTGCTCATTTATATAAAAGAAACTCTGCTCAATTTTTATACTGCTTAATCTCGATAATAATATAGTCAGCGGAGAGTTATATCTCTCGCTAGGACAATTGTCTCACCCCGTGGAATCCACAATTTTTAGGTGTACGTGTATAAGGAGGTAGAGACCTTTCTACAGAAGGAGAACAATAGTCGGGACAGTGTGATAGCTCAGGTTGATGTACTGTCTATCATGTGTTATAGATAGAAGTCTTATGTGTCGTCTCTATACTCTCAGGTTTTTGGGAGATAGTTCTTAGTGGTTTTTACAAACGACTTGAGATTTTGGTTGTTTACCTCGAGATTTTTACGTCACTATTGTACATGTTAAAGTAAAGCAACTGACACTTATTGTCCTTGAGATGAGACGGCATAATGTACGTATGATATGAACCATATGTATATATAGTTTTGGTTCTTTTTGTAAGAGTTTCCTGAAATAAGATCTATGTACAAAATGGTTTTAATTCTTAGTGATTTTTGTTAAATTCTGCTGATTATGGTTATTCCACGATTATTACTGGTGATGGCTTGATTTGTTATCGGGTCCTTACACAAAGCAAGACTGAGAAGAGTTTTGAGGTCAAGCCTAAATTCATATCTTCAACACTCAAGATAAGGAGAAAGAAAAGTACAAGAGGAACTCATCCTTTTTACTTGAAGGCTTTCAGGAAGAAGAAGATGGGGATGGTGATTTCCACTTTAGGTATATACATTATTGAGATAAATCTATCTACTTCATTGTCATGGGCACTAGATACTGGATCTGGATCTCACATATGTTCTCATATGTATGATCTAAAAGGAGGTGTCCTTTGGGAAAAGGCGAGGTGGAACTATGAGTTGCAAATGGCACAAGAGTTTCTACCAGCACAGTTGGAACCTATAGTATATCTCTACCCACAGGGCTTGTAATAGAGTTAAAGAACTTCTTTTGTGTACCTACTATAAATAGAAACATAATTTCTATATCTTGTTTGGACATGGATGCATTTGAATTCCATATTAAAATTGGTTGATGTTCTATTTCAAAAGATGGGATATTTTATGGAAGTACCCCAATGTCTTATGGTCTTTATTTGTTAGATCTCAAGAAAAATCTCTATAATGTAAATACCAAAAGACTAAAACTCAAAAACTCAAACAAAACATACCTTTGGCATTTTCATCTAGGACACATAAATGAGAATAGCATATCTAGACTCCATAAATATGGTTATGTGGACTCTTTTGATTTTAAATCAATAGCGACATGTGAATCTTGTTTGTAGGGCAAGATGGCTAAGGCCCCTTTCACTGGTAACAATGAGAGGGCTAGTAATCTATTAGGACTCATACATACTGATGTGTGCAGACCTTTTAGAACAACCGCTAGAGGTGAGTATCAATACTTCATTACCTTCACTAATGACTTCAATAGGTATGGCTATGTTTATTTAATGAAACATAATTCAGAAACTCTTGAAAAGTTCAAAGAGTTTATGAATGAAGTATAGTACCAACTTGGTAAAATTATTAAGGCACTTCATTCTAATTGAAGCGAAGAATACTTAAACCAGGAGTTTGAGAACCTACTTAGAGCCCATGGGATTGTATTCTAGTGGACTCCACCTAGAACACCATAGCATAATGGTGTATCAGAAAGAAGGAACCACACATTACTAGATATGGTGCAATCAATGATGAGTTTATTTGAGCTTCTAACTACCTTTTGGGGTTATTATCTACATAGTTTCGTGTATACACTAAACCAAGTGCCATATAAATCAGTTCAAAAGACACCATATGAGATATGGAATGGGAAGTGTCCCAAAATGTCTTTTATGAATATTTTGGGATGTGAAGCTTATGTCAAGAAAATGTTTCCTGAAAAGCTTGGCTCAAGATCTGATAAATGTAATTTTTTGGATATCCTAAAGAAACTAGAGTGTATTACTTTAATTCACAATATGATAATGAAGTGTTTGTTGTTAGGGATGCTGCATTCCTTGAAATGGATTTCATTTCCAAAGGAATCAGTGGGAAAAAAGTGGAACTCGAAGAAGTTCAAGACCAACAAGAAAAAATTGATCCGATATATGAATAAGAGGAACAAAGAGAATCACTAGACATTGTGGAGTCTCAAATTACTCAAGTAACACATGAACCTCATAGATCTAATAGGACACACATTCAGCCTGAAAGATTTGGATATCTTATAACTCAGAATGGTAGTGAATTGGCCATAGATGTTGAGCCAAATCCTATCAAGATGCTATTGAGGGACCAAAGTTTGAGAAATGGCTTGAGGACATGAGATTTGAGATAGAATCCATGTACACCAACAAAGTATGAACTTTGATAAACCCACCTTAAGTGGTAAAACCCATAGGATGCAGATGGGTCTTTAAGAAGAAGATTGACATGGTTGGAAAATTTCAAACCTATAAGGGAAGATTGGTTGCAAAGGATTTTAGATAAAGTTTAAGGTTTTGACTATGATGAAACCTTTTCTCCAGTGGCCATGGTTAAGTTCATTATGATTATGCTTGCTATTGTAGCTTATCATGACTATGAGATTTGGCAGATGGATGTTAAAACTGCATTCCTTAATGGGAATCTACTTGAGGATGTGTATATGACACAATCTGAGGGTTTTATCAATCCAAAGGATGCAAATAAAGTCTATAAGCTACAGAGATCAATCTATGGATTGAGGCAAACATCTTGGAGTTGGAATCTTCATTTTGATGAGAAAGTCAAAGAGTTTGGCTTTATTCAAAATGAAGATGAACCTTGTGTGTACAAGAAGGTTAGTGGGATCATAGTGACATTCCTCATATTGTATGTAGATGACATACTATTGATGGGGAATGACTACCTACTTTACAAAAGGTAAATATATGGCTTGGAAATACATTCTCTATGAAAGACTTTAGAGAAGCATCCTACATATTTGGGATAAAGATCTATAGAGATAGATCCAGAAGGCTTCTTGGACTAAGTCAGAGCACATACATTAACAAAGTGTTGAAGCGGTTCAACACAGAGAATTCAGAGAGAGGAAACATACCAGTGTTGCATGGAGTGGCCATCTCTAAAGTTCAATGTCCCAGTTCTTGTGAAGAAAGGGAACACATGAGTTTGATTCCATATGCCTCAACAATTGGATCAATCATGTACGCAATGTTGTGTACCCATCCAGACATACTGTAGGCCTTGAGCATGATGAGTAGATATTAGTCAGATCCAGGTGATGCTTACTGGACAGTCATGAAGAACATCATTAAGTACTTGATAAGAACTAAGGATCACTTCTTTGTCTACGGTGGAGAGGAAGAGTTGGTGGTAAAAGGTTACATCGATGCAAGCTTCTAGACTAACAAAGATGATTATAAATCACAATCAGGATTTGTGTTTTGCATTAACAACGAAGCAGTGAGCTAGAAGTGTTCTAAGTAAGAGATAGTTTCTGATTCCACAACAAAGGCCGAGTATATTATTGCATCGAATGCAACAAAGGAGGTTGTATGGATCAAGAAGTTCATTACAGAAGTGGGGGTCGTTCCAAGCATCAGTGACACAATCGAGCTATATTATGACAACGATGGAGCTATTACACAAGCTAAGGAACCCAGATCGCATCAGTTCTCAAAGCATATAAAAAGGAAGTTACATCTCATACGAGAGATCGTAATTCGAGGAGATATAAAGATTTGCAGAGTACCAACTGAGAATAATATTGCTGACCCTTTGATAAAGGCACTTTCACAGCAGAAGCATGACTGTCATGTTAAATCACTTAGAATACGATTCATGGGTGATTGGCTCTAAGTGCAAGCAGGAGTCTGTTGGTATGTATGCCCAAAGAGGCAATCATATGATGATTTTAATGGAATAACTTGTAACTGATTTGATTAATAAATAAAGGCAAGCTCCCAATTTATTATGTTTAATTTAGTTATGAGGTAATGATGTAACATTATAAATGTCTAGAGAATAATATTACTCAATGAAGTATGTCTTCAAATATTAGCCTTGTGGAAATGAAATCATACAGATGTTAAGAGTATATATACATATTCTTATTATGTCCTTGATTGGTTGTTATTGTGGAAGGTTGATAGACAAAAATAACACATAAGATCAACATGTGGGTTGGTTGACGACTGAATCTCATTAGTCATGATATGTCTATATCAATTTGAGCACATAGACACATGTTAGAGAATAGTGTAACAGATAGAACCACGTGAGACTAACACATGGAAGCCATCATTAATTAACTCTCATAGTGATGGTGGTGGTTGTGGTTCTTAGACCTAAAAGCACTGCACTCATCACATGTCATTGGGTACACTTTTACATCATCAAATGCGGTCCTGAAACATGGGTTGTTATAAAGGTGATGATTGGGTGACTTTGACGCATGGGGATAGACTGTGAGTAATAGAAATGGGATTTGGTCCCTCTTACAGGAGTTCTATATTCTAGTCCTCTTGATTAGAGAGACTAAGAAATGCATGGCCATGAACATGTGAGTCAATATGTGATATTGATCTTACATATATCTCAGACAGTCTGCTCCGATTCAAGAAACAAGATTAAATGATGAAGAGGATGACTGTTACATACCTCTAGTTCAATCTAGACATCAGTGCAAAAGGAACTATACAAACACTACAACAACATACACAGATTGTAGGTTGAAGTTGTTCTCCAACTTTCCATTTACTTGGGTAGCATTGATGTGTGACTAGGCACCACTCATTGCTTGTGGTGTCATAAGTTGTTATAGTCATTCACTTCCAACATAATATAGGACCTATAGGGTCACACACATAGGTCTCAACCTAGAAGAGGAGTATGATCTTGAATGATAGTTGAATTAATTACTAAAACATTTAGGTAATTGATTCACACAACAAGCTGCCTGACAACACTGCCAAACTCCTATCTCATGGAATGAGACGGCCGTATGAAGTGCCAAACAGTTGTCTCAAGGGATGATATGGGCATTTGGAATGTCAGACTGATTTGAGTTGAAATTGGCCAAGGTGCGAACCGACCAACCCAAATCAGGTCACCAGATGATCATCTGGGTGACCGAGACAGGTGTCTTGCATGGGCAAGATTAGTCAGTTTGATAGAGGGAAGGTTCTAGATATTTTCCCATATTTGTTTGGGTTGGACATTACTTGGAGTGTAAGAAATTAATGTTCAATATTAATGAGAAATGAATTTCCAATTTCATATGCAATTTGGAAACTACAAAATGGCCATCTTGTAGTACAATATGACCATATGGTGTGCCATATGACCATTTCAGTGGTTGCAGGTTGTAAAAATTTAAAATCTTCGGGTCCCTTCCACTCCCGCACAGATTGGGAACCATAATCCGAACTCCGCCTATAAATAGAGGGGTATTGGGGGATTCCCAGAACACAAAATAGACAATTGAGAATTAGTTGATCTAACAATTGTTGTCCTCTCAGGTTATGGTAACTAAGAGAGCCCAAGCAAGTCCTACCTGACTAGGGATTGATAACAAAAGAGAGAACAACTGAGATCATTGTTTTGGGAGAGCATGTGGTGACTAGTTAGCCAACGGGAGGGACAACTCCTTGTCTATCCTGGTAGGATGACAAGAGTTCTAGGAGGTCTATGTGGATTTCTCTAGAGGTGAGGTGGCCTTTGCCCGTCGCTAAGGAGGACATCATCAACCAGTAGTTTGTGACAAGAGGAGTTACTGTAGAAGACAACATTTGAGTATGCTATCTGTGGAGGAGCAGTCAGACGATTCCCAATGCAATAAGGAATCATAGTTTCACATCAACAACAATGAGGAGATGTCACTGGAGTTTCTCGAAGACTTGGTATATCCTCAAAACCATATTTTCCATCTTATAGTTATTGACGTGATCTGCTGGTTATGGGGAATATGGTAGATAAATGTTTTTGATTCTGCTGCCTTCTCTGTAGCCATATCTCCCTACGAAGAAATCATTCACTATTAATTGAGATGATATATCATATTGGGTTGTATATAAATTTTGTATGACAATTTAGTACAAATAGAGAACATAAACAAAGGAGAGATGCATTCCACCTACACACTTAGTTGCTTATTTTCTTTTTCACTTTTTTGTAATTCATTTTTAAATTGTTTTTTGTAGCCACATCAAACAAGGAGGTTGGAGGTATTATAGAACTGTCATGTTTTTGGTCTTTGTAGTCATTATTCTAGCTCATGCTTGTGTTTAGTAGCCTAGTTGTGTGCTCATCAATCCAAATCATTTTGTTATTTCTAGTAATTTAGTTGTGTAATAATAAGTCCATATTGTCTGTGTGCTTTCAAATTAGAGGGATTTAAATCAATTTTAATTGATTTGATCTCTCTTAATATGTTTTATATAAATTATTATATATGTAATTATAGTAAAATTGCAAATATAAAAAAGATATGGCATTTGCAACCTACATGCTTGGTTGCTACTCAAATTTTCTTTTTGTAATTCATTTTTTGAGTTATTTTTTTGATGTCATCCCAAACATGAAGGGTGGAGGTGTTATAGAAGCTCCACATTCAAGTTTGTGTGGGTATTTTGTTAGCATGTGTCTATTTTCTAACAACATGTTAGTGTGCTCATATGTCCAATCAATATGTATTTTTCAATAGCTCGTCTACGTGCTAAGTAGTCTAAATTGTCTCTTTTCAACCAGATGTTAAGATGATATCTCTTTGTAGGTTGTATATATATTGTTGTGTATAGCAAGGTAGTACAAATTGCAGACAACAAAAATGTTTTGTTTTCAAATTACATGCTTGGCTACTTATTCATTTATGTTTCTTTTTACAGTTTATTTGTGAGCTAGTTTTTTGGCATGCCAAAGAAGGAGTGTGGAAGTGTTACAGAGGTGTATTCATTTCAAGTCTTTGTTGTCATCAATCAAGGTTATGTTGGTGTACCAATAGCCTAACTGTGTGCTCATTGGTTCAAGAAGTCAGTGTTTTCTAGTAGATTGTTTGTGTACTAATTAGTCCATATAGTCTGTGTGCTTACATGTTGGAGGGATGTAAATTGTTATTAAGAAATATGGTCTCTCTTATTGGGTTGTATATTAATAATTGTGTTTGGTAGTATAATACCAATTGTGCATATAAAAATGTGGTGTTTTCAACCTACACACTTGTTGCTTATTTGCTTTTTATTTTTTGATGTAATTTAAGTTTTAGCTATTTTTTGTTGTACGCTATACAAGGTGATTGGAGATGTTGAAAAAGTTCCACCCTTTGGGTGTGTGTGGTCATTGGTCCTAACCATGTATGTATTCCAACATCTTGGCAGTTTGTTCGTTAATCCAATTGGTCTGTATTTTCCAATCATTTGTCTTCAAGATAATTAATCCAAATTTCACATGTGTGTACATGTTGGAGGAAGTAAAATCATAATTATTATCTCTCTTAATGGGTTATGTATACATTATTATATAAGAAAGTGCAATACTAATTACATAGATAAACAAAGTTGAGGTACTTTCAACTTACACGGTTGCTTATTCACTTTTTAAAAAATTTATTTTGTGTTTTTTTAATTCTATTCCTAACATAGTGGTTGGAGGTGTTATTGAGGTTCCACTTTTAATTTCTAAGTGGTTGTCGGTTAAGCATGCATTTGTGTTTTAGGATCCTGAATTTGTGCTCATTATGTTTTTCAATAGTTTGTTTGTGTACTAATTAGTTCAGATTGTTTGTGTGCTTATAGGTTTGAGGGATTTAATTATTTATTAATCAATATGACCTCTCTTAGTGGGTTGTATGTAGACAATTGTGTATGGTAGTGTAATAAAAATTTCACACATAAATAAAGGCGTAGTGGTTTCAAATTAGACGCATGGTTTCTTATTTGCTTTAGCTTTTTTACAATTTATTTTTTGAGTTTACTTTTGTTGCCATCTCAAACAAGGAGAATGAAATTGTAATAGAAGTGAAACATTTAAGGTCTATGTGGTCATTGATCCATGCTGTGTTTGTATTCCAAAAATAGTTTTATGTTCTCATCGTGCCATCAAATATGTTTTCCAATAGTTTGCCAAGGGGCTAATATGTCTAGATTATCTACATGCTTGTAAGGAGTGAGACCTGAGAGGAGTCCACTCCTCATTTAATTTGAGATTACACTCATCTATTCAAACATACTAACAAGCATGCTCAAATAGATGTAATTTTTTTATTTCTCAAAGGATGGTAAACAAATGGCTATATTATAGCAGTGGAATAAAAATCATGACTATATTCAATATTATAAAAGTACATCATCATCTCCCATATAGGGTTTACATGAAAGATACACTATCATTAGGATCTAAGTAGAGGGATATCCATCTATCTCAATTCTATCTCCCAAGAGCTCAACCTAGAAGGTCCATGTCATCAAGTTCGATCTTCCAAGTCATACACCTAGGGTTGGAAGCATATCACAACAAAATGATCATAAGTAGAAGATATTATCATAAAGGATGGTATATGCATATCAAATATGGATCGATAAATATTAGTAATAAAGGATGTTAAATAAACAAGGCTCCTCATATAAAAGGAAAGGAATACCCAATTAAGTATAAAAAGAATATGAATTTCAAAGGATGATAAACATGGATAATGCTTGCCATTAAATAAAACATAAAAGTTGTGCCATACAACAAAAATAAAATTTTGGCACAAAACCCACCACAAGAATATCAACATGCATGCATGTAAGATAAACATAGCACTATAATAACATACAAAAAAATGGTGGCCAAGGCTCACAACCTTAAAACCAGATAGAGAATGACGTACTACCAAACTCCAATATATATATAAAAGTGGGCACACAATCCAAATATGGGGCATACAACCTCAATCCCAAAAATATAACATGGGCACACTACCCAAAAACCTATGTAATTACTCTACTCTAGGGCTACTGAATCACATGGCATGCATAATGTAGAGGAAAGTATAAAGTTCAATCTTTTATAGAATAAATAAGATTGCGATCACAAAAATAGACAATAATAAAATCCACTACAAACTAGGTAAAATTAGGGTACCATCTCACATTAAGGAACAACTTCATTGAAATAACTCAATTAGGGTTTCATCAAGAAGAAAAATGCAATATAGAGTCATCAAGAATATCCAAAAAAATAGGATGATCATAAGATCATAATCAAGTACAATATTTCACATGGAATAAATTCTCAGAAGAGAGAGATTATGTAGGCTAAAATGTTGAGAGAGAGAGAGAGAAACTAGGTTTAGCACTCAATAAGAATAATAGGCAATGCAATAATACCTCAGATTAAGTCTACATGAGTTCAAAGTCATTCGTATGTCCAAGTCTAGGTCTCCAAATCACCTATTAAACAATTATATAGAATTAGGGTTGGGTTTCACATGAAATGCATAAACCTTGAAAAATGCCTTTTTATTATTGTTGAATTAGGTTATCAAAACCATATCATATTTGTAATGACCCCACCTCCCGGTAACCCCCAATTAAGGGAGACCAGAAGGTCAAAGCCATTATCCCAATTAACAAGATCAAAGGTTCGACAAATAATCAATACCAATTATTAAATTCTACCAACTATACTGAAATATGGTAAAAATAAAAACTTTGCATACCTTTTGAAAACTGGAATTTCTAAACTTCTATCCACATAGATACTAATCTAACTAATCCTCCTTTGTACTTTAATTCTCATTTAATTCCACATATGCCACTTTACTATTTGTTCTTTTCACTTGTACCTAAAACGCCGACAAACAAAACGTCGGTCAACATAAGCTGGTATGTGGGGGAAACAAATAATGTGCAACTATGTTAACAACGTAATCATGAAATTAATCATTTAACGACAAAGATTAAATTTTAATCCATACTACTCAATCCTTACCTATCCCCTAACTCTGTGCTATTCCTGCAGTGGACTTGTTTGCTACTTCTCTTTTAGGTAGATTCTTACCCCCATGGTCCTACCTTACAGGTAGCCAATACATAGGGTAATAGAGTCACATGGCACTACCTGAAGGTAGCCCAATATCTAACTCAATGTGACTTGATGGACCTACCTCATTGGTAGCCATGTACGAAGTCATCCAATGACCTGATGGACCTACCCCATAGGTAACCATGTACTAGGTCAACTATTAAGCCACAGAGGGGACCATGATTTTGAGCTAGTAGGCACATATTTTATGTGATAGTCATATCCACATTATAGTTTGCACGAATTACATTCATCGAATAGTTAATTCAAGTCATCGATGAAAGCTTCAGAAAAACCTCAGAAAACTAACTCGAGATATTCATAAGTGTAACCACATACCTTTGATTGTAGATTTCAAGAAAGATTCAAATATGTAGGGAAACCCAATCAAGAAAGCAATTATGAATAGAAATCCTGAAATAAAAGTACCAATTTCCTTTTATTAATATTTATCCAATTTCATCACATTACTTAGTATTTCAATTCCAACTTTAGGGTTTCCTTGGGAATTAGGGTTTTTACCTTCTCTTTCAATATTATGATCCTTAATTTATCAAAACTGCATAAAACCCTTAATTTATCATTTTAGTATCCTTAACTAGTTTAGGATCTTTATTAAGCATCTGATTTCCTTAATCTAAATAAATATGATTTTTCTCTCCTTTTATCCCACGTTAGGGTTTCCATATAGATTATCCTTCTTTTATGGATTAAAACTCTAAATTAGGCAACCTTGCATTCAAAACAGATAAACAAACCACCTTTATCATTAACAAGGTTAATCTTATCAATTTGACCTATTAATTCACCCAAAATTCACCCTTTATATTCAATTAGGGTTTCTCATTAACATTTAATACATTTTACTAGCAAATTAAGGTACTTTTGCAAAACGGAGTAGAACCAGGTTCTCAAAGTATATTTATCAGATTCCTCGTATTTTTCTACACAACTTTTATGTATAAAGTTTTTCCATTAGACATTCCTAGAAATTTCTACGAATTTTACAAAGAAAACCCTTTTCCTGGATTATTTGGCAGAGAGAGGAATTTACCGAATTTCATTGTTCGTTGGATCGATGCACCAATGGACCTCCTCTGGATCTGACGCTCCACGTCAAATGTTCCCACTGAGTCTGTTGTGTGCGCGCTCCCAAGGCCCGCTCCGTTGGATCCTACACAAGTCCACGATGGATCTTGATCAAACGCTCTGCATTCGAGCAACTCAAGTTAGCCGGCTGCCCCTTAGCATCGTCAGATCCTAACATAGGATCACCATGATCCCAGATCTAATGATGACTGTACATCATCTCTATTCTTCCCTTGCTACTGGAGCCACAGCGGTGCCAAGGCAGTGCCCTCGCCGGAGAGAACCAAATTGAGAGAGGGTGAGGGTGCAAAGACCTAGGGATCTACCGCCAAGGTTCGTGAGGGCGAGAGGAACTAGGAGAGGTCCTATTTATAGGGCGTAGAGGCTTCCTTATGGTTCCCTCAACCCTGCCGCCATTCTTGTCTTTGGCCCAATTGGGCAAATCATGTAGAATCTTCCAAAGACTGATAAACTAGGGTTGAGAGAGTTTGTCTCTGTCTCCCGAACTCATTGGGAAAGTTTCCAAGATCACACATCCACTAGATCGCGAGAAAAGCTATGGGGAAAATCCCCCCCGTAAACACTGAGTCTGCGTCCCTTTGGTACTCTAGACGATGAGCAGTGTGCGTTGAATCAAGATCCAATGGCCCTCATCGCGCCCGATCTAACAGAAGGAAAATTAGTTTCCTAATTTTCGAAATAAATTCTAAAATCAAGGATAACTTGAAAAATCGATAACTGCCAAATCTTAACTCCTTTTTGGTTCATATTTTAAGGGAAACTCTTTCATACTTTTATCTCTCATCACAAAAAAATTGAAGTCATTATCTAAAGAAAACGATCCCTTTTCTTTAGTTTCAAGAAAACACCTATTTATTCATATTTTCCACATAATTTCTATTTCTTTTGCTATTATATTATTATCTTGGGTTCCTTGAACCCCAAGTAACCTTCATATTTCAAAATTATATTTTGGAAAATGTTCCTTAGCCTTTTATTCTTCTTTTATTTATTAAATATGTATTCCTTTATTCAATTGAATTCCTTTTTCATTTCTTTTTCTTTTTCTTTCAATTGGGCTCAATGGCCAATAAGGCCCATTAAGAAAACACACAAGGCTATCATACATGAAATTCATTCAAATTAACTCATCAAATCAACCATTGATTTTATTTATCTTTTAAAAAGTGATTTACAAATCTCCTTACATGTTTTAGAAAATGGGGTTATAACATCCTCCCCTCCTTATAGGAATTTTGCCCCCAAAATTCAACAATCAAACAAACAAATTAGGATATGCCTTTTCCATCTCCGTCTTTAGCTCCCATGTGGCTTCATCCTCTCCATGGTGCTTCCAAAGAACCTTTACCATCTCTATATTCTTATTTCTAAGCTCTTTCACCTTGGTATCTAGAATCCGCAAAGGTAACTCAGGATAAGTTAGCTTCCCTTGAAGCTCAATGGGTTCAATGCTCAGCACATGGCTCGGATCTTGCACATTTCACTTCAGATTGGACATGTGAAACACATCATGCATGACTCTATCCTGAGGGGTCAGGTCAAACATAACCTTCTCCACCAATCCATCTCGAATGGACCCATGTATTGGGGACTCAACTTTCTCAGTTATATCTCAGAGGGGTCAGATTTTCACATCACATATTCCCCCACAGTGAACTGCATGTCAGTCTACTTTGCATCATCTTATGACTCATGTCGTCCCTGGGCTCCTTTCAGCCATTGCATGATCAAAGCGACTTCATCTGCACACACTGTGGTCCTTTTCTAACCTTTGCGAGGTCCATTACCAACATCATCTGAATGAAGTGGTGACTGACACCACCTCCTTTATAGAGCTTCTTTATGTCCCGATACTGGCTTTGGTGGTTATCATCACATCTTACAAAGGACAAAAACTGTTTCTATGTATCACCCTGAACGAGCACATATGCTCTCATCAGACCCTCTAGTCTGGATCATACTAATCTTTAGTTAGGGGTGATAAACTATACTAACATCGAGTTCTTCATGTACCTACTTCCACCTTATGTAAGTGAAACTTTAGGTTATACTCAAGAACTTTTAAACTCACCTCATGGTGTAGTTGAACCATCTCTCTCATATGTAGTTCAACCCAATCTATGCCTTGACAATACTCTTTCTTTCTCATGTCATCCCACATTGCATATTTACCCTTCCTTGGTCTAGGGGAGACTTATCACAACATCCATAGTTATGAACTCCCATTCCCTCTCGGGAACTCTTTATCCTCTATATCAATGCACTGGGTTACCAGTGCTCATCCTTCACCTTCTGTCATGCATGGCCACATGCCACATGTAACTTCATCTTAGGCATCCAAAGTCCTACTGTCACTTATTATCTTGGTGGTACGGTGTATGGTTTGGTGGTATGGTGTATGGTGATCTTAAAATCATGATCTCCTGTATGTCATGATTCCTCAAGATCGATACCTCAGAAACCCTAAACCACTCTAATTAGGGTTTCAACACCTTCCTTTCCAGATAAGTGCAATTGAAGTTCTACAACCATCCTTTAATTGCACCAAGGTTGACTAACCAAACAACCACTAACTTGTTCAACAGATCTCGTTACATCTGAGTGTTAGCCAAACATATCTTCTTTTTCAAACTTAGGGTTATCCTAACAACCTCTCCTAGCCTCTAGCCATACTAGGCAGCTATATCTCAACCAGAGAATCTATTACCACTTCACATCCTTACGTATTAGGTAATATTGATGACATACACCTTCATGTATTTCACTTATCATCTTATCTCAGCTCTAAATATATCTTCATCAAGAAAACTCTGGGCTCATTCTCATGGTTATCAAGCTCAACCTCGCATATCTTTCAAATTCCACATAGCTCATGATGAAAAATTCTCACCAGATGATTACCTTAATACTCTTATCATTTGTACCTATCCATGTATCATTCACTCCACAAGGGCATGTTATCATCTCTGTCCTCATACCTCATAGCAATGTTCCAACCCACATCATCTATTATCCTTGGTGTATGGCATGCGTACTATCCTATCTCTCACTCCCATAACAAGAGGAAATAAGCATTTGACTGAAGTCCAAATACAGAGTTCTTCCTATTCTAAGAGGAGAGATGGTACATCCCACCTTTCCAGTACACCTTTAAATCCAAGTTCAAATGTGCCACATATGTCTCTACATTACAATCATCTCGATATAAAGGTTACTTCCATGGGAAAACTGGTCTTGAACCTACTTGGGTCCACACACAATCCTTTGTCATCTCCTCTAGGTCTATAGGGTTCCAGAACTTTTGGGGTCATACCTCTTCCCTCATACATCTAGAGAGTGCCCTACTCATCTACCCTTTGGGTCCCATGAGTTCATGAAGGTGATCAATCTCCTAACCCATGGCCCTCAGACAATGATAGCTGTTACCTCCCAACCCTATGGTCATGAGCAACTAGGGAATTAGGAAACTCCTACTTTCATCATTCTTATCCCTACCTGACCCTAGGATAGACTTAGGATTATATTATAGCACATGTCCAACTTAGAACCTTACCCAAGCCTTCATCATCTCTCTCTGCATTCAAGGGCTAACTTTCATCCTTTCATAGGGGTCATGGTGACCTGCCTACCTTGGTCAGGCCCCATACTGGTTACCTCTACGGTAACACATCCACATGCACTTAGAGATGGTTATCTATGGGTATATATGTTCATTATCATACCATGTACTTTTCACTTAGCTTCTCAAGATCCTATGAGACCTCTTTAGGTTAACTTAAACCAACAAAACTGGTATACACCCTACCAAAGGGTCCCTCTCCCAGGATGGGAGGAAAACTTCACCTCGATAACAAAGGTCACAAACGTCCTTGGGTCTAGCATGCTTAACACTAGCAAGCTATTCAAGGAACAAGTAGACCACCTACTAAACCATGTTAGGTCATACTTGTTCTCATCCTCAATATTGGATCAAGATCATACCTTCCCATGTCATCAACTCAGCTATGAGGGGTTCATCAAACATACCTTTAAACTTAAGGGGTTCCCCTTTTCCTCTATACATGAGGAGTACCATGCTCGAAACTATAGCAGCTTAATTCTCATCATGAACATTAGGTACACCACTTCCCCTCTTAGGCCTAGGAACCCTAGGTTCACTTTTTGATGACCAACTACATGCTCAATCTATTAACCACAAATCAGGCATGTATAAGGCATGACAGACACTTCCTGTCATCCTTCTACTCAAGAAACACTTTAGAGTCGAGTCTTCCTTAAGGACAACCAACAAGGCACAAGGCCTCACAACCTATTACTAAACCTCTCCAGGGTATACATAACTTGTTCTTCCTTTCTCAGAAGGTAAACACTTACACCATAGGCACATAGGTACCAGCAGACTCATCCTATCTCTAGGGTTTGGTTCCTCTCATGGAAACCAAGAAATCATCAACCTTTAGGGATCAAGCATGTGGCGACCACTATCATCCACTTAGGTCGCATCATCCCCAACTCCCTACTTTTCCTCATACCTTGGAGTCTAGGATTCCAACCTTCTTGCTTGGTTTCCTTCTCTCTCTCTAGAGCCAACCCTACAAACAACCTTACTACGAGAGGCTCTCTCTCCAAGAGGGATCAAGATCACAAGCATACCCCTACATGGTGAAGCCTACGTTCAACTTATGTTCGCTCAAGGTTATCCATAGCCCCTTATGCTTATCACATAATGTATCCATCAAAATCTCCCGGCCAGGGTTTCAACCTATTGCTTGCAGTACCGCCACATTCTGGGTGCCTATTATGCCTATATAAACCCATAGGGTTTTCATAGGTTCTTCTCTAACCTCATCAATGAAGGAGCTATCCTTTACTCTAACACGCACGACCCTTCCCAGGGTTGGGTTGCCAAAGGTACTCAGTCATCCAACCTCTCATGGCTCATACGTCATCCAAGGCATGTCCATCCAAACACCTGGTCTAACTCATCATGTCATCTCTCTCTCTAACCTTCACTTAGGGTTAGGGTTAACATCATCCTCAGAGGATGTGCCAGGTCTCTACTTGTAATGCAAATCTCTATCTCCAAGACTAACTCTCTTTACTTATCCTCCTTACAAGAAGGTCTAGCCTCAGGTCTCTCCTGAGGGCATGAAAACTTATGTCATACGACCTAAGCATGTATCTATTCTTTAGTTTAGCTTATTCTATTAAGCTTATGTCCATGACATCTTATTTACATGCTTTTCATTAATTTGGTGGAGGAAAAGAGAGAAGACCCTAATCCTTAAGGTCCTTAATAGCATTTGAGTTGAGAAGGGATGAACAAGATGAGAGAATCCTAAAGGTATCTTATTTCGAATCATACCCTAAGACTTTGGCCAGGCAGTCACACGGATCCGGGAGTCCTCATATTCTGACTAGCGGTGCGGAGGAAAATATTGTCAGCCCCCAGTCGTGATCCTTTTCTAGACACCTCTGTCCTTCGGATAATCCTCTAATAACTCCCTTGGGTTCTACAGAATTTGTAAAATTTAATAATTATTAAAGATTAAGTCAGGAACCTTGGCTCTGATACCAAATGTAATGACCCTGCCTCCCGGTAACCCCCAATTAAGGGAGACCAGAAGGCCAGAGTCATTATCCCAATTAACAGGATCAAAGGTTCAACAAATAATCAATAATAATTATTAAATTCTACCAACTATACTGAAATATGGTAAAAATAAAAACTTTGCATACCTTTTAAAAATTGGGATTTCTAAACTTCTATCCACACAGATACTAATCTAACTAATCCTCCTTTGTACTTTAATTCTCATTTAATTCCACATATGCCACTTTACTGTTTGTTCTTTTCACTTGTACCTAAAACGCCGACAAACAAAATGTCGGTCAGCAGAAGCTGGTATGTGGGGGAAACAAATAATGTGCAACTATGTTAACAACATAATCATACAATTAATCATTTAACAACCAAGATTATGTTTTAAGCCATACTACTCAATCCTTACTTATCCCCTAACTCTGTGCTATCCCTGTAGTAGACTTGTATGCTACCTCTCTTTTAGGTAGATTCTTTCCCCCATGGTCCTACCTTACAGGTAGCCAATACATAGGGTAATAGAGTCGCATGGAACTACCCAAAGGTAGCCCAATATCTAACTCAATGTGACTTGATGGACCTACCCCATTGGTATCCATGTACTAAGTCATCCAATGACCTAATGGATCTACCCCATAGGTAGCCATGTACTAGGTCAACTATTAAGCCACAGAGGGGGCCAGGATCTGAGCTAGTAGGCACATATCTTATGTGATAGTCATATCCACATTATAGTTTGCATGAATTACATTCATCCAACAGTTAATTCAAGTCATCGATGAAAGCTTTGGAAAAACCATGGAAAACTTACTCGAGATATTCATAAGCGTAACCGCATACCTTTGATTGCAGATTTCAAGAAAGATTCAAATATACAGGGAAACCCAATCAAGCAGGCAATGATGAATAGAAATCTTGAAATAAAAGTACCAATTTCCTTTTATTAAATTTATCCAATTTCATCACATTACTTAGGATTTCAATTCCAAATTTAGGGTTTCCTTGGGAATTAGGGTTTTTACCTCCTCTTTCAATATTATGATCCTTAATTTATCAAAACTACATAAAACCCTTAATTTCTCATTTTAGTACCCTTAACAAGTTTAGGATCTTTATTAAGCATCTGATTTCCTTAATCTAAATAAATACGATTTTTCTCTCCTTTTATCCCACATTAGGGTTTCCATATAGATTATCCTTCTTTTATGGTTTACAACTCTAAATTAGGAAACCTTGCATTCAAAATAGATAAACAAACCACCTTTATCATTAATAGGGTTAATCTTATCAATTTGACCTATTAATTCAGCCAAAATTCACCCTTTATATTCAATTAGGATTTCTCATTAACTTTTAATACATTTTTCTAGAAAATTATGGTACTTTTGCAAAATGGAGTAGAAATAGGTTCTCAAAGTATGTTTATTAGATTCCTCGTATTTTTATACACAACTTTTATGTATAAAGTTTTTCCATTAGACATTCCTAGCAATTTTTATGAATTTTGCAAAGAAAACCCTTTTCCTGGATTATTTGGCAGAGAGAAGAATTTACCGAATTTCGTTGTTCGTTGGATTGATGCACCAATGGACCTCCTATGGATCTGACGCTTCACGTCAAACATTCCCACTGACTCTGTTGTGCGCACGCTCCCAAGGACCGGTCCATTGGATCTTAGACAGGTCCACTATGGATCTTGACCAAACGCTCCGCATTCGAGCAACTCAAGTTAGCCGGCCGCCCCTTAGCATCGTCAAATCCTCACAGAGGATCTATGTGATCCTGGATCTAACGATGGCTGTACATCGTCTCTCTTCTTCCCTTGCTACTGGAGCCGTGGTGGTGCCAAGGCGGTGCCCTTACCGGAGAGAACCCAATTGAGAGAGGGTGAGGGTGCAAAGACCTAGGGATCTACTGCCAAGGTTCATGAGGGTGAGAGGAACCAAGAGAGGTCCTATTTATAGGGCATAGAGGCTTCCTTAGGGTTCTCTCAACCCTGCCTCCATTCTTGTCTTTGGCCTAATTGGTCAAATCATGTAGAAGCTTCCAAAGACCGATAAACCAGGGTTGAGAGAGTTTGTCTCTATCTCCCGAACTCATTGGGAAAGTTTCCAAGATCACACATCCACTGAATCACGAGAAAAGCTATGGGTAAAATTCCCCCCATAAACACTGATTCCACATCCCTCTAGGACTCTAGAAAATGAGCGGCGCACGTTGGATCAAGATCCAACGACCCTCATCGTGCCCGATCTAACAGAAGGAAAATTAGTTTCCTAATTTTCGAAATAAATTCCAAAATCAAGGATAACTTGAAAAATCGATAACTCCCAAATCTGAACTCCTTTTTGGTTCATATTTTAAGAGAAACTCGTTCATACGTTTATATCTCATCATGCAAAAATTGAAGTCATTATATAAAGAAAACGATCCCTTTTCTTTAGTTTCAAGAAAACACCGATTTATTCATATTTTCCACATAATTTCTATTTCTTTCGCTATTATATTATTATCTTGGGTTCCTTGAATCCCAAGGAACCTTCATATTTCGAAATTATATTTTGGAAAATGTTCCTTAGCCTTTTATTCTTCTTTTATTTATTTTCTTATGTATTCCTTTATTCAATTGAATTCCTTTTTCATTTCTTTTTCTTTTTCTTTCAATTGGTCTCAATGGCCAATAAGGCCCATTAAGAAAACACACAAGGCTATCATACACGAAATTCATTCAAATTAACTCATCAAATCAACCATTGATTTCATTTATCTTTTAAAAAGAGATTTACAAATCTCCTTACATGTTTTAGAAAATGGGGTTATAAAAATATTATTGATTATATTTTCCTAAATTCCTAACATGTTTTACTTTATTTTTAGGACTTATGTATTCGTAGTTATAAATTTTACAATTTCTAACTAACTAAGAAATCCCATATTTTTCGTATTGGAATCAAATGATGAAATCGATACTGTGGGGTAGATTATACTTTTTGATTCTAAAACATATTTTCTTTCATTTTTTGAGCCATATACGATTTACTATGAATTTTGGAAATATTGACCAATCATAAAATGAAGAAAATATGTGCGTGAAAAATTATGCATGTTAGGGAAAAAGCAAGCTCATGTAGCCCTAGACTAAGCTTACACAGGGCTGGGTGCAAGATTGGAACCAGTTAAAAGATCCAAATTGTAAGACCCCTGACCTTGTTGTTTTTATTGAACATGCTTTCTTATCATAATTAAATGCTTAAAACCTTAATTAAACTCTAAGATGTGTCTTGATAACATGTGACAAGCTTAAAGTTTCAAGTTTGGTCCAGTTTGGATACTGTTTGAGCAAGTTATGCATTAATGTGCTTGTTATGGGATTTTATGTAATTTACCAATATCTAGGGGTTTTCTTGCAAATTATCACATGCTTGTTGTTCCTCACATTTTTAAGTATCATGTTTGATCTATTTGTTCTTTGGTATGCCTTGTTACCCTTGGTTTAAGTGGTGACACCTAGCCTTGTGTTGAGATTAGGTTTGCTCTCATAGATGCCCTAACGCGATGTTTGTCCCTTGAGTGTTGGGACTTGATGAGCCACCTAGTGTTGTAGGTCACTAAGATTTCATGTGATCCCTAGTGTTGGAAGTTGATGAGACTTCTAACTCATTTTGGTTTCCAACATTCCTAGGGTTGGCAGTCGTTTGGTTTTCTAATCATCTTGGTCGCCAGGAATTCTATGTGGTTAACCTAGTTGCGGGGTAAGATGTTTTGACCTTGTATGTGACAACCTGATGCCACATGAGAAAGAATACTAAAAAAAACCACAGAATTAACAACTAACAACCACAAAATAGAGTAAACTAAAACAAATCACATATTGTCATCTCAAATGGAAACATATCATATCTGAAGCCGCAAACTTGTGCCACCTGTATCATATATCATGCCAAAGGATATTACATATCATTGTTCACTAGATAACTTGCCACAACCTATTAAATATGACAACCTATTCACATATACAAGCCATATTTGTACAACCATGTCATACTTCCAAAAACTCAACATCTACAAAACACCCGCAAGGACCTAGAGTATAGGGACGAGACATAGGACTCTACTAAAAAACACTAGCAGCATATTCAACCTTCAAACATCGCTCTTCTTACTACTCAACCTCAACCACACGATCTCTAGCATGACGTGTACGACCACATAAAAGATGTGGAAACCCATAGGGTGAGACCAATATCCCAACAAGAGATATAACTCTCAGCCAACAACTATTGTTAGCACCACAAGGACATATTCAATTAAAATAGTAGATAAGCATTATGGACAGATTCAATTAAAATATATAAGTAAAATAGTTAACATAGATTACACAGTTTAAATGACTATAAACTATACAATATATCATCTTATACTTTTAGAAGGAATATGAAGAACATGTATATCCATTATCAACTAAACAATATAAGAGACAGAGCAAAGGGCTATCCAATGTTAATCGTATTTAATTCTAAGAAAATATACTATACAATTGTATTACATATTTTATTATGCCCTGAGTATTTGAGTTGTACCACCCAAATCCAATCAACCACTGCAAAGTCGAAATCAGTGCCATACAAGATCTATGGAAGAGACAAACACCATGATCTCACCAACAACTCCCTGGTCAGTGTGAGAAACAACGTAAAGACATAAAAGTCAACTGCCAACAATGACATATAGTCAAGCTGATAATGCCTAGCCCACCTTGGTACATGACACAGAGCAAGAAAATTGGTCATGCATGCCCATTCAAAAAGAGGCAATCTTATAGTTATACTACTGCCTTTCACAAATCACAACTCTGAGGTACGACCTTGTCATCCTCTATAACAATTGTGGATGCAAGGAGATACCTCGATTTATGCCCCCACATATTCAATAATATGCACTCTGAGTTTCCTATAGGAATTGCTCATTTCACCATCCAACAAAATACTGACGTTGAAGATGGATATATGGCACATGGAAACTACATGATTAGGGTTTCACTTGATTAGTTATGCCAATTGGGTGAATTAAGGCTGCATCATACAAGTGGACATACAAAACCTAATTCATTCTAGCAAGTATAACTATAAAACAACTCCATAATATATGAAATGTATGAGGTATAAACTTGTCACATCACCCCATGATATCACTGTCATACAAGGCCTTCTGCATAATCACATCACTAAGGGGATAATCTGTCATCACATCTCAGTGGAGGGTATCACCTCACATCTAGGGACAAAGCCTCTGCGAAGGTCATAAGGCCTAAACACATCATCATTATCCCATCATGCCTCATCGAGGCTCATAATCATTAACCCTATGCAACATAAAAAAATATCACAACATTCACAAGCTATGAAGTGCATTTTAACCTACAACATTAGGATTACACAGTAGGAGAGAGAAAACATCATCTCATGCTAATAACTTCAAACAAGATAAGATTTAAATCATGTACACCTAATTAGGATTAGGGTTTCACATGTAGCATTTAGCATTATACACTATGGAACATCATTCCCCCATTCTTGGAACACATTAGGGTTAAGCATCCCTATGTTATATGACGACCAAACTAGGCATATCATCATTAGTGACCACAACACCCATCATGGATAACCACCACACCAGATGTCGACCACCTGACCCATCAAAGGATAGAGACCACATGGCTCACAAGAGTGTTGATGATGTGAACCATCAAGAAACATCGACTGCTAAAGATCCACCAAGAACATCGACCTTTAGGGTAACATCAAGGATAACACACATCAAGATCACATCTCCATAATGATCGTCAAACAATGCAAAATAGAAACAAACCAACCAAAACCATCTCCATCTTAACTATCAAAACAAGAATCATGAGTCACGACCATCTCATGAACACAAAAGATAACAACCACAAACAAGGTCAAAAGATAACGACCACAACCAAATTCAGGGATAACGACTATCACCACAAACCATGATAACTACCATCACAACTATCATGATAATGAATTTCATAAAAGGAGTCATAAACAGAGACCAATATAGCTAGGGTTAGGATTATAGAGACCAAACCAAAACCCTAGTCCTCCATCAACGTGACCATAATGACCACAAAGGACCAAGGAATCATGTTGACCAAAATAGATTTATAAAACCAAGAAGCTCAAGCATCACCAAGGCAAAAATGTCATGAAAGGATGAACATCAAAATCCTAAAATTGATCATCACAATATCAAAAAAAGAACCTTGATAAGAGAGATGAAAACAATGTTCCAAAACCTCCATCAAACACATGATAGACAAACCATCAACATGGTGATAAAAAGAACAAACAAGATGCATGTAAGAATCAACAACTGCACACTCGCTAGGGTTTTGGGTGAATTAGCATTTAGGAGAAAGAGCAATCTATACAAGAATACTTCATAATCTTAAACCCTAAATCATGATAGCATCAACTAGAAAGATATGATCACATTTTAGAGATTAAAGCACTAACATGCAAACAAGATATAGGTGCAACAATAGTAGAGGAGAAAGGTATGTAACCCACCTTGAATTAGATCAACTCCAAAGACATGAGATCCAGAAGAAAGAAGGAAAAAAACCAATCTTGGATCCACCCCCATAGTTTGACAACGTCACCTCAAGATAAGAAAAACACACCAGGGTTAAAGGAAGCTCAAAAGAGAAAGGGTAAAAACCCTAGGCTGAAAAGAAAGAAGAAAGAGGGGAAGCTTCATCTCACTCAAGTACTACCATGACCAAACCATAGTCTTGACCTTTATGGAGAGTATTTCCTAAAGATAGACACCGTGGAATAGCCATAGTCGACGACAAAGAGAAGAAGAAAGGGGTAGGGTTTCAACAAAGATGAGATCAAGGGTATGAAACCACTTACCAAGAAGGAAGATCACTAAGAACCACCACAAAGGACATGATTAAGGTCTAGATCACCACATGTAGGAGGAGGATGACCACCTTCTCCAAGATTAGATCCTCATCAAGCACCACCAAGATCAAGGCTGAACACAAGGAAGAAGAGATAAAGAAGAGAGCTAAAGGGAATACTTGCATGTGGAAGAGAGGGTTTATATACTCAAGGGTAGGAGGGAGGTAAAGATCATGAGGTGTCAATTTATAATAGCAACAAAAGGACACATGTCCAACATAGCCACGATCATGCAAGCACTCATTCATGAAGGGTCATTAAAACCAATGTGGTATAGAGACCACTAAGGTCCTTACCACATTTTTGTTGAAACAACATCCAAACCACAACACCATAGTGATCACCAAGGTCCTTACCACAATTTGGTCAAAACAACATCCAAACCACAACACAATAGCGACCGCTATTATGTTTCCAAAGGATAAAAGTTTTCATTAGGCACACACATAAGACATAAAAATCGCTAACACACCTAAAACATGACAGTCGCAACCAATATATGAAACATATCAGACACTAATACAAAGACCAACAACATGGTCGCTATCATCAACCAACTCAAGCATCCATGAAAAGCATGCAAACCCTAAAACCACACATGATGTCATCTCTTCAACCAAAACTCAACAAAGCACCCCTATGCATCATACTCTCTCTCATGATCTCAAATCTAAAGCGACACAACCTACATGTGACAAATCACAAGATAAACCCTAAACATGGGTAAATTGCAACTTGGTTGGAAACAATCACACTTATAACATAACTAGCTCAAACATTGTCCAAACTGGACCAAACAAAAAACATAAGCATGTCACATGTTATTAAGGAGCATGAAAATATTAGATTAATCTCTAAGCATCTTATTAAGAAAAACAAGAAAGACCAAGAACTAAGCTAGATTAAGGGTCTTACTACCATAAACCCATAACAAGGATTTCTCCCCCAAAATCCTACATGATAAGAGACACATGTTTCCTATGCATATCATCCTCAAGCTCCGACATGGATTCCTCCATGCCACGATGATGCCACAAAACCTTAACCAAAATGATGTACTTCTTCTTCAACTTCTTCACCCTGTCTATCAAAGATCAACATTGGACCTTCCACATATGAGACGTCCTCATCCAACTCAACCTCTACAGGATGAAACACTTGCTTTATGTCAGGATGACACTTCCTTAGCATAGAAACATAGAAAATTGGATGCTAGCTGTGCCACTCAGGTGGAAGCTCCAACTTATAGGCCACCTTCCCAACACACACCACCACATGGCATGGTCCCATGAGCCTGGGATCCAACTACCCTTCTTCCCAAAACTCAAAACACCTTTCCAAGGAGAGACCTTGAGATACACCATATATCCCACTTGTAACTCTAAAGGCCTTTGATGATTATCAACATAAGACTTCTTCTTGTCTTGTGCTACTTTTCGCTACTACTGAATCACTTTGATCTTTTCTATCGTCTATTGCACCGGCTCAGGACCCAAAAGCTGATATTTGCCCGTCTCGTACCAACACAATGAGTATCTACAATGTCTCCCATCCAATGCCTCATAAGGTGCCATATCAATGCTCCTCTGATAGCTATTTTTATTAGCAAACTCTATCAAATTGAGTTGTACATCCCAATTGTGAAAAAACTACAAGACACAGGCTCTCAATAGATCCTCTAACGTCTATGTAGTCCTCCCAAACCATCCATCTGTCCGTGGGCGGAACTCCATACTGAACCTCAAATGCATACCCATCACTGTATGCAGACGTTCCCAAAAATGACCAATGAATTTAGGACCTTTATCTGACACTGTTGTCATCGAGATACCGTGCAAACAGACTATCTCATCAACATACACATGTGCAAGCTTATCTTCTGTATACATTATCTTCACAGGGAGGAAGTGCACTAACTTGGTCAACCTATCCACTATCACCCAAATGGAATCATGACCTTTGACTATCCTAGGAAGTCCAACCACAAAGTCTATCATGGATAGTTGCAAAGTCCCTATAGGTTTTTGATGTTCTACCTTAACCTGCTGATGCACTACGCAGTTAACCACGAACTCACCTGCATCACACTTCAATCTAGGCCAACAATAGAGATCTTTCATATTGTGGTACATTTGGGTACTACCTGGATTCATGGCATACATAGAAGAGTGAGCTTCTTCTAGAGCCAACTTCCTCAGATTATCAACATTTGGAACCACTACTATAATGTGGTAACACACTATCCCATCCTTTGACTCATGGAAACCATCACGCTTCTCACTACCAAACTTTAATCACATCTACTGAATTAGAGTATCATCACATTGTGCATCTCTGATATGTTGCCTTAACATAGGCCTTAACTATAACTGGGCCAACAAGCTTGCCAATAGGGATAACTCCAACAACAATCATCTGGCGAAGGGACACTAACATGTCTCACTTATGACACACTAAGGAACACAACTGCGCCTTCTATGCAGATGATGGAAAAGAAGACTTCCTATGCAAAGCATCTACCACCACATTTTTCCTTCCCTCGATGGTGATCTATGGTGCAATCATAGTCCTTGATCAGATCTATCCAACGTCTCTACCGCATGTTCAACTCCTTCTTCAAGAATATGTACAAGAGTTGACACTTCTCTCCATAAAGGTAGTGTCTCCATATCTTCAAGGCATGGACCATATCAGCAAGCTCTAATCATGCATTGAGGAACTCTCCTTGTGTTTCTTGAGCTGTCGTAAAGCAAAAGAAATAACATTCTTATCTTGCCTCAACACACAACACAAACCATTCTTTGATGCATCACAGAAGATAATGTATCCTTTCCCTTGCTCAGGCAACACTAGCACCAGTGTACTAGTGAACTTCTCATCAATAGATGGAAAGAATGTGACACTTGTCATCCCAGAAAAATGGTATACCTTGTCAACTTTGTTAGGGGTAACGCCAGTGTGTTGAAGTTCTTGATAAACCTCTTGTAGTAGCCTTCCAAGAATAGGAAACTACAAACCTCCTTAGGTGTCTTAGGCTTCTCCCATTCTAACATAGACTAAACATTCTTGGGTTCCACACAAACACAATTAGAAGATGTCACATGTCTAAGAAAAGAAACCCCCTTTAGCCAAAATTCACACTTGCCGAATTTGGCGTACAACTTGTGTTGTCTTAACAAGGTCAACACCTACCATAGATGCTACTTGCATTGTTGGCTATCTATGGATTAGAACATGATGTCATCTATGAACACCACCATGAAATAGTCAAGATAAGGTCAAAATAGCATGTTCATTAGATCCATGAATGTTGCTAGTGCATTGGTTAGCCCAAACAACATAACCACACACTCGTAGTGACTATACCAAATCCTAAAAGCTGACTTGGGTATGTCATCCACCTTGACCCATAACAGATGATATGTTGACCTCAGATCTATCTTCAAGAACACTACCACACTCCTCAAGTGATCAAATAGGTCATCAATCTACAACAAAGGATACTTGTTCTTGATCGTCACCTTGTTCAACTACTGGTAATCAATGTATAACCTCATGGAACCATACTTCTTCTTGACAAACAACATTGGAGCACCCCAAGGGGACATGCTGGATCTGATAAAACCCTTCTCAAGCAACTCCTGCAACTACTTCTACAACCCTTGCATCTCAGTTGGTGCCATCCTGAACGGTGCATGTCCTATTGATTGGGTACTAGGTACCAGATTGATCTCAAAGTCAATCTCTCTAAGGAGGGGAACACCTAGAAACTCATCGGGAAACACATCCTCAAACTCACGAACAACTGGCACTTGAATTCTACATCCCAAGAAAGAAAGAACACATGTTGGGCACACCTCTCGCAACTCGAAAAGACCAACCAAAGGGGTTTCTAGGAGAATACTATATGATCTATGACTAATAGGAAAGGAATAACTAGCAACCACTTCTCTAGTGCTAAAGAGTACCTCACACCTGGGTCAACCTAAATAGATATAAAGTAGGAAGATGACAAATCATAATGAAATAACTCCATATGACCAGTCATGACTTGAGGGTTGACTACTCCTTCTGGATTACTGATAGCATAGAATCGAGCTATTTTCTATTGTCACCCCCGTCCTATTCTATCTTCCCAAACAAACCAACTTGTGACACCTAACTGCATTCTCTGCCACTACTGAATTTCTTTCATGGCTGCGACCCTTGCTGACTCTGTCTCAACTACTGGGTCACCTCCTCATCCTTCATGGTGCAAAATGGCCTTGTATGCCTGATCTGTCCACACCTGAAGTAAGACTTGTTCTCATACCATGGCCTAGATGACCTTGTCACTAAAGATGACACCACACTGTGAGATCCTAACCACTGTGACTGAACAACTGACCTCTACTGAGATTGAGGTGATGAGAAACTAGGCTTCTTGAAGCCTCAAGAAGATTGTCCCTGATACTGAACCGGTCTCTCTTAGCATTTGCCTCACAATTTTCCACAACTAATATCTCTATCCTCTTGACCGAATCCAAAAATGTGGCAAACCACTCACGGATCTCCAAAGATAACACCATCGTCCTCAACTCTGAACTCAACCCCTTCTTGAAACGCCGGTTGCTCTCATTGTCTGTCACATCCATATGTGGGCATAACCTCAGAAGCTCCATGAACTTAGCTTCACACACAATGATCATAATAGACCCCTGTCGGATCTTCCCAAATTGCATGATCTTCTCATCTAGATAGGTCTCTAGGAAGTATCGATTCACAAACACTCGCTGAAAATTTTCCCAAATGATCACCACTCCATGCCTCTTCTCCTCCTCGATGGCCAACTAATGGGCAACACTCCCCTTCTACAGGTACACTGCGTGCTTCACCTTATTCTCCTCTAGGATGTTGAGGATCTTACATGCCTTCTTCATCTCGGTCAACAACATGTTAGCATCTGTAGGATCTGCTGTACCCACATACTCCAACACTCCAATGCATCTCAGCCTCTCAAAGGTCTTCCCAGAACCCTAGGATTCCACATTGGGGACAACTGATCTAACTTTGGGTATGAGCATCCTATCCACCATATGCATCATCGTAGCCATAAACTATCCAAACATGGACTAGAATGCGGGATTGGCCATAGTTGCTGGGTCAAACTGAGGCACTTTTGGCACTCCATCAACCCCATCTTGCCTCCTCGCACCACCTCCCAGTGAAAAAACACTGCTCTCAACAACATGTTCTTCATATTCTTTAGACATATCTTCTCTTATTCTTCTTCATAAGAATAAGCTACAATCAGATATACTAGATACACAAGAACAGATACAACACTAGTCCTATGTTCTTGTAGACTCAACAAACCTAAAGCTATGATACCAATCTTTTCATGTGGCAACCCAGTGCCACATGAGTGACTCAAAACAAAATGGGACATTAACAACTAGAAGACAAAAAACATAGTAAATTAAAACATATAACATATTGTCATCTAAAATAGAAGCATATCATATATGAAGACACAAACTTGTGCCACCTATATCATATATCATGTCAAAAGATATTACATATCACTGTTCACTGGCTATCTTGCCACAACCTATTACATAAGATAACCTATTCAAATATACAACACATATATGTAAAACCATGGCATACCTGCCAAAAACTCATATCGATGTACAACATCTACAAAACACCCTTAAGGACATAAAGTACATGGACGACACATAAGACTCTACTACAAAACACTAGCAGTATATCTAACCTTCAAAAAGATACTGATCTTCTTGATACTTAGCCTCAACTGCATAATCTCTACCATGACATGCACGACCACCTAAAAGATGTGGAAACCCACGGGGTGCAACCAACGTCCTAGTGAGAGATATAACTCTCAGCCAAAAACTATTGTAATCACAACAAGGATAATAGAGAAGATAAGCATTATGAACATGTTCAGTTATTAGATATAAGTAAAACTATTAACACAGATTACACAGTTTAAGTGACTACAAACTGAGCAATAGATCATCTTATACTTTTAGAAGAAATATGAAGAACATGTATATCCATTATCAACTAAACAATATAAGAGACAAGGCAAAGGGCCATCCAATGTGAATCATATTTAACCCTAAGAAAATATATTATACAGTTGTATTACATCTTTTATTATGCCCTCTGGATTTGAGTCTTACCACCCAAATCTAATCGACCACTGCATTATAAAAATTAGTGCCATACAAGATCTGTGGAATAGTCAGACTCCATGATCTCACCAACATTTCCCTGGTCAATGCAAGAAACAATGCAGAGAAATAAAAGTCAACTTCCAACATCGACATATAGTCAAGGAGATGACACCTATCCTACCTTAGTACATGACACGATGCTAGAGAACAAGTCACACATGTCCATTTAAAAAGAGGCAATCTTGTAGTTATACTGCTACCTTTCACAAATCACAAATCTGAGGTAGGACCACTATCATGCTCTATAAAAATTGTGGATGCAAGGATATAGCTCGAGTTATGCCCCCACATATTCAACAATATACGCTTCGAGTTTCCCATAGGAATTTCCCATTTCACCATCCAATAAAATACTGATGCTGAAGATGGATCTATGGCACATGGCAACTACATGATTAGGGTTTCACTTGATTATTTATGCCAATTGAGTGATTAACGCTTCATCATACAAGTGTACATACAAACCCTAATTCATTCTAGCAAGAGTATAATTGTAAAACAACTTTATAATATATAAAAAGTATGAGGTATAAACTTGTCACATCACCCCATGATATCAATGCCATACAAGGCCTTCGACATAATCACATAACTAAGGGGATAGAAATCCCTCATCATATCTCAATGGAGGGTATCACCTCACATCTAGGCACAAAGCATCTACCTAGGGTATAAGGACTAAACACATCATCATTATCCCATTATTCCTCATTAAGGCTCATAATCATTAACCCTATGCAACATAAAAAATATCACATCATTCACAAGCTATGGAGAGCATTTTAACTCGCAACATTAGGATTACACAAGTATGAGAGATAAAACATAATCTCATGTTAATAACTTCAAACAAGATAAGATTTACATCATGTACACATGATTAGGATTAGGGTTTCTCATGTAGTACTTAGCATTATACACTATGGAATATCATTTCCCTTTTCTTCGAAAACATTAGGGTTAAACATCCCTATGTTATATGACGACCATACTAGACATATCATCATTAGAGACCACAACACCCATGATGGATAAGGACCACACCACATGTAGACCACATGGCCCATCAAAGGATAGAGACCACATGGCTCACAAGAGTGTCGACCATGTGAACCATCAAGAAATATCGACCGCTAAAGATCAAACAAGAATAGCAACCATTAGGGTAACATCAAGGATAACGACCATCAAGATCACATCTCCAGAACTATCATTAAAGCATGCAACATAGAGACCAACCAACCAAAGCCATATCCGTCATAATGACCAAAACAAGAAACATGAGTGGTGACCATCTCAAGAGAACAAAATATAGCAACCGAAAACAAGGTCAAAAGATAACTACCAAAACCAAATTCAAGGATAACGACCTTCACCACAAACCATGATAATGATTGTCACAACTATCTTGATAACAACCGTAACCAAAGGCATCATAGATAGAGACCAAGATATCTAGGGTTAGGATTATAGATACCAAACCAAAACCCTAGTTCTCCATCAACATGAGCATCACGACTGCAAAGGACCAAGTAATCATGTCGACCAAAACATGTGTATAACACCAAGAAGCTCAAGCGTCACCAAGGTAAAAATGTCATGAAAGGATGAACATCAAAACCCTAAAAATGATCATCAAAAGATCAACAAAGGAAGCTTGCTAAGAGGGATAAAAACAACATTCTAAAACCTCCATCAAACACATGATAACCAAATAAAAAACATGGTGATCAAAACAACAAACTAGATGCATGTCAGAACCAACAACTCCACCCTCACTAGGGTTTTAGGTGCAAGAATTAGGTTTAGTAGAAAGAGCAATGTATACAAGAATACTTCATAATCTTAAACCCTAAATCATCACAACATCAACTAGAAAGATATGATCACATTTTAGAGATTAAAGCAGTAACATGCAAATAAGATATAGGTGCAACAATAGTAGAGGAGAATGTTATATAACCCACCTTGAAGAAGATGAACTCCAAAGACACAAGCTCCAAGAGAAAGAAGGAAATCACCAATATTGGATCCCACCCCACATCCAAACAAGGTCACATCAAGAGAAGAAGAGCACACTAAGGTCAAAGGAAACTCAAAAGAGAAAGGGTAGAAACCATAGGCCAAAAAGAAAGAAGAAAGAGGGAAAGCTTCATCTGACTCAGGTACTACCATGGCCAAACCATAGTCTCGACCTGTATGGAGAGAAGTTCCTTAAGATAGAAACCATGGAAGAACCATAGTATATGGCCAAGAGAAGAAGAAAGGGGTTGGATTTCAAGAAAGGCGTGATCAAGTGTATGAAACCACTTACCAAAAAGGAAGATCAACAATTACCACCACAAAGGAGATGATTAATCTCTAGATCACCACATGCAGGAGGAGGACAACCACCTTCTCTAAGATCAAATCCTCCTCAAGCACCACCAAGCTCAAGGCCAAATACAAGGAAGAAGATAGAAAGAAGAGACTGTGAGAACCCGTTGCACTAAACGAGAATAATCAAAACACAAAACACGATTACTCATTAATTAACCACAAACACAGAAAATAGGGTAAACTGAAACCAATATCAAAATTTCCCAATTGCTCAGGAGCATTTACATAAAAGCCCCACAACTTGCTTTATTTCATATAATGCCAAATTCTCTTACAATTGTTCATGGCCTCTGCCACCATATATACATATTACACAAGAAATATTTCCACATTTATCAATTGAACAAGCATATAACATGCTACCAAAAACCTAATTCAATTAACTTTTCACCCGAACATTAGAGTACAAGGACGAATCTAGAACGCACTAGACAACTAAAAAGCTAGGGTTCATCACCTCAGTTTTCGTTGCTTTCATGGTTCTGCTACCACTATTGTCGATGACCTAAAAAGATGTGGTGACCCATGAGGTGAGACCCAGTCCCAATGAGAGATATAACTTTCTCCAACAGATATTAATTACAACAAATTAAACAATAAATAACTAAGCAGTTGGAGTGTTTAATAATCAGTTGAATAGATTTAACAGTTCAAGCATGCTAAACATGTTAAGAAAATAATCTTAGAAACAAGTATGATTATCAATGTATATATAGGTAACAAATAAATCCATATCTTCTCAAAGATATCTACTCAGGTTTCATCAGATTGCATCTAATAACAATCTAGTAGCATAAGAAATCTAGTGGAATAACATGGCTATCAATGTTGGCATATTTAATGAAGTCAATAAGTCTACATCATAAGTAGAACTAACGTCATAGCACAACTAACTGCATATGAATGATTAGCATTTTAAGCATTTCTAGTTACAGAGGCATGGCTAGCAGTATTAAAAAAAGCTAGCATCATAATATTAACTATCAATATTAGTATATCTGACAACATAAGCATGTTTACAACATGAGCATAAATATAGAAGAAGCAAATCTATCATATCTTATTGTACTATACACCATCTCTATGTAAAGAAATCAAACAAGGGTTATCATCCAATATGAAGCATTTTGTATAACCCTATACATATATGCTACACGACTATATTATATCTTTTATTATGCCCTGGGGAGATTAGGTCATACCACCCAAAGTCCGACTAACCCCTGTAAAGGGCTATTCAGTTCCGTACAAGATCTAGGAGTGTCAGTATCCTAAGATCTCACCCCCTCAGTCAATACAAGTAAAAATGTAGTGACATATCAATCAATGCTACCACTACAATGACATAGAGTCAAGATGCTAACAACTAGTTCACCCTTCGTATAGGTAAAGACACTAGAAAATAGGCTCACACATGGCCATTCTATAAGAGGCATCCTACAGTTATACTAATAATTTTTACATTTTCAGAATATTCGAGGCATAACCACAGTCACCCTCCATAATCTGCAATTATGGATGACAAGTATATATACTCAACTTGCCACCCCAACATACTCAATAGTAAGACTTCAAGTTTCCCTTAGCAATACTCGTTTCACCATCCAACAAGTTCTGACAATGAAGATGGTTCTACGACAAAAGGCACTACATGATTATATTTTCACTTGATTAGCTATACCAATTGGGTGAATTAAGGCTTCAACAAACAAGTGGACATACAAACCCTAATTCATCTCTAGCAAAAATTGCTATATAACAACTTTAGAAGATATATAACATATGCAACATAATTTCTCATCTTAAAATCATAGGGCAATATTCACGTGCCAATTAAGAGACTATACTAGCCATCACATCATTATTACATGGTATTATTCTCTTGCCATTGATGAGACTACACTTGTAATCGTACTATCACATGATACAAATCCTTAGCTCAATATCACAGGGTATCAACCCTTGTCAACATAAGAGGACTACACCTCATACATGGCTCAATCATGCCAAAGGGTCATTAAGACCATCATATCATTTCTTGAAAGTTCATCATTATCTTTCTATGCCTTATTGCAAGACTCAACAAACATCACCACACATGTGATTCACAAGTTCAACATAATTAGAATTAAAGAACTAAAAGATGCTCATAGGATAATATTGTAGGATTATCTTAACATTTAAGAGTACTTTATTATATCAACATATAAGGAAGCCAAGTATAGTTGGTCATCATAAAAATTATAATGTGTAAGTTTAGCATAAGTAAACATCGATCATGAAGCTAAGATGACCACCAGTTAACACCTTAGAGTTTCAATCAATCATTAGGAAGGATGTTCCATCATTGTATTAATCATACAAGAAAAACTAATATTATTAACTGCCATTCTCTACTTGTATTAGGGATAAGTTAAGCAAGGTAGGTTACATTGAAGTTATAGTTCAATATTCATTCACAAACCTTAATCGATAGCATCCCCATATAATCTTAGATGCATAAGGTACATGATTATCATCACATTCCATACCAGTCTCAAGTATGGATCCACACAGAACTCAAGGTGTTACCATTAGGTTATAGTATACTAGAGTTCCACAACAATAAAAGAGACTCCATTATTCTATTATTCCACTAAGGAAAATTGATCATAATTAATCACTATCACCTGAGTTTATTAGGATTAAGTGTAACAAGCTATAGCCCACTAGGGTAATATATCATCACAATATGGTTATTATCCATTCATGTGAGGGAGAAGCTAAGACTACCTTATTTAGGGAAAACATCCATTGGTTCCATCATCATTAAACTCATATAATCATATTACAACATCACCCAAAACCATTGGATGTGGCAAAGGTAAGACCATTGGTTGTTTTCATAAGTAAACACCTTGAATAATCCCCCTATGAAGTCATTGAGTTGTGACCTAGATAGATTCAACTTTTAACCCTAGACAAACATTATTTAATAACATTAAGGGGCACCATAGGTTGTGGGGTTAAAACCCATAATTGGTTGTACATTTTAAGCACACAATCATCTCAACCATCAAGCTTCCTAAATTGATCACATAAGGGAAACCATTAAATTTGTATTATTACAAATCACATGTAATGCTATAGATTTGAAACCAATCCATTGGATGTTGAAGCATCCAATCTCAACTATTAGATCAAGTCCATTACTCTAAACTATTAGATGAAGAAGTGTTAGCACCTAAGCATTGGACCGGGTTCATATTTCAATACCATGAATTAGAGTATAGGTCTAACCCTTGAATCATTTGATCCAAGAAACTATTGGGTTAGGGATTACTTGATGCTACAAATATATCCTTAACTCACCATTAATTGTTGATACCTAATCCATCATCAGTTGTAACCATTAAGTCACCATTGGTTGTTAGATCAACACTATATTCATTAATCACCATTGGATATTAAGCTAATGTTACCATTGATTGATAGCATCATTAGGGTACTTAGTTGTTAATCATTAAGCATGTAATTGAGCCCAAACCTAACCTAAGGGTGACCATCAATTGTAATGATATCAACACCATCAATTGTTGCATGATATCATCATCGAATCATGTTGTTTCATAGAAGAAATCAACTTTAAACCCTAATGTTGACCATTCGTTGATAGGTTCTTAGCACCATTGGTTGTCAGAAAACCTATTCTAGATCATCTTCTACCTTATGCTGAATGTATACATGATTACATGTTCATCTAGTACTGAAAATAGAACATGGAACACCATAAAAATCAAAACCCTAGCAAGCATACCTTCTATATGCATGGATCTTCATTTCTAAGCAAGAACATAAGCAAGCAAGCTTGGAGTAAGCAATGTAAGTGAAGAACATTATAAAACTCACCTTGAAAGAGAAGAACTTGATCTGAATAGAAAGAAACGTTAGCCAAGAAGGTAGGAAAACTCTAGAAAAAGTTCTGAACTTGGCCATCTAGCTCCTTTCTCCACAAAGGAGGAAACCCTAGATAGAAGAAGCAAGAAAGGTAGGATCTTGAGATCTAGAGAAACTTTTTTTCTTGGAATAACAGAGTTATGACATCGAGGAAGGTACGCAGAAGAAGAAGAGCAAGAAAAACTCATAAGGAAGGAAGAAAACAACTTGCCTTGGTCGAAAAACTTAGGAGATGACTTTAGAAACCTTAGGTAGGGCTATATGGAGATCTAGGAGACCTTCTGTGATGTCCCTGGATTTTCTAAAACTTAATCTGATGTGTGATGTCCAAAATGAAACCCTCACCTCAGTGAGAATCCCAATTTAAACACCCCACACTAGGCTAAGAAGAAGAAAATCAGAAGAAGTTAGAAGGAACTACAGTAGCACATGCACATGAACAATAATAAAACCACAACACATGTTCACCATTCAACATATAATTACAACATGAATTGTTACATCATTTGATATTACATATTGAATGACAAACTTATACACATACATGTACTACCACTAAACTATAGGATCTTAAGACAACAGGTCCACATGTACATCAGCTCGCCTCACAACTGTCAACTATCCTGGTCTTCAAGAGCATTACCACAACCTAAACAAAAGATTTCATGCGGTACACATCAGCACAATATTCAAGAATATTGTACTGAGTGCGCCTATGTGTCTTTTATATACATCTCATCATATCTTGGCAATAAGATAAAACTAATACTTGGCAGCATTAAGGAAATATACGAAAAAGCATATACTTGCACAAAGATGTTCATTAACAAAAGAGAACACATATATTTTAAGAACATTTCCATCATATATCTCATGTGTCTGCCACCAAGTGGCATTGACGTCTTTAGGCCTTATGATCTACCACCAAGTGGTTTGTGATCATTATACAAACATCATATGATCTACCACCAAGTGGTTTGTGATCATTATAAATGCACTCTACCACCAAGTGGTTTATGAGCTATCTTATGATGGAATATCTATATTATGTTTGCAGGTGTTCATAGCCATACGTATGCAAATTCAAGCAACATATCATACAAGACAATCATTTCAATCAATACCATATGCTAAGACTTTACTCCCATATAACACAAGCATAATGTATAATAAGCCAAGTAAGAGGTAATGGCGTACCTTCCAAAGAGACATCCTAATCACATATTCCTCATGCCATCTATTTTTTTGTTAAACCAGATTAAGACAAGATCATATACTATCATCAGACTCCCATCATCTCAACCCTACTTTTATCCATTTTAGGGTTTGACTTAACTCGTAGGATATTCTACTTTATTACTTGCATTTTTGTCTTAGATTTATCTTATTGATGTCATATTCCAGATTATAGTTCATTATATGAACATTAGGTTCCATATCCTTTTTGTGCACATATTAACCCTAGGTTACATCATTAACCTAAATTAGGGTTTCATAACATGTATTAAGGGTCATCTTCATATAACATGGATTTTATGCATAATCATGATCTCATAATTAAAACTAAGGTTCCATATAATGATATCAGCTACTCTGTAAACTTTCATCATTTATTGAGCATGTATGTATTTATTGCATATTAATGAGGGTTACTAGCCCTAATTAGCCATATGGAGCGAATTACATGATTTCATACACTAACTTTACAATTACTGACATCCACTAGATTATAATCATGAATATAGATTTACTGACATATTATCATAATTTTAGAACGTCGTTTGCTATTTATTATCCATAAAATAAGCATAAAGCATCTTACATGATATCATAGTGTTTTAAGAATCAAAAGCATGATATTATCATTCTACTATGTTGTGCTCATTTTTCTGAGAAGTTTGGTATATTATACATATTTTTATGATAATCGAGCTATTTATTATGAATTTTGTAAGATCTAAACATTTCTGAAGAAAATACCTTTTAGGCCAATCGACCGCTGACATGTGGCCATATTGGGCGCGGCTCACTCCTCCTTATGTCAGGGTGACCTGGTGGTTGATGCAGATTGGCCGATTCATAACTGGTCTAACTGGACCGTCCGGTCCCTCTCTATTTCTTGCTATCTCTCACGCATGAGTCCCTAGCGGACTCTCTATTTCCGCAACACAGCTGTCTCCTAGGGCTCTGCTTCGACATGCGATGGACGACAAGATCCTACTCCTTGATGTGGGTTCTTCCACCATAAACTTCGCACAATCCTATTGCTGTGAACAGGATGGCAGTGAAAGCTTCTGTTGTGATTCTCCTCACCTCCAGACTCACTGTAGGTGGTTCCTCCTTCTCTCGCGATCTCCTTGTTCGACGAGATCTGTCCATAGAATGGCACCACCGTTGTGCGTGCCTCCTCCTCGTGACCTCATGCCTGCCAGTTCTCCAATGCATGAGACCTCCACCGCCTCTGCCTTCTGCTCCGTCAAGCACTCATGTGGTGTAGGGAACCGATGAGGGATCGACAACCCTCCTCCTTGTTTCAACTGTAGATCAGTTCTGTTCTCCTTTATGGGCGTGCGTGAGCCAGCTGTCGTTGCCAAATCTCAATCGCCGTCGCTGTTTGGGAAGATCTTTGGTGGTTGTCGATAGGGGGCTTGATTCTAGTAGTTCCTCTTCATGACCCTAGGGGCTCTCCGCTTCCAAGACAGAGGTGACAGAAGAGGAGGGAAAGGCCTCTGCTCTCAGCAATGGAGGCGAGAGGAAGGCTGAGGGCTCATCCTCCCTACTCTGGTCTTCCTGATTTATTATGTAAGAGAGGTCATTCACTCTATGTATGTGCGACGAGATCAACTTCCAGTTGGTTGTCTCCATACCCCACGTCTTCCTAGGTCGTGACTTAGAGGATCACCACAACTGCTCCACGTCTAAACTCCCACTATTCAAGGGGAGTTCCGCCTGCATGATGTCTATGTTGTGAATCAACTTAGGCTAGAATGATTAATAGACTTATTTCTAAAGTATTCAACACAAGACATCGAACAATGACCAGGCTTCCATGATGCTAATTCCCATCTTGTGGGGCACGTGATACTAGTTCAAGCCACAACTCAGTTTGAATAACATACACCTTAGTTTAGTTGCATACTGCATCACTTATTTGATCACTTTCAAGCTTAAATAACTTCTAGAAATTTCCGTTGTTTTACTAAACTCAAAGTTTATTCTTATCAAATTTGATGTCAACCTCATGTTTCCCAAATAAGTGATGGTGGCTGTTGTTTTACTAAATTCCTGGATGTTGGACACCGCATGTTTCCCAAAACCAGTGGAGCCATCGTTTGATAGCCTTGATGGTGGCTCATCTATTGGGGGGGGGGGTAAACCCTAATTCAACATAGAAAGGAATCTCCTCTAAACAAAGGTAAAATTGAGCACCCCATGGCTCAAAAAGCTCAAGGATGATGAGAAAACATCTAAGAAACAGAATTGATTTGAAAAAATGCAAAGATAACCCCTCAATTCGATAAATTGTAGAAAATTCCAAAATGTACATAAAATTACATAACTTGCTCAAACCGTGTCCAAATTGGACCAAATTTGAAATTTAAGCTTGTAGTATGATTCTGAAGAATATAAAAAGGTTAGATTAAGGTTCTAAGCATTCAATCATGGTAATTAAGCTTGTTCAACACTTATTCAAGGATAGGGGTCTTTCAACCATAAACCTCTAACATGGATTTTTCCCCCAAAAACCAAGGTAAACATAGATGGATACTTATCATGCACTTCATTCTCAATCTTCCACATGGTTACTTTCATATCAATGTGATGTCAAATCATTCTCATAAATGCCATATCCTTCTTTCTCGACTTTTGCATGTGTCACCTTGGTTCAACATAGGAACTGTTGTGCAACATGTACATGTCTTGTAGTACTTTTCAACTTAGGACTCTAAATATCATACCAAACTATTCTATCTATTGAATCACACATTACTTAGAGGTCACACTTGCTGTCTCTTTACGAAACATAGAATATCATGTATCTCTTATCATATGTAACTCTACATGGTTTCATCTCTATATTCCTTTAATGGTTGTTGTGATAATTAACTCAATCTGTCAGGTGGGCATCCCCTAATTGTCAAGAAATATAAGGCATATTTTCTTAGAGGATTCTCTAATCATCTAAATGATGGAGTGACCATCTCTCTAGTTGAAGAATGATACACTTATCTACAACTGTTAACAAATATGACTTCCTAGTTTACCTTGTTAGGAGTAAGGCAAAAACATTGTCTTTATCTTACCAGGATTCGCAACACACTTAACATATGTATTAAAACAACAAGAGGATACTCCTACTTAACCCCCAACTCACTCTTGTTGAACTTGTCACACATAATTATAGTTACTTCAACATTATCAAGGTTTAGCAAACATGTTAACCATGCTAATGACCATCTCTGAAATATTTTGAGATGTCATCATTCAAAGCTTGTCACGACTCATAGAACAAGACCTAAGAACTTTGTTCCTCTTGTTTATAAACATTGTGATTGCATAGGTTAGTCTAAATGAAATAACCCTAAACTTATCATGGTCATGTATCTTATGCCATCCACTCTATCTCTTGCCCATTGGTATTCTGATCCTGGGTTTATTTTAAAGGAAATGGTAGCACACGTCTACTGATCAACAAACCATATATCCATGATAGTGGGCTTGCCCAACTATCATCAGAACATACACAACATTATAGAACCACTCTTTTTCTTTCCAAACAATAGTTGGAGGATCAACATAACCTCTCTCTCTCTCTCTAGTGGAGAAGAACATTGGGCAACTCATCTAATAGATATCTTTAACTCATATATAACTGGTATACTCTAGATACTAGGATTCATTACCTTAGTACCCACTACATATGCTATAAGGAACTCATACCCTGGTCTCATCCACTTCCACCACATCATAATTAGTTGAGAATGTATAAGAGGAATCCCTATAATTCATGGAAGGATAAAAAAGCATGCTCATTACAAAACATAAAGATTTTGGAGTTATAGTCCATGGGAAGCACTCATCATATCAAGATTTCCATCCCAGGATTACAATGAATCCACATGTACCAAGTCGCATGAGATTCACTTGTAGTCAATGCCTCAAAAAGAAGGAACATAAAAGGAAACATATTTCCCACATCAAAGCAATATTGTCTAGGGATTACTAGCGAAAAGGTAACCAATTCTTCTTTTCCCCATGAAGGTTACATTTTTATATATCATCTTACGACTTACAACTTAGGTTCCTTGCCATTAGCATATTAATTATTAATATTATCATATCTCATTACTCTTTTCTCATTAACTATTCATTATTCTTGTAGTTTTCCTCTCATGTTTCCATGTTTTTCAACCACTAATCAAGGAATAGGTCATCATATTCCATATTTTCTTCATTAAACAAGGAGCTTCTTCCTTGATTTCTTTCACATACCATGCATATATTACATTAACACTTTCTTACACAAATAGGTTGGTCTGAGATTAACTCAGGTTCCACTTCATTCCTCTATCATTATTCTCATTCATCTTCTCATATGATACTTATAACAGGAGTTCTCTCCATTTTATGTGGATTCCATACATTTAATCACTTTATTAGCGCAGACTTATTTGTCTTTTACTTTATTATGTTCTTGAATTAAAGCTTCAAGAACTCTTCTTTAGCTTATATGTATTCATATTTAGGTTTCTTGGTGTTGTATCTATCACTTATTGTTACCAAATATTCATGTTTTGATAGGTTATGATGTAATTATCATCTTCTTTAGAGTAAGATTGAGGTTTTAACACCATGATTTCTCATTGATTATGTTGTTTAGATTGTTTCAAAATTACTACTTGATCAGAGTAATCAGAAATAAATCAATCTCAGAGTTCCATAATTACCTTTTCTTCAATACCTGAATACCTGGCTAGGGAACCCTAGTACCGAGATTAGGCAATATGCACCATGTTTTATGTCATATTCCAAACTAAGACATCATCTTAGTCCTAAGTCGTAGTGTCCTTATAGACTCAGTGAACCTAATGATCTGATACCATTTTGTGAGAACCTATTACACTAAATAAGATTACTCAAAACACATAACACGACTACTCATTAATTAACCACAAAACCAAAAAGTAAGGTAAATTAAAACCGATTTCCACATTTCCCAATTGCTCAGAAGCATTCACATAAAAGCCACGCAACTTGCTTTATTTCATATAATGCCAAAATATCCTAGAATTATTCCATGGCTTAGTCACCATATATACATATTACACAAGAAACAATTCCACATGTATCATGTGGACATGCATATAACATGCTACCAAAAATTGGATTCTATTGAAACACTGATTACAAACTTTTCACCCAAACTCGAGAGTTCAAGAACGACTCTAGGACACACTAGATAACTAAACTACCATCTCTAGGGTTCTTGACCTTAGTTCCCCTTTCTTCCATGGTTTTGCTACCATTGTTGTCGATCACCTAAAAAGATATGGTGATCCACGAGGTGAGACCCACTCCCAGTGAGAGATATAACTCTCTATAATAGATATTGATTACATCAAATTTAATAGTAAATAACCAAGCAGTTGGAGTATTTAATAATCAATTGAGTAGATTTAATAGTTCAAGCATGCTAAATAGGTTAAGAAAATAATCTTAGCAACAAGTATGATTATCAATGTATATATAGGTAACAGATAAATCCATATCTTCTCAAAGATATCTACTCAAGCTTCATCAGATTGCATCTAATAACAATCTAGTAGCATAAGATGGCTATCAATGTCAGCATGTTTAATGAAGTGAATAGGTATACATAATAAGTAGATCTAACATCATAGCACAACTAACTACATATGAATGATTAGCAGTTTAAGCATTTCTAATTACAAAGGCTTGGCTAGAAGTATTAAACATAGCTAGAAGAATAATCTTAACTAACAATATAAGTATATCTGACGACATATGCATGTTTACAAAATGAGCATAAGTACAACATAAGCATATGTATCATCTCTTATTATACTATACACCATCTCTACGTCAAGAAAGAAAACAAGGGTTATCATCCAAAATGAAGCATTGTGTATAACCTTAAACATATATGCTACACAACTGCATTATATCTTTTATTATGCCCTGGGGAGTGTCAGTCATACCACCCAAAGTCCAAACGACCCCTATGAAGGGATATTTAGTTCCATATAAGATCTAGAAGTGTCGTTATCCTAAGATCTCCCCCCAGTTAGTATGAGTAAAAAGGTGGTGACATATCAGTCAATTATATCACAACATCGACATATAGTCTAGCTACTAACAATTAGTCCACCCTTGGTACAGGTCACGATAATAGAGAACAGGCTCATGCATGGCCATTCTATAAGAGGCATCCTACAATTATACTGATGCCTTTCAAATTTCACAATATCTGAGGTATGACTGCATTCATCCTCCATAACATGTAATTGTGGATGACAAGGATATATCCTAAACTCACCACCCCAACATACTCAACAGTATGAGCTCTGAGTTTCCCTTAGGAATACTCATTTCACCATCTAGCTAGTTTTGACACTGAAGATGGTTCTACACCACAAGGCACTATGTGATTAGGTTTTCACTTAATTAGTTCTACCAATTGGGTGAATTAAGGCTTCATCAAACAAGTAGACATATAAACCCTAATTCATCCCTAGCAAACATTGCTATGTAACAACTTCAGAAGAAATAAAATAAATGAGACATAATTTCTTATATTAAAATCATAGGGCAGTATTCACCTACCAATTAGGAGACTATACTAGCCATCACATCATTATTACATGGTATTATTCTATTTCCATTGATGAGGCTACACTTGTCATCATACTATCATAGGATACAAATCCTTAGCACAATATCATAGGGTATCAACCCTAGTCAATATAAGAGGATTATACCTCATTTAGGGCTCAATCATGTCCAAGGGTCATTAAGACCATCATATCATTTCTTGCAAGTTCATCATTATCTTTCTATGCCTTATTGCAATGCTCAACAAACATCACCACACATGTGATTCACATGATCTACATGATTGGCATTAAAGAACTAAAAGGTGTTCAAAGGATGATATGGAAGGATTATCTTAGCATTTAAGAGTACTCCTTTATTATATCAACATATAAGGAAGCAAGTATAATTGGTCATCATCACACTTATAATGTACAAGTTTAGCATAAGTAAACATAGATCATAAAGCTAAGATTACCACTAGTCAACACCTTAGAGTTTCAATCAATCATTAGGAAGGATGTTCCATCATTATAATAATCATTCAAGAAAGGATAATATTATTAACCACCATCCTCTACTTTTAATAGGGATAATTTTAGCAAGGTAGGTTACATTAAAGTTATAGTTTGATATTCATTCACAAACCTTAACCCATATAATTCCCATATAATCTAGGATGCATAAGGCAAATGATCATCATCACATTCCACACCATTCTCAAGTATGGATCCACACATAACTCATGGTGTAACCATTAGGTTATAGTATACTAGAGTTCCACAACAATAAGAGAGCCTCCATTGTTCTATTATTCCACTAAGGAAAAATAATCATAGTTAATCACCATCACATGAGTTTATTAAGATAAGTGTAACAAGCTACACCCCATTAGGGTTGCATATCATCACAATATGGTAATTATCCATTCTATTCATGTGAGGGAAAAGGTAAGTCTTCTTTATTAAGGGAAATACTCAATTGGCTCCAACATCATTAAAGCCATATCATCATACCACAACATCACCCAAAACCATTGGATGTGGAAAAAGTAAGACCATTGGTTGTTTTCAAAAGGAAACACCTTGAATAAGCCACCTATGAATTCATTGAGTTTTCACCTAGAAAAAGTCACCTTTTAACCCTAGACATTCCTTATTTAATAACATGAAGGGGCACCATATGTTGTGTGGTTAAAACCCATCACTGGTTGTACAGTTTAAGCACACATCATCTCAATGATAAAGCTTCTTAAATTGATCACATAAGGGAAACCATCAAATCTAGATTATTAGAAATCACATGTAATACTATAGGTTTCAAACCAAGCCATTTGATGTTTAAGCATCCAATCTCAACCATTGGATCAAGTCCATTATTCTAAACTATTAGATGAAGATGTGTTAGCACCTAACCATGGGATCCAGTTCATATTTCAAAACCATGAATTAGTGTATAGGTCTAGCCCTTGAATGATTTGACCTAAGAAACTATTGGGTTAGGGCTTAATTGATGTTGCAACTACATCGTTAACTCACCATCAGTTGTGGAGACCTGATCCATCATCATTTGTGACCATTAAGTCACCATTGGTTGTTAGATCAACACTATATTCATTACTCATCATTGGATATTAAGCTAATGTCACAATTGATTGATAGCATAATTAGGGTACTAAGTTGTTAATCATTAAGATTCTAATTGATCCCAAACCTGACCTAAGGGGTGACCATCAATTGTTATGATAGAAAAACCATTGGTTGTTGCATGGTATCACCATAGGATCATGTTGTTTCATGGAAGAAATCTGCTTCAAAACCCTAATGTTGACCATCAGTTGATAGGTGCATAGTATCATCATTTGTTAGAATAGCCTGCTCTAGATCATATTCTGCCACTTATACTTGATTAAAGGTTTATCTAGTAGTGATAGAAGAACAAGGAACATCATAAAAATCAAAACCCTAGAAAGCATAACTTCTATATGCATGGATCTTTCTTTTTAAGCAAGAACATAAGAAAGAAAGCTTGGAGTAAGCAATATAAGTAAACAAGGTTATAAAACTCACCTCTACAGAGAAGAACATGTTCTTAACAGAAAGAAACTTGTGCCAAGAAGATAGGAAAACTCTAGCACAAGCTCTGAACTCGGCCATCTAGCTCCTTTCTTTAGAAAGGAGGAAACCCTAGATAGAAGAAGCAAGAAAGGTAGGATCTTGAGCTCTAGTGCAAATTTTACCATGGAATAGTAGAGTTCAGACCTGGAGGAAGGTCTGAGGAAGAAGAAGAGTAAGAAAAATGGATAAGGAAGGAATAAAACAACTTGCCTTAGTCACAATTTCTAGGAGATGACTTTAGAAACCCAAGGTAGGGCTAGATGGAGCTCTAGGAGACCTTCTTCTCCAAAAAGGGGGTCTTCTTCTACCTTTTACCACCTAGTTCCGTATCCAAATAGAGTGGAGTTGATTCTATATGTTATAGGAGAGAGGAATCAAGCAAAGGTTTCATACTTGGTTAAGGAAGAGGTACATATAGCCCATGGATAAGGATGGAAGCAAGCATGAGGTGTACAAGCATCTCTCCATGTTTCCATGTCCTATAGCTTCCATGGCCGAGCAAGAAGTAGGTCCACTAACTATTGGGGATGGTTGGGCCATCAGTTTATGGTCTCCAAAGCTAGACATAACCTGTCGGTCGAAGGTTACCATCATTTATTCATGGTTTAGGTCTAAAGATGGGTGAACCATCAGTTGATCATCCTTTTAAGTGAACCAAACCAGCAAAGCCATCGACATAGGACCTTCCTAGATGACCACTGGCTATTACCATCAGATGTTTTACATTGATAGTTGCCAAAACCAGTGGATCCATCGTTTTATAACCTTGAAGGTGGCTCAATCATGGGGGAGGGAGTAAACCCTAATTCAATATAGAAAGGGATCTCCTACAAACCAAGGTGAAATTGAGCACCCCGTGGCTCAAAAATCTCAATGATGATGAGAAAACATCTAAGGAACATAATTTATGTGAAAAATTGCAAAGAAAATCCCCCAATTGGTTAAATTGTAGAAAAGTTCAAAATGCACATAAAATTGCATAGCTTGCTCAAACAGTGTCCAACTTGGACCAAATTTGAAATTTTAGCTTGTATTACGATTCCAAAGCATATCAAAAGGTTATATTAAGGTTATAAGCATTAAATTATGGTAATTAATCTTATTCAACACTTAAGAAATGTTAGGGCCCTCTCAACCATAAACCTGTAATAGGTATTTCGCCCTCACAATCCAAGGTAAACATAGATGGATACTAATCATGAACTTCATTTTGAATCTTCCACATGGTTACTTTCATCTCATAGTAATGTCACATCATTCTCATAAAACTCATATCATTCTTTCTTGACTTCTGCATGTGTCACCTTGGTTCAACATAGGAACTATTGTGCCATGTACAGGTCTGGTAGTACCTTTCAACGTAGGAATCTAACTATCATCCTAAAATATTATATCTATTGTATCACACATTACTCAGAGGTCACACTTGCTGGTCTTTACCAAGCATGGAACATCATGTATATCTTATCATATGTAATTCTACATGGTTTCATCTCTATATTCCTTTAATGGTTGTTGTGATTATCAACTCAATCAGTCAGGTTAGCATCCCCTATTTGTCAAGAACTATAAGGCATATGTTCTTATATGATTATCTAATTATCTAAATGATGGACTGACCATATGTCTAGTTGAAGAATCATACACTTGTCTGCAACTATTAACAAATATGACTTCCTGGTTGACCTTGTTAGGTGTAAGGCAACAACATTGTCTTTATCTTACTAGGATTCACACAACACACATAACATGTGTATTAAAACTCCAAGAGGATACTCTAATTAACCCCCAATTCACTCTTGCTAAACTTGTCACACATAAGTATAGTTGCTTCAACATTCTCATGGTTTAACAAAGATGTTAACCATGGTGCTGACCATCTCTGAAATACTTTGATATGTCATCATTCAAAGCTTGTCACAACTTATGGAACAAGACCTAAGAACTTTGATCCTCTTATTAAAAAACATTGTGATTGAATAGGTTAGTCTAAATGACATAACCCTAAACTTATCATGGTCATGTATCTTATGTCATCCACTCTAGCTCTTGTCCATTGATATTTGAATCCTAGGTTTATTTTAAAGGAAATGGAAGCACATGTCTGCCGATCAACAAACCATCTATCCCTGATAGTGGTCTTGCCAAACTATCAAAATACCATACACAACATTATAGAACCAATCTTTTCTTTCCAAGCAACACTTGGAGGATAAACATCAACTCTCTCTTTGTAATTTAGAAGAACACAAGACAACTCATCTAATATATGTCTTTAACTCATATATAACTGGTATAGCCTAGATACTAGGATTCATTACCTTGGTATCCACTACATGTGCTATAAAGAACTCATACCCTCATCCACTTCCACAACATCATAATTGGTTAAGAACATATAGGAGGAATCCCCTAACTCTTGTAAGGATCAAAAATCATGTTCATTATGAAGCATAAAATTTTGGAACTATAGTCCAAGGCAACAACTCATCATATGAAGAAATCCATTCCAGGATTACAACAAATCCACACGTACCAAGTGGCATGAGATCCACTTGAAGGCTATGCCCCAAAAAGAAGGAACATAAGGGGAAACATAATTACCACATCAAAGCAGCATTGTCTATGGAATACTAGAAAAAAGGTAATTAGTTCTATTTTCCCCCATGAAGGTCACACTTTTATACATCTTCTTACCACTTTTAGCTTGGGTTCCTTGCCATTAGCATATGATTATCAAGATTATCATATCTCATTACTCTTTTCTCATTAACTATTCATTATTCTTGTATATGTCCTCTCATGTTTCTATGTTTTTCAACCACCGATCAAGGAATAGGTCATAATATTCAATATTTTCTTCATTAAACAAGGAGTTTCTTCCTTGATTTCTTTCACATACCATGCATATATTACATTAACACTTTAGTAACACACAGGTTGGTCTGAGATTAACTTAGGTTCCACTTGATTCCTCTATCATTATTCTCATTCATATTCTCATATGATACTTATCACAGGAGTTCTCTCCATTTTATGTGGATTCCATACCTTGAATCACTTTATTAGCATAGACTTATATGTCTTTTACTTTGTTATCTTCTTGAATTACAACTTCAAGAACTCCTCTTTAGCTTTTCTGTATTCATATTTAGGTTTCATGGTGTTGTATGTTTCGCTTATAGTTACCAAATATTCAATTTTTTGATAAGTTATGATGTATTTCTCATCTTATTTAGAGTACGATTGAGCTTTTAACACCATGATTTCTCATTCATTATGCTCTTCATATTGTTTCAAAATGACTACATGATTAGAGTAATCAGAAATAAATCAATATAAGAGTTCCATACTTACCTTTTCTTCGATACCTGAATACCTACCCAGGGCACCCAAATATTGAGATTAGGCAGTATGCACCATGTTTTATGTCATATTCCTAACTTAGAATCATCTTAGTCCTACGTCCTATTGTCCTTATAGACTCAACAAACCTAAAGCTCTGATACCAACTTGTAAGAACCCATTACACTAAACGAAATTACTTAAAATAGAAAAAACGATTACTCATTAATTAAATACCAACCTAGAAAATAGGGTAAAATAAAACCGATTTCAACATTTCCCAATTTCTCAGAAGCATTTACATAAAAGTCCCACCATTTGCTTTATTTCATATAATGTTAAAGTGTCCTACAATTGTTCCATGGCCTCAACCACCATATATACATATTACACAACAAACATTTCTACATTTATCACGTAAACAAGCATATAACATGCTAATTCTATGGAAACACCGATTACAAACTTTTCACCCACACCTGGGAGTACGTGGATGACTCTAGGACACACTAGACAACTAAACAACCATCTCTAGGGTTCATTACCTTAGTTTCCCTTGCCGCCATGGTTCTGTTGGTGCTGTTGTCAATCACCTAAAAGGATGTGGTGACCCATGAGGTGAGGCCCACTCCCAACGAAAGATATAACTCTCTCCAACAGATATTGATTACATCATATTAAACAGTAAATAACTGAGTAGTTGGAGTATTTGATAGTCAATTGAGCAGATTGAATAGTTCAAGCTTGCTAAATAGGTTAAGCAAATAATCTTAGCAACAAGTACGATTATCAATGTATATATAGGTAAGAGATAAATCCACATCTTCTCAAAGGCATCTACTCAAGTGTCATCAAATTGCATCTAATAACAATCTAGTAGCATAAGCAATCTAATAGCATAAAATGGATATCACTATTGGCATGTTTAATGAAGTTAACAAGTGGACATTATAAGTTGAGCTAATGTCATAGCACAACTAACTACGTATGAATGATTAGCAGTTTAAGCATTTCTAATTACAGATGCATGACTAGAAGTATTATATATAGCTACCAATTTAATCTTAACTATCAATATTAGTATATCTGATAACATAATCATGTTTACAACATGGGCATAAGTATAACATAAGAATATCTATCATCTCTTATTATATTTTACACCATCTCTATGTAAAGAAAGCAAATAGGGGTTATCATACAATATGAAGCGTTGTATATAACCCTAAACAGATATGCTACATGACTGTATTATATCTTTTGTTATGCCCTGGGGAGTTTGGATCGTACCACCCAAAGTCCAACCAACCCCTGCAAAGGGCTATTTGGTTTATTACAAGATCTAGGAGTGCTAGTATCTTAAGATATAACCCCCTCGGCCAGTACGAGTAAAAAGGTAGTGACATATCAGTCAATGCTACCATTACAATGACATATAGTCAAGCTGCTAACAACTAGTCCATACTTGGTATAGGTCACGACACTAGAGAACAGACTCATGCATGGTTGTTCTATAAGAGGCATGACACACGTCGAAGAGCACACCAATTCATTAGAATAATTGTCTTAGATTTTAATCCTTTTTCACTTTCCAGTTAAGTTTAGTATAGAAGGGTCGATCTCACATGACAAAATTTTTAAGATTCATTTTCTTTTAATCCCAATGGTTTTGAAATTATTTCTTTTTCTTGGTATTTTTGAAAGATTGATAAAATGTAAAATCCAATTTTGAGGGGGGTTGATTAAACTAATGCAAGACACTAAAGTGAAAGAAGAATAAAAGATTGCACTAATAAGAAAATGGAAAGATTAAATGAAGCAAGAAAAATAAAGAAAGAAGAAGGTTAGCCCATAATAAAATCTTATCTATGAATTAACAGAATATTGCAAGAATTAAAAAGAAGGCAATTTGAAACAAATGTTTGAAGAATGGTTGAAATCAGATGGGGAAAATATCAAGGATTAGGGATTTTCACCACCTTAGCTAAAGTGAAGACCAAATCAAGAATACATGATGATTAAAAGATGAAAGTAGGTATGTGAATTATTCGTAAGTGAAACACAAAAGTCAAACTCCATGTGAACCCATTGGTCCTGGCTTTCATGCTTCTTAGTTCATCATCCCAATGGGTATTTTTCCACATTCGCATCCAAATCCCCATAAAATTGGTTTAGTTGTTCTAAATTCTAGGTTCCACAGCCGAATCTGATGGAATTAATTTATGATAAATATGAGAGATCACTTCATTTAAATCGACAATATTCTAAACCAAAAACTGTTCATATAGATAAAAATCATATAAACTAAATCCAAATCTACACAATGGTCAAGGGGCTATTCCCCTTGCCTTGATAAGAAGACTACTCACTACTCATGGCGAGGAAGGGAGAAACAAGGAGAAAAAGAAGGTAAGCCATAAACCACAAATCCGGCATTCCAAAGAGCCCAAGGTGGTGATAATTAAATGACTTACCGTCTTTATCTCTCGCTCTAAGAAAATATGAGAAGAAAGAATGAGAAGAAGAATGAGATTAGAAGAATCTAGATGCTGAAGAAAGGAACTAACTTTATTGCTTTGAATGTAAAGTTATACAAGAATGAAAAATAATAGAGTTTCACTATTGAACACATACAAAATTTGGGACCCTTTTCTTAGTGGAGTCTCCCCTCCTTTTATAGGAGAAGGAGGGGTGGAAACCCTACATAAAAGATTATCGAGAATACTCTTGTCTAGAGGATTAAAACTTTTTGGATCTGGTCAATAGTGGAAACGGTTGATTGCTTTTAATTATGTTGACCGTGCACATTCTTTTCACTGAAGATTACCACTACAGAGATTTTGAGCACATATTTTGGCCATCCATAAGTTCGTAAGTGGTATTAAAAAATGTCATTCCTGTGGATAATTCAATTCCCTTTCCAACACATACTTTCCCATTAAATTTTGCCTTGGGATGTGAGAGTTATGACAATTTTGGTGCAAGGTATATATTTAAATCAGACACTGCGGGAATTTGTACAAAGTATCTTCCAAGGCAAATGAGTCATAGAGTGATTGAGCCATTTTCCTACAAAAAACAACCAAATATAATTAAAACTCCAAATAAAGAGAAAAATATAAACTAATATAATTAATTACAAAATTAAGAAGATAAATAAAAAAACAATCCTAAAAAGATATATAAAATATGTAAATAAAAAGGATAAATACACATTTATGAAGGCCTCCTGCAGTTATACTTATGCCTTTAACATTTCACAATATCTGAAGCTTGATCGTAGTCATCCTCCATAACCTGAATTTGTGAATGACAAGGATATATCCTCAACTTGCCACCCCCACATACTCAACAATATGTGCTCTGAGTTTCCCTTAGGAATACTAATTTCACCATCCAGGATGTTCTGACGCTAAATATGGTTCTAAAATACATGGCACTACATGATTAAGTTTTCACTTGATTAGTTATACCAATTGGATTAATTAAGGCTTCATCAAACAAGTGGAAATACAAACCCTAATTCATTTCTAGAAAACATTGCTGTATAAAAACTTTAGAAGATATAAAACATATGAGACGTAATTTCTCATCTAAAAATCATAGGGCAGTATTAACCTACCAATTAAGAGATTATACTAGACATCATATCATTATTACATGGTATTATTCTCGTTCCATTGATGAGACTACATGTTTCATAATACTATCACATGATACAAATCCTTAGCACAATATCACAGGGCATCAATCTTTGTTAGCATAAGAGGATTACACATCATTCATGGTTCAATCATGCCCAAGGGTCATTAAGACCATCATATCATTTCTCGCAAGTTCATCATTATCATTCTATGCCTTATTGCAAGGCTAAAAAAATATCACCACACATGTGATTCACAGGCTCAGTATAATTGGTATTAAAGTACTAAAAGATGTTCACAAGATGATATTGCAAGATTATCTTAGCATTTAAGAGTATGCCTGGAAGCCAGATATAATTGGTCATCATCACACTTATAATGTACAAGTTTAGCATAAGTAAACATAGATCATAAAGCTAAGATGACTACCAGTTAACACCTTAGAGTTTCAATCAATCATTAGGAAGGATGTTCCATTATTATATTAATCATTCAAGAAAAAATAATATTATTAACCACCATTCTCTACTTGTATTAGGGATAGTTTAGCAAGATAGGTTACATTGAAGTTATAGTTCAATATTCATTCACAAACCTTAACCCATAGCATCCCCATATAATCTTAAATGCATAAGGCACATGATCATCATCACATTCCATACCATTCTTAAGTATGGATCCACACATAACTAAAGGTGTAACCATTAGGTTATAGTATACTAGAGTTCCACAACAATAAGAGAGATGTTCTATTATTCCACTAAGGAAAGCTGATCACAGAGAATCACCATAACATGAGTTTATTAGGATTAAGAGTAACAAGCTATACCCTATTAGGGTTACATATCATCACAATATGGTTAATATCCATTCTATTCATGTGAGGGCAAGGGTAAAACTACTTTATTAAGGGAAAACCTCCATTGATTCCAACATGATTAAACCCATATCATCATACCACAACACCACCCAGAACCATTGTTTCTGGAAAAGGTAAGACCAATGGAGTTTTTCATAAGTAAACACCTTGAATAAGACACCTATGAAGTCATTGAGTTGTGACCTAGAAAGAGTCACATTTTAACCCTAGATATTCCTTATTTAATTATATGAAGGGGAACCATAGGCTATGGGGTTAAAACCCATCAATTGTTGTACATTTTAAGCACAAAATCATCTCAACCATCAATCTTCATAAATTGACCCCATAAGGGAAACCATCAAATTCAGATTATTAGAAATCACATGTAATATTATAGGTTTCAAACCAAGCCATTGGATGTTGAAGCATACAATATCAACCATTGGATCAAGTACATTATTCTAAACTATTAGATGAAGAAGTGTTAGCACCTAACCATTGAATCGGGTTCACATTTCAAAACCATCAATTAGAGTATAGGTCTAACCCTTGAATTATTTGACCCAAGAAACTATTGGATTAGGGCTTATTGATGTCACAAATACATCCTTAATTCACCATTGGTTGTGGAGAGATGATCTATCATCGGTTGTGACCATTAAGTCACCATTGGTTGTTAGATCAACACTATATTCATTAATCACCATTGGATATTAAGATAATGTCACCATTGATTGATAACATCATTAGGGTACTTAGTTTTTAATCATTAAGCTTCTAATTAAGTCCAAACGTGACCTAATGGGTGACCATAGGTTGTTATGATAGCAACACCATAGGTTGTTGCATGGTATCATCATCCAATCATGTTGTTTCATAGAAGAAATCAACTTTAGACCCTAATGTTGACCATCTGTTGATAGTTTCTTAGCACCAACAATTGTTAGAAAAACCTATTCCTGATCATATTCGACCTTAGAAAGAAGATATACATGATTACAAGTTCATCTAGTCCTAAAACTAGAACAAGGAACACCATAAAAATCAAAACCCTAGAAAGCATAGCTTCTATATGAATGGATCTTTGTTTTTAAGAAAGAACATAAGCAAGCAAGCTTGGAGTAAGAAATATAAGTGAAGAAGGTTATAAAAATTGCCTCTATAGAGAAGAACAAGTTCTAAAAAGCACGAAACGAGAGCCAAGAAGGTAGGAAAACTCTAGCACAAGCTCTGAACTCGACCATCTAGCTCCTTTCTCCACAAAGGAGGAAACCCTAGATAGAAGAAGCAAGAAAGGTAAGATCTTGAGATCTAGAGCAACTTTTATCAAGAACAGAAGAGTTTAGACCTGGAGGAAGGTTTGAGGAAGAAGAAGAGCAAGAAAAATGGATAAGGAAGGAAGAAAACAACTTGACTTGGTCGGAAACCCTAGGAGTTGACTTTAGAAACCATTGGTAGGGTTAGATGGAGCGTCAGGAGACCTTCTTCTCCAAAAAGGGGGTTGTCTTCTACATTGGAACACCTGGTTGCACATCCAAATAGAGTGGATTCTATGCTCCATGTTATAGGAGAGAGAAAGCAAGCATAGGTTTTGTACTTGTGCAAGGAAGAGGTAGATATAGCCCACGGATAAGGATGGAGGCAAGCATGAGGTGTACAAGCATCTCTCCATGTGTCCATTTCCTAAAGTTTCCATGGACGACCAAGAAGTAGGTACACCAGATGTTGGGGAGTATTTTGAAAATGGTTGATGGTCTCCCAGGCCAGCCATTTCCTGTTGGTTGAAGGTTACCATCGTTTGTTCATGGTTTAGGTCTAAAGATGGGTGAACCATCCATTGATCATCCTTTTAAGTGAACCATGGGTTCAAGTGAGACAAACTAGAAAATACATCAAACTAGGACCTTCCTAGGATGAAAATAGGTTGTTGGCCACCGATTGTTTCCCAAACCAGTGGATCCATCATTTGATAGCCTTGAAGGTGGCTCATCCACGAGGGGTTAAATCCTAATTCAACATAGAAAGGAATCTCTTCCAAACCAAGGTACAATTGAGAATTCCATGGATCAAAAAGCTCAAGGATGATTAGAAAATATCTAAGGAACATAATGGATGTGAAAAATTGCAAAGAAAACCCCTAAAATGGATAAATTGTAGAAACATCCAAAATGTACATAAAATTGCATAACTTGCTCAAACAGTGTCCAAATTAGACCAAATTTAAAACTTTAGCTTGTCGTATGATTCCAAAACATATAAAAAGTTTAGATTAATGTTATAATAATTAAATTATGGCAATTAAGCTTGTTCAACACTTAAGCAGGGTTAGGGGTCTCTTAAGAGCTAAAGGGAATACTTGCATGTGAAAGACAAAGTTTATATATTCAAGGGTAGGAGGGAGGTAAAGACTATGAGGTGTCAAGATAAATGAGCACCAATAGGAAAAATGTCCAACAAAGAAACGACCATGTAACAACTCATGCACGAGGGTCGTTAAAACCTATATGGTATAGCAACCACTAAGGTCCTTCCAAATTTAGGTGGAAACAACATCCAAAGCACAACACCATAGTGGCTGCTATGGTGTCTCCAAAGGATAACAATCATTATAAGGCACACACACAAGACATAATGGTCCCTAACACACATAAGACATGATGGTCCCAACCAAGATATAAAACATATCAGATGGTAACTCAAGGACTAACAACATGGTGCCTATCATTAACCAACTCAAGCATCCATGCAAAGCATGCAAACCCTAAAACCACACGTGATGTCATATCCTCAACCAAAACTGAACAAGGTTCCCCTATTCATCATACTTTCTCTCATGATTCCAAATCTCAAGTGGCACAACCTACATTTGACAAATTTCAAGATAAACTCTCAACATGGGTAAATTGCTACTTGGTCCAAAACAAACACACTTATAACATAACTAGCTCAAACACTATCTGAACTGGACCAAACTAAAAACATAATCATGTAACATGTTATTAAGGTGCATCACAAGCTTAGATTAAGGTTTAAGTATCTTATTAAGAAAAATAATCAAGATCAAGCACTAAGCTAGGTCAAGGGTCTTACAACCATAAACCCCTAACAATGATTTTCTCCCCAAAATCCTACATTAAAAGAGACAAATACTTCCTACACATCTCATCCTCAAGCTCCCACTTGGCTTCCTCCATGCCATGATGATGCTACAAAACCTTAACCAAAATGATCTCCTTCTTTTGCTTCTTCACCCTTCTATCAAGGATCAACACTGGACCTTCCACATATGACACATCCTCATCCAACTCAACCTCTACAGGTTGCACCACTTACTCTGTGTTAGGATGACTCTTCCTCAACATAGAAACATGGAAAAGTGGATGTAGACTGTGCAACTCAGGTGGCATATCCAACTTGTAGGCCACCTTCCCAACACATGCCACCATAGGGTATGGTCCCATAAACCTGGGAGCCAACTTACCTTTCTTCCCAAACCTCAAAACACCTTTCCAAGGAGAGACCTTGATATACACCCTATCTTCCACTATAAACTCTAAAGGCCTCTGACTATTATCAACATAAGACTTCTACCTATCTTGTGCTACCTTCAACTACTATTGAATCACTTTGATCTTTTCTATCGTCTATAGCACCATCTTAGGGCCTAAAAGCTAATAGTCAGCCATCTCGTACCAACAAAATAGAGATCTACAATGTCTCCCACACAAATCCTCATAAGGTGCCATATCAATGCTCCTATGATAGTTGTTGTTACAATTAAACTCTATCAAACAAAGATGCACATCCCAACTACCCAAAAAATGCAAGACATAGGCTCTCATCTAATCCTCTAATGTTTGTATCGTCCTCTAATACTATTCATCTATTTATAGGTGGAATGCCAAACTGAACCTCAACTGTATACCCATTGTTGTATGTAGACGTTCTCAAAAATGACTGGTGAACTAAGAACCTCTATTAGACACTATTGTCACCAGGATACTATGCAAACAGACTATCTCATCAACATACACCTGTGCAAGCTTCTCTTTCATATACATTGTCTTCATAGGGAGGATGCATGCTGACTTGGTCAACCTATCACTATCATCCAAATGGAATCTTGACCTTTGGCTGTCCTAGGAAGTCCAACCACAAAGTCCATCATGATATGACCCCATTTCCACTGTAGTATAGGCAATAGTTGCAAAGTCCCTGCATGTTTCTAATGATCTTCCTTAACCTACTAACACACTGCACACTTAACCATGACCTCATCTATGTCACGCTTTAATCTAGGCCACCAATACATATCTTTCAGATTGTGGTACATTTTGGTACTACCTAGATGCATGGCATACATCAAAGAGTGACCCTCTTCTAGAACCAACTTACTCAGATTACCAACATTAGGAACCACTTCTCTACCGTGGTAACACACTATCCCATCCTATGACTCATGGAAACCATCATGCTTCTTGCTACCAAACTGTATTCGAATATGTTGAATCACAATATCATCATGTTGTGCATCTGTGTTCTTCTACCTCAACATAGGCTTTACTTGTAACTGGTCCAACAAGCCCGCCAACAAGGAGAACTCTAGATTCACATTCATCTAGTGAAGGGACACTAACATGTCTTTCTTATAGCACAACAAGGAACACAACTATGCCTTCTCTACAAATGATGGTGAAGAAAACTTCCTACTCAAAGCATATGCCATCACATTCACCTTCCTACTGAAAACATGTTTCCAAGTAGAAGGGTGTTATCTTTGCCTAGAGTTGAGTTTGGATGGTGGGTCTTGAGTAGATGATTATTCTTGATGTACATCTAGACCTAGTGCATGTTTCTCCTTGAAGATAGAAACCCTAGACCTTGCAATTGTTTGTGATTCCAAGTGATCACCAAGTTTTGAAACCTATCTTGGTCTCCAAGTTTTCTGACTCTTGGTGGTCACCAACATTTTTGACTCTATGGTCACTACGCTTGCCTGACTCTATGGTCGATGAGTTTTCTGATCCTATGAGTATGAGTAAGAGTCTTAGTTGTATGGAATCAGATGGTTATGCTTGACCTTATGCATTCTTGATTAGATGGGAATGCTAATAGATAGGGTTTATATTTGAGTGATGTTTGTAACATTAACTCAGCACATGTTGTTGAACCTAACCCTAAATGAAAATTGTTGATGGTGGTTAACCATACTTAGTTTCCTTGTATGATTAGTGTAATGAAAGTAATTCTCCCTCCATGATTGTAACCCCAATATGTACCATATGAACATCATAATCTCTTAAATGCAATGTTATGACAAAATTATATGTCACATGTATGGTGATGGTTTGATGAGACCTTGGTATGGCATGGATAGATAACGATGTTCTTACATAGAATGGTGTGATGGTCTTAATGACCTTTGGGAATGATTGAGCCGTTATGGAGGTGTGATCGTCTTCATGATGTGACAAGGATTGGTATCCTATGATTATGTGATAAGAATTATATTTCATATGTTATTTTATCTTCTGGAGTTGTAACATACCCATGTTTTTGTAGAACTCTTTTAGGATTTGTGTGTAACTTGATTGGTGCAGTCTTAACTCACCTAATTGGCATGAACTAATAAAGTGAAACCCTAATAATGTAGTGTCATGTGCCTTAGATCCATTCCAGTGTCAAGACTTGCTGGATGGTGAAATGAGTATTCCTCTAATGGAAGCTCAGAGTCATAAACTATTGAGTATATGCATGTTTTCTTTTGAGGATGGTTGCGGTCATACCTCTCCCAGATCATGTATGGAATTGAATGGTACTTAGCAGTGGTTAGTTGGAGTCTGAGTGGTATATCTCGAACTCCCTAGTGCTAAATAAAAGATGTAACCTAGCCATATAATATATCTATTTAGGGTTAAACACAACTCGCGTTATACTGCTAGTTGTTATATAGTGAAATAAGAGTAGTCGACTATTAGTACATGATAGTTTTATCTATTCCTTTATATACCTTGTTAATCATGCATGTTTATATTCCTATCTATTTAACTTGATTAGATTGTTAATATTCTTAATATATTTAATAATATAATATGTTGTAATCAATAAGCACCGTTGACAGTTATATCTCTCGCTGGGACATTGGACTCACCTCATGGGTCACCACATCATTTTAGGTGATTGTCAATGACATCATCAGGATCGTGGTGGTCAGGAAATAAGCTTGGAGAATAGTAGCAGTAGAAGGTTGGGTAGTAGTTAGTGTGTCTTAGAGTCATCCCTCTACTCTCAGGTCCATGCAGGGGATGTTTGGTAGATGATATGTACACCGACTTGAGCTTTTGACAGTGTGCTAATTTTTGTATATGGCATGTATATGTTGAACAATATCTTTTGTATACAAGTTGTGGCCTCAACCACTAGACATACATGTAAAAACATAATATGGTATGTGTTGATATGTAAGTTGTTGGACCTTTATGTGAATATCTCAGAACATGGTGGTCACATTTTTAATCAGTTTAAGTTTACCCTCTTTTCTAGTTTGGTGGTTAATTAGCAGTTTATCATGTGTTTTGTTTTGGGTAATCTTGGTTGTCGTGAAGAGGAAACACAATTTGGTTGGTTTCATAGCTTTAGGTTTGTTGAGTATATAGGGACATAGGATCACTACTACAAAACATGCCTTTAGCATCGGTTAATTAAGGGTTTCAGTGTCGGTTTCCAAGCAATACCCAAGTGGGTGCCGCTAAAGGTGGACCCCTTCGGCGTCGGTTCCTAACCGACGCCAAAACGCTTCCCGCCACTGAAAACGTGCCAGAAAAGGGACTATAGGCGTCGGTTTTTTAAGAAAACCGACACTATAAAATTGTTACAAACGTCAATTATTAAAAGAACCGACGTCAAAATGCTTCCAGCCACTGAAAAACGTGCAAACAAAGGGCCTATAGGCGTCGGTTTTGAAAGATACTGATGCCATATCAGTTGAACCGATGTCGGTTTTATGCTAATAACTGACGCCATATCCCCTGCCTTCCACAACGACCGTGCTTCCCATCACGGCCGTGGTTCCTGGCCACATAGATGTTGGTTTTTGTCAAAAATTGCCGTTGTATGTCTTTGCTGTCAGTTTTGTTCAAATAACCGACTCCTATGTTATGATTTTTTTTTCATATTAGTTTTTAGGCCTACTGTATGGCTGGTCAGTAGGATGAGAACCTGCAGTTCAGTTCTGAACTGTAGGTTTATGACATCCATTGATATCAGCCAACAACAGGCCACAAACCTACAAAATTAAGAAGATGGACAATATTATATATATGTGATTCACACACATATATAAGCACATTTAATTGATATTATTTTTTCATCACACACATGTAGAAACTAGTAGCAACCTGCAATTCCATTCATTTCATCACTTTTCACATTCAGACACATGTAGAAACATTTATGTATTGATCATCTTCACACACATATGACAATTCTTAAAAATTCATTCACATTCACACAAAAATAATTATGATAACAAAGTTATTTTTTATTCATCATTGTCAATAAAATTATATCTTAAAATTCCCACTCTTTGTAGGGCATTTGCCCATTCTTATCTTACAACATCTAATTCATCTCTCGTATAGGGAGCATGTACATCGAAACACTTTCCACATGTGCTGAAGTCAGCAGTTTTAAAGACCTTCAAAGAGAATGATGTATATATATAATTAATAATATATAATAAGATTGATATATTTCATATTATCTAATGAGACTATGTATAATACCTGTTGTATCTTATCATTTTCCATTACGGCATGTTTGATGATTTGGTCCATAAATAGCATCACATAGTAGGCACATGCCCAGCCATTGTCTTGTGTAGCTCACTATAAATTGAAACATACAAAATATTCAAAAATACAAATAAGCACAGTTCACATAAATAATATATAGATTGGAGTCAGGAAATTATTTTTACATTCTCCCAAATTAGTGACAGATCCTTTTTCCTGGGGACCTTTCCTTCAGCTTTTTTTTACTCTTGTAAAGCCCTACATATGTTAATGTAACCCATTAAATTGTATAATTAAATAGTAATGTAGTAACATATGTTAACATATATAAAAACATGAAATATTTCTCACGAGAATAATGGCCTTTTAATTGCATGTCCATATAATGTATCAAACTCATTCCCCATAGGATCTAGATAATAGACAGTGAACGTCTTGGGGACAATAACTAGTAACTCTAAATGCCTACCACTACAGGTAAGAAAGTTAAAAATTAATAACTCAAAATCCACAATAAAAAAGTAATTTTCTTAAGTCCAAATTATAAGCAAAGAAAACTTACTCGACATTGACTGGAGCTATTATCACTGTCTTCTTATTTTTACCAAAATATTCAAAAGCATCACAACAATATGAAGTAACTGAAGAAGGGTCTGTATCTACAAGACTAATCAAAGATGGAACAAAAAATCCTACATGGGAAAACCCAAAATCTGTACATATCTTGTGTAAGTGGCTACAAACATGTATTACGTATGCATTAATATATAAGAAACTAGATCACCATATATAAAACAAGGTATATGGATGTATAAACAAGATCTCACCATATCCACAGCTCTATCATAGATTTGTTCAGCCATTCATAACTAAACAACTCCAAAATATCTTGTATAAATATCTTTTTTTCGTATGATTGACCTACATTAATACCTATGCATTAATAAGTACGTATTTAGAACTTGTATTATGCGTGCATTAATACGTATGCTACACTTGTGTAAATAGATTATTATCATATGATTTACCTACAACATCCTCCGGAATAGTAACAATGATAGGGCAATTTGGATCATGTTCGCCAATCCATACTGCCACACCCCTACAATTAGGACCTATGGAGGCGTGTAGGTCCCTTGGAAGCCAACTTGGTAGTCGAGGAGGTGGAGGCTGAGATGTAGCGGGTCTCGTCTTTTTGACCTGTATATATAATTTTAGATCAATTGACTCATATATACACACTAAAAAATTAAAATAATGGAAATTTATCATACAATATCAGTATAGAGGACATCCTCTTCGGGCCATAGTATCACTCCGCCTACTGCCTCACCAAGTGTTTCAGCATCTGGGTGTGCATGAGGCAGTGCAAGATCCATCCAGTCATGGAGTACATGTATCAGGCTCACACGTACCACACCATCTGGTGCTGGATACCCATGAAACATGCACCCTTTAAGGGGTGGGTAAGCCGATGCCTCTGCAACGATATATTCTTGACTTTTTAGTCAGAATGGCTTCAACCCCTACAAATTTCCATAAAGAATGTTATATGCATATATACAAAAACATATCATCTTGAACAGACTAGCTATTATGTCATAAAAATACTTACAGAGGACGTGCTAGGTGGTGGGTCTATAGGATTACTCCCAACCTCTGCAGTACGAGCAGTAGGAGACGAGCATCATGCCACATGTACTGTCTGAGTGGCAGTCTGAGATGCCTGCCACTTGCTAATTGCTTCATGGAGTCTCTGATCAAGTACTTCCTCAACTTTCTTATTAATTAACGAATCTACCTATACAGGGATAAAAGAAATGCTAGCTTCTGATTATTGAATTCCTTTTTGCAATAAAATTCTAAAATAAGAGAATAGGTTACCTCAGCTTGTGAAAGTCCCGCTTTTGGGACAAGTTTGCGCTGGGATGGCCCAAAGAATACTTTGATACCCACACCAGCGCCTGCACCCGTAACACATCTAGGATTCTCTGGGTTACCCAGAGCAACTGTCAGTTCATCCCTTGTGCCCTGAGGGATGAACTTGCCTTCCTTCCTCTACTAGTGTAGCTCCCACTAATCGCCATCAACAAACATTAGTAAGTAAACATAACAATAATCAATATCGATCGATTGCTCTAAGATTTGATTTTTACCATTTTTGCAGATGCCTCAACAGTTGCGGGCTTCGGTATGTCTCCCTTCTTGTTTTGCCTCCCAGATATCCACATAGAATGGTGAGGCAGATGTGCGGGAGCAGTAGTAGAGGACTCTGTAGTCTCCTGAGTAGCAGTAGGCTAAGCAGACTCAGCCTGTAGGCTTTGGCGAATTCCTACATATCCTCTTGAACCCATTGTGTGGTCGTGCACATTCAGTGCATGCCTTGCTCGTTGAGCATCGCTTAATACCTAAAGGTTAATCTTGAATAGGTGAATACATAAAAACGCATATTAATTCACATTGTAAAGTTCACATTCACATTGTAAAGTAATTCACATTGTAAAGTTTGCATTCACATTGTAAAGTTCACATTCACATTGTAAAGTAATTCACATTGTAAAGTTCACATTCACATTGTAAAGTTCACATTCAGAAAAATAAAACAAAGAAAAAATATAAACATTCATGTAAAGTCCACATCCACATTATAAAGTTCTTATATATAATAAATGTGTACCACCTATCCCATTCTTGAACACCTAATCTCACTAGTAAGTGTATAATGTGTATTGGGTTTTCAAGAAAATTTCAGCAGCATTTCCCCACTATTCTCCAAGTACATATGTACTTAGAGAACAAATGGGGAAATACTACCGAAATTTTCTTGAAAACCCAATACACATTATACACTTACATCCTAAGTGACATTAGGTGTTCAAGAACAACCCCAAACTGGGGACTATCCAAGATTTACTCCTAATGAGTAAATCTTGGATGGGTTTCTAGGCCAATAAATACATGTGCTGTCATTCTATATCATTGATTTCAACATTTAAAGTGTCCATGCATGTTCATCATCAAGATAAATATTACACATAAATTAGTATGACCTAGTGATGGAGAGATTCATAATTGATTTCAAAATTTCAAACTAGCTCATGCATTATCATCAATATACATCATACAACAGGGATTCATGTAGATGTTAGGGCGACACATTACTACAAAATCAGAGATTTAACATTAGGGTTTTAATATCTTAGATAGATTGATCATAATATTTTAGCAATATAGTTAATTTAAGATTATGGTGAAAGGTGTATTAGGGTTTTAATATCTTAATTCAACATGCATCAAAATTTACATAATTAGGTCAAGCATTAGTATTCAATTGCAAATGTATCTTCTTCTTCCTGCTCCATCCTTACCAAATGGATAAAAGCAAGGCCACGACCTTGTGGGCTGGCCACGACTGCGGCTATGTTGATCAACCACGTCTGTGCTGTCCAGCACGGCCGTGGTCGGCCAACACAACCATGGCTGTGTCCAGCCCACATGCCGTGCCTTGCTTTTATCCATTTGGTAAGGAGGGAGCAGGAAGAAGAAGAGGTGTAGGAAGAAGAGGGGGTGGAGGAAGAACAAGAGGTAGTGGCCTACCTGTCAGTGGTGTGGAGGAAGAAGAGAGCAACTAGGCATCCCTGTCGTCGGTGGTGGCAGTGTGAGGAGCTAGCAGGCGGGAGGAAGAATACAACAGGGGGCGGCGGCGGTGGTGTGAGCAGCAGTGGGCGGAAGCTTGATCAGGCGACAACGACGAGCAGGGGACAACAACTTCGGGCAGGGGTAGCTATTTTGCAATGAAACAGAGAGAATGGGAAGTGTCTATTTCTCGATCGATCGGGGGTTATTAATTTAACAAAGGCATCAGTTATTTAAAAAACCTACACCTAATATCCATCAGTGTTGGTTGCCAGAAAAAACCGACGTCCATTGGACAATCTTAACCCTAAAAATTTTTGTGGGGACGGCGTGCGAAACCTTATCAGCGTCGGTTTTTCCATAAAAACCGATGACCTTTGGAGGTAAATTTTTCATCTTTAGGCGTCAGTTATTAGGTCAGAAAACTGACGCCGTATGTGAAACTTTGGGGATAATTTTTTTTGCTCGAAAAAATTGGATTTGGCGGGCTATTTTAGGCGTCGGTTCATTAAAGGGAGCTGACGCTAAATAAAAAGTGATACCCGTGCCTGACCGATCTTCAAATATAGATGTCAGTTTCTATAATTAGCCGACATTGTAGGGTTCAGGCGTCGGTTTTCGGTAATAACCGATGCCTCTAAATATGATGTTATAAGCTATTTCTGTAGTAGTGGATGTAAGGTTGTGCCTATTCTTACATAATCCAACATATAAGATCATATCTTATGCTTGGTAGATATGTCTGGACAATGTGAAGAACATGCAAAGAGTAGTTATGTTGCGCCATGAGGTGGTAGTAGGAGGCCAAACCATGATGAAAGAGTGCTTGTAACGAGGCAAAAACAACCCATCATGCCTCAATTTTACCCTACTACCATGGCAAATCCAACCTTTCAGCCCATGTTTGGACAACTCAAGGTGACGATTATGCACATAACAGATAGACTATCTGTACCTCAAGCTAGGGAAGCTATACCTAATACAAAATCTTAGGGTTCGGGGAATATGTTTGAGAGGTTGTGGCATGTTGGGGCTATCAAGTACACGAGTACAATAGACCAAACTAATGCTGACATGTGGTTGATAGAGCTTGAGAAGGTGTTTAAGATCTAGAACATCCTAGAAGAGGACAAGGTGAAACATGTTGTTTATCTGTTGAAAGGCAGTGCTGGACATTGGTCGGCCATAGAGAAGCATTAAAGACTAGGAATTTTTGTGAGTTGGGAAGAGTTCCGGTAGGATTTTGTGAGTTATAACTTCCCAAAGACATATCTGGATGAGAATACAACATAGTTTGAGAAGTTGTGCCAAGGTTCGATGTCCATCAACGAGTATGAGGCAAAGTTTATGGAGATTTTGATGTTTTTTCCTCATATGACAACGATAGAGAAGGAGAGGATTCATTGGTTTGAGAAGGGTTTGAGCAAGGAATTGTTTATGACAATGTCTACTTTGGAGAGCAGAGAGAGGTTCTCTAGGTTTGTGGAGTATGTGTGGAGGATTGAGAGGTTTTCTATCAAGAAGCCTAAAGTTAATGCTAAGAAGAGGCTAGCCTAGTTCCAAGGGTAGTCATTTGATGGATATAAGAAGCTAAGATTCTCATTATCACATTCACAACAATGATCCACTTTTTTTGAACCATGATCAGGAGTGCCATCATAATGGTCCCCGAGCAAGGGTAGTGGTCATAGATTTCCACTAGTAGGAGCATGTAGTGCAACATCTGTGTTAGTGACAGGGACGTCTAGGCTACAATATGATTTGAGGAATTGTCACAAGTATGGACACGTAGGGCATTTGATGTGGACGTGCCCTATGAAGTACAAAGACATGACACAACAACCAAGGTAGAGCTAATGAGGTTTGCATCAACAAAAGTATAGCAGTGGTGGTGGTAGAGGACATAGTCAGGCATCCTAGGCGGGGACATCTAGACCATATAGCTAAGAACGTGGAGGACAACATGCGATGGATATAATCTATGCTATACGTCAGTCGGAGGGAGTGGTCAATCCATGGGTCATGATAGGTCAGATGCAACATTTCTCATTCTAACTTATTTTCTTCTTCTTTCGTATCTATTTTGGTTGACCCAGGTGTGACACACTTTGATCACTAGAGAGGTGATAAGTAGTTGTTATTTGCCTATTTATAATAGATCTGATATCCTTTCTCTTAAAACCCCTCTTGTTGGTTCCACTGAGTTGCGGGAGGATTATCCATCTTGCGTTATTTAATTTTTGAGACACAACATTCAAGTGGATATTATGCCAGTTGGCATGCATGGATTCGATGTGATCTTTGGGATCGATATCTTAGAGAAGTATAAGGTTGTTTTGGACTATAGTTCCAAGGTGGTGACATTCTATGATGGAGATGTTTCTTAGATTTATCAAGGAGATATGAAGATTATTCCTATAGGTTTGGTGCCGGCTATGACAACAAAGAGGTTGATGAGACAACAGTGTGAGGCCTTCTTAGCACATGTTGTGGATACCTAGGTGAGGAATCCTAGTATCAGGAGATATTAGTAGTGTGAGAATTTGAGGATGTATAACCTGAAGAGTATTTTGGTGTCCCCCCTCCTAGAGAGATTGATTTTGAGATCGATCTTGTTCCTGGCACACAACCCATAGCTTGTCACCATACATGATGGCACTTATAGAGATACAAGAGATAAAGAAATAGTTGAAAGAGTTGGTAGAGAAAGGTTTCATCAGAAAGTGCACCTCCCCTTGGGTTGCTCCCATGTTGTTTGTGAAGAAGAAGCATGGTTCCATGAGGCTTTGTATAGATTACTGGTAGTTGAAAAAGGTTATCATGAATAAAAAGTATCTATTGTCGAGGATCTATGATCTATTTGACTAGTTGAGAGGTGCTACAATGCTCTCGAAGATAGATCTGATGTCAGGATATCACCAGCTAAGGATCAAGTAGGATGACATAACTAAGACTGCTTTTCAGACTAGGTATGGTACTATGAGTTCATGTTATGCTGTTTGGGTTAAGCAACACACTGGCAACTTTCATGGATCTGATGAACATCATTCTTAGGCCATATTTGGACTAGTTTTTGGTCGTGTTTATCAATTATATCTTGTTATATTATAGGGATAGTCAACAACATGATCAACACCTTCTCCAAGCATTGAAACTGTTGAGGCATCACCGACTGTATGCCAAATTCAATAAGTGTGAGTTTTGGTTGACCAATGTGTCTTTTCTTGGTCACTTCATATCAATTAATGGTGTAGAAGGTTGAGTTAGTGCTGGAATGGGAACATCCCAACACATCAACCAAAGTTTGAAGCTTGCTAGGTTTGGGCCATGTTGGCATGATTTCTAGCACAATTGCATGTGAAGCCTACCTTGATGTAGAAAATTAGAGATGCATAGAAGAATGATATCTTGACATAGAATATTAGGTCAAAATTTCATAGTAGGAAGTATGATGGATTCCATGAGTCAGATGATGGGACAATTTGTTTTCATAATAGGACAATGGTTCTAGATGCTGATGGTCTAAGAAAGATGGTACTTGAGGATGCTTATTCCTCAATGTACGTAAAACATCCCAGTAGTACCAAGATGTATCATAATATGAAGTATATGTATTGGTGGCTTGGTTTGAAGCATGATGTGGTAGAGTTCTTTGCTAAGTTACCGGTTTGTCACCAGCTCAAGGTAGAACATCAGAAGTTGGTAGGCATGTTACGACCTTTTCCAATACCACAATGGAAATGGGATCATATAACCATGGACTTTGTGGCTGGTCTTCCTAGGACAACCAAAGGTCATGATTCCATTTGGGTGATAGTGGATAGGATGACCAAGTCAACTCACTTCCTTCTGATCAAGATGATGTATACAACAGAGAAGTTGGCACATATCTATGTGGATGAGATATTTTTTCCGCATGGTAATCCAGTTACCATATTTTTTGACAGAGGCCCACATTTTATGAGTAGGTTTTGGGAACGTCTGCATACAACTATGTGGATACACCTAAGGTTTAGCACAACTTTCCACCCGTAGATAGATGGTCAGTTAGTAAAGACCATCCAGATGTTGGAAGATCTATTGAGAGCATGTGCCATGTAGTTTCTTGGCAGTTGGGATGTACATATGAGTTTCATAGAGTTCACCTACAACAATAGTTATCAGAGAAGTATAGAAAAGGCACCCTATGAAGCATTATACAAGAGACTTTGTTGGTCACCTCTTTGTTGGTATGAAACTGGTGAGTTTGTGCTTTGGGTCTTGAGCTAATGCAATAGATTACAGAGAAGATCAAGGTGATATAGTAGTAGTTGAAGGAAACTCTGGATAGATAGAAGCCGTATGCTGATAACCACCATAGCCTGTTGGAGTTCCAAGTTGGAGACTATGTGTACCTTTAGGTTTCCCCTTGGAAGGGTGTGCTGACATTTGTCAAGAAGGGTAAGTTGTCCCCAAGGTATATGGGACCATACCAAATTTTGGGTCATGTTGGGAAGGTGGCGTACAAGTTAGAGTTACCGCTAGAGTTGCACAGATTGCAAAATGTCTTTCAATTCTCCATGTTGAGGAAGTGTCACCCAGATATAGAGCATTTGTTGGAACCAATAGAGGTTGAGTTGGAGGATGATGTTTCTTATGTTGAACGTCCTTTGTTGATCCTAGATTGGAGAGTGAAGAAGTTGAATAAGAATAATATATCCTTAGTGAAGGTTTTGTGGAATTACCAGGGTGTGGAGGAAGTCACGTGGGAGTTAGAGGATGAGATGGTAGGATGTACCTATCTTTGTTCGCATAGGATTTTGGAGGGAAAACCCTATTAGCAGTTTATGGTTGTAATACACTTGACCTTTTTTTCTTCTTCTATTGAAATTGCTTCCTTATCATAATTAGATGATTAAAACCTTAATTAAACCCTAAGATGTGTTGTGATAACATGTGAGAAGCATAAAGTTTCAAGTTTGGTCTAGTTTGGACACTGTTTGAGCAAGTTATGCTCTAAAGTGCTTGCTATGGGCTTTTATGCAATTTACCCATATCTATGGGTTTTCTTGCAAATTTTCACATGCTTGTTGTACCTCACAAGTTTTTATATCATGTTTGATGTAGTTGTTCTTTGGGGCGTTTTGTTACCCTTGGTTTAAGTAGTGACACCTAAGCTTGTGTTGAGATTAGGGTTTGCTCTCATAGATGCCCTAACTCGATGGTTGACCCTTAAGTGTTGGGACCCGATGAGCCACTCAGTGTTGGCGGTCATCAAGACTTCATTTGATCCCTTGTGTTGGAGGTCAATGAAACTTCTGACTTGTGTTGGTCACCAACATTCCTAGGGTTGGTGGTCGTTTGGTTTTCTGATCATCTTGGTCACCAAGAATTCTATGTAGTCAATCTAGTTGCATGGATGAGATGTTTTGATCTTGGACACATAGCATGCATGGATAGACACCTCTACATTCCTCTCTCTCTCTCTCCCACCCTATGCTTTATATATCTCCCTCCTTGTATGCAAATGCGATCTTTACACTCCTATATCTCTCTCTCTCTCTTTCTCCTTCTTGCTTGGATCTCGTTTGCCTTGCTTGGTGGAAAAGGAGGAACCAAGGAAGGAGAAGCTTGGCCGATATTTCTTTCATGTACACCTAGGGTTTGTATCCACCCTTGTTTAGGTCATTTGGTGCTTCCTTACTTTTCTTCATGATCTTTGTAAATGAGATCTCCCTTCCACCCTTTGTTTTCCTTGTCATTCTACCTTTTCCTCTCTTCTTCTAGGTCAGATCCATGGTGGGGCATGTGTTAGAGGTTGAAGACACCTTCTTTTTTTTCCTCTTCAACCTAGGGTTGCTTCCTTTTTTGTATAAGGATCTAGCTTGAAAAATGGAGTGCTCAAGCTAGGGTTTCTAACCTCTTTCCTCAACCTACCTTGGTTCTTGGACCTACTTCATCTTCTTTGAGGTGAGTTATATAACTTTCTCCATGTTTATTGCTTACTCTTATCTTACATATACAAGATCTTGCCCCAAAACGTTGTTCCAAGTAGAAAGATGCTATCTTTTACTAGGATTGACTTTAGATGGTAAATCTTGAGTAGATAATTCTTCTTGATGCACCTCTAGACCCATCACACATTTCTCCTTGAAGATAGAAACCCTAGACCTTGCATATGTGTGTGATTCCAAGTGTTCAACAAGTTTGCTGACCTATGGTGGTTGCCAAGTTATCTAATATATGTTGGTCACCAAATTTTCTAACTATGTTGGTGGCTAAGTTTTCTAACCTATGTTGGTCCCCAAGTTTTCTAACCTATGTTGGTTGCCAAGTTTTCTAACCTATTCTGGTCACCAAGTTTCTAACCTATGTTGGTCGCCAAGTTTTCTAACCAGTGTTGGTCTCCAAGTTTTCTTACCTATGTTGATTGCCAAGTTTTCTAACCTATGTGGTTGCGAAGATTTTAATTGCATGTTGGTCGATGAGATTTTGAACTCCATGTTGGTCACCAAGGTTTTTGACCCCATGGTCGATGATATTTTGAACTCCATGTTGCTCGCCAAGATTTTCACTCTTGGTGGTTGCCATATTTTTTTATTCTTGATGGTCACCAACTTTTCTGACTCTTGGTGGTCGCCAAATTTTCTGACTCTATGGTCGATGTGCTTTCCTGACACTATGGTTGAAGGGTTTTGTGATCCTATGAGTATGAGTAAGATTTTTGGTTGTACGGAATCCAATGGTTATGCTTGACCTCATGCATTCATGTTCTTATGGGAATGCTAATAGCTAGGGTTTATCTTTGAGTGTTGTTTTGTAATATTAACTCAACCCATCTTATTGAACCTAACTCTAAAATCAAACAGGTGATGGTGGTTTATCATACTTAGTTTCCTTGTATGATTAGTATAATGTTAGAAATACTCCTTCCATGATTGTAACCCTAATATGTGCCATATGAACATCATAAGATCTTAAATGTAATGTTACGTTGAAATTATATGTCACATGTGTGGTTATTGTTTGATGAGCCTTTTGTATGATATGGAAAGATAATTATGTTCTTACAGATAATTATGTGATGGTTATAGTGATGTTTGGGCATGGTTGAGCCCTTTTGAAGGTGTGATCCTATTCATGATGTGGCCAAGATTGGTATCTTGTGATGATGTGATAAGAATTATATATCATACATTTTATATCTTCTAGATTTGTAACCTAACCATGTTTTAACCATGTTTTTATAGAACTCTTTTAGGGTTTGTATGTAACTTTGATTAACTCACCCAATTGCCATTAACTAATCAAGTGAAACCCTAATCAAGTAGTGCCCTGTGCCGTAGATCCATTCTAGTGTCAGGACTTGCTGGATCATGAAATTCATATTCCTTGAATGGAAGCTCAGAGTCATATGCTATCGAGTATATGCATGTTTTTTTAGGATGGATGTGGTCATACCTTGGCAGGAGAACAACTACGGTCATTTCTCAGATATTTATATATGTGATGTGCTTGAGATAGCTATGGTTGTACCTCAGATGACAGGGTTTGTATACCCTAGCTACTAGTGGAGTGACCTATATACAAAGGGAGGAATAGACTATTTTGCAGCTTGACTATATATGTCATTGAGGATGACTCATACTGACCGAGGGAAGATGAGATCTTAGGATTATGGCTATCCTAGATCTTGTATGGAACTGATTAACGCTTAGCGGTGGTCAGTTAGAGTCTGAGTGGTATACCTCAAACTCTCCAGGGCTTAACAAAAGATGTAATCCATCTATATAGTGTATCTATTTAGGGTTAAACATGATTCACGTTGGATGTTAACCCTTTGGCTTGTTTATTATATTGCAAGTTGTTATATAGTGGAGTAAGAGTGGACAACTGTTAGTACATGATAGTTTTATTTGTTCCTTTGTATATGTTATAACCTCATTTTTCTAAAACATGTAATGAGATTTGTAAATCTCCTTTTAATGATAAATGAAATCAAAGGTTGTTTTATTTGTCTTTATTTGATGGATTTCGATTACGATAGCCTTGTTGGGTTGCTTAGTGGGCTTTATTAGCTATTAATCCCAATTAAAAGAAAAAGAAAAAGAAGAGAAAAAGGAATTTATTCGAATAAAGGAATAAATAAGAAAAGGGATAAAAGAAAAGGAAAAGGATAAGGAATATTCCCAAGATGGGATTTCGAGCCATTAAGGTTCCTTGAGGTCCAATGACTCCAAGATGATAATTTAATGGCAAAGGAAAGAGAAAATATGTGAGATATATATATATATATATATATATATATATATATATATATATATATATATAAATTGATTGATAACTTGAAACTAAAGAAAAGGCCCGTTTTCTTTAGATAATAAGCCCAAATTTGGGATGATGATCGATTAAGTCATTAGTAAGAATTCCTCAAAATTTAGGATAAAACTGAGCCATGGATTAGGAGTTATGATTTTTCCAAGTTATCTTAAATAATGAGGAATTATATTGAAAAGAGAATTTCAATTTCCTTTTTGGTTGAGCGCAGGAAATAGGGGTCGGTGGATCTTGATCCAACGGGAGCTGCTCATCATCCATTTCTAATGGAATTCGGACACATGCCGCGATCTGAGGGATGTTTCCCTTTGAATTTCTCACAATCCATTGCATGTGCCAACTTGGAAATCACTTGGTTGAGTCCGGGAGGGAATCCCAAACCTCCTCGACCCTACTTTATCGAGCTCTGGAGGTGTCTAGAAGAAACGCCCAAAACACCCGAAGGTGAGGGTGGCGGTAGGGTTGAGAAACCCTAAGAAGACCCTCCCTAACCCTCTCGATTCCTCATCTCACAATGACATCGAACGGTTGCCTCATGAGCCCCTACCCCCTCTCTATCATCAAATTGCCCTCGCTCTAATGAGAGCTCCGCCGCGATGCCACCACAAGTTCGCGTGAAAGAAAGGAGGAGGACGAGTAGCAGTAGCTGTTGGATTGCAATCCATCGTAGTCCCGCGTGTCGATCCAACGAACCAAGGAAGGACCGGCTAAGTTAACCACACACGATGAGGGACGTTGGATTTAAAGAGCAGATCACTGGACTACCGATCCAATGACCGTCATTTTTTTGGTAAATCTTCCTCTCTAATCAAAATTCTAGAAAAAGGCTTTTCCTTACAAAATTCATAGAAATTGCTAGAAAACTCGGATGAATAAACTTTATATATGAAAGTGGATTAGAAAAATACGAGGAACAAGATAAAAATGGTTTGGTATATGTCTCATTTTGCAAAATTATATTAATTTGATGAAAAATGTATTAAAATTTGGTTAGAAACCTTAATTGAGTGTAATGGATGAATTTATGAGGCTTAGTAGGTTAATTCGAGTAATTTTAACCTGTTGAATGATAATGTTAAGCCTTAATCTGATTTAGATGGGTAATTGCAAGATTTAGGGTTTTAAACTAAGTATGATGGATGATACATTTAGAAAACCTAATTTAGGGAAAAAGAAGAGAAAACCATGTTTTATTCATATTATGGAAATATATTATTAAATAATGATACTAAACCTATTAGGAGAGAAAAGATGAGAAATTTAGGGTTTTTATGTAGTTTTGTTTAATTAGGGTTTATGATACTAAAAGTGGAGGCAAAACCCTAATTGTAAGAGAAACTGATAACCTCTCACTTTGTGATGCTATTTTATTAGTTTTCCCTTGTTTTCCATACTCTTTCTTAAATAAATTAGAAAGAATCATTAAATCTTTACCTTATTGCTGACACATAAATAGATTAACTTTTCTCTTCTTTATCCTTGCAGAAAAACACAAAAAAAATTACAAAATAACCCCAAACGGTCCCAAGACCGTTTAAAGCCAAACGGTCTCAAGACCGCATGAACTCTAAATGGTCCCAAGACCACATAAGCTCAAACGACGCCCAAACGGGTCTAGCGCCCAAATGAGTTCGGCGCCCAAACGGGTCCAGTGCCCAAACGTGTTCGGTGCCCAAACAAGTTCGGCGCCCAAACAGGTCCAGCGCCCAAACGAGTTCGGCGCCCAAACAGGTCCAGCGCCCAAACGAGTTCGGTGCCCAAATGAGTCCAGTGCTCAAACGGGTCCAGCGCTCAAACGAGTTCAGCGCCCAAATGGGTTCAGCGCCCAAACGGGTTCAGGAACCAAACGGGTTCAGCGGCCAAACGTGTTCAGCGCCCAAACGGGTTCAAGACCGTTTGGGATCCACTTAAGCCTATAAATAAGACCCAAAGGGGTCCTCAAGTGGCAGAAGACTCAGACGCCCAAAGGCTGCCTCTCCAGTTCCAGAGCACTCCCATCTTTCATCCATCGCCCCAAGGCTGCCTGTTTGAGATCCACGTTCCATCTTCAAGCTACCTTCTCTCTCAACAACAAAGAAGATGGGAAGAGAAGATCCATCATCAAAGAATCCACGAAGTGCAAAGATCGTTGCTCTCTTCACCAAGGGTTCATCCTTCCCTCCTCTGTGGAGATGACATTCTTTCTCTCTCTTCTCGCCTCCTTCTTTGTCCTTGACATGAGCGAGTAGTCTCATTCACTAGGGTGTGGGGAGTAGCCCCGCTATCCATGTTTTCATTTCATGCAATGTAATTCAACCGTTTTCAATAGAGATACTCTCCTTTTTAGTTCAACATCAATCGTTAAATGAATGCTTGTTGCTTGATCATCAACTTGTATTACCTATTGTCTTTCAGTATGAATTGTCTACGTTTGTACCCTTAGATCTGAATATCGATTGAAAGTTGGTTCTGGATGTATGTAGCCACCACACGTCTGTTTCGGTATCTAGGAGTGTTTTCATGAGTGGAGTAAACTCACTCCCATCATTGCACTTTCATACTATGAAATGGAATCAGTTGACGTATGAAAGTGCAACCTTGGCAAGGTCGAGGAACACACTTCATGAAGAAGTAATGCAAAGCAAGTGACCATTCATTATGGGATGGCTGGCGTTGCAATACTCCACACTTCTTGTAGTTAGTTATCCGAAAAGAAACTAAGTCTACAAGATACTAACTGATTAGAATCTCTTTGCAGGTCATTTTATTATGTTGCATGTTTTGATCCATGTGTAGTGGCATGAAACCCGATAACATCCTAGTGGTTTTTAATCATTGTTTACAACCCCAATTTCTACTTTCTTGCTTTTACTTTCCTCGCACTTAGTTTAAACAACCAAATCAAACTTTCGATCTAAATATCAACCTTTAAGTAATTAGGTACGACTAAAATGTTTTCCATCTTGATTAATTCTAATCAAGACCGTTGTCCCGAGGATTCGACCCTTAAACTATACTACGATAAGACTTCCGCGTGTCCTAGCACACGTGGGTGGAGATCTTACCATAGTACAAGCAAGGCTAAACCTAGAGATTCATCATCTCTAGGATTTTTAGTGGCATTGCAAAACTCCATCAAAAATTGGCACCGTTGCCGGGGACAACGAAACGTTTTAGTTTTTACTTAACAACTTCTTGGTTGATTAGGATTTTACACTTTTCCTTGATAACTACTCCAAATTTTCTTGACCTCTTTGCTTCCTTTCATCATCTAACCGAGTGAATTTCTTCCTACTCAGGTAGAAAATGTGTATGCTAACCCCGCATCACATCGGATTCTCCCCTGAACCAGAGTATGACTCTGAGGTAGAAAGAAGTTTCCACCAAAGGATTAGACTTAACCGCCAAAGAGCCAGAGTGATGGCTGAAGAGCAATGCCTCGTTGGAGAAAGAGTTAACGCCGCCATAGCTGCACAACGAGCACAACTTATCGCTGACACTCGTGCTCAAGTGCAGGCTGAGATTCGAGCTAAGGAACAAGCCCGCATCCAAGCCGAGAATGCCGCTGCTCAATTAGCATTAAGAAACAAGCAACTTCGGGGCTACGCAGTCCCAAAGAATTATGAAGATGATCACCCAGTCCGACCACCGATTATTAACATACCAAACTTTGAAATTTGGATGCAATGGATCCAGATCATGCAAGGCATCTCTTTCTCTGGAGGATCTGGAGACGATTGCATGGATCATCTTAAGAGATTTAAGTCACTCTACCGACTTGTACCTAAGCAGGAGTTGCCTTGGAAGCAATAATGTTACACCTCTTCCACTTCACCTTATCTGTAAGAGCGCTAAGTTGGTACAATGCTTTAGATAGACACCCTATCATCACTACTTGGACTCCCTTAGAAGAAAAGTTTCTTGAGAAATTCTTTCCACCTTCACTAACCTATGAGATTAGGGGGCAGATCAACCATTTTTCCCAACTACCTGGAGAAACACTTGCAGAAGCTTGGGAAAGATTCAAGGAACTCCTGAGAAAGTGCCCTCACCATGGCATATCCCAAAATCAACTCATTGAAACATTCTATAGAGGAGTAAGTGATGATATCAAGCAGTTTTTAGACTCCTCATCTGGAGGAAACTTCATCAGAAAGAACTATGAAGATGCTTGGAATATAGTTACGTTAGGGGCCGAGAACCAATCCAATTGGGGAAGGTCATCTAACCAATCCAAGGGAGTTATTAAAGTCTACAAGGATGAAGAATCTATGGAACTCAATGCCATTGCAGAGGCCTTGAAGACTATTGCTAGCAAGCAACAAGCTCTCAAAACTTCTTTCGGAGAATACGACAAGAAGAAAAGCTCCCAGATTCAACAAGTAAAAGCAGCTACTGGAACTTGCGAAGCCTGTCATGCATCTGATCATCCCACACTATCATGTGTCCTGTTATACAATGTTATGATGGATCTACAACCACCAGTGCCGCAATATGAACCCATTATTGAACATCCCGAGGACCAAATGCTAGAGCAAGTCAACTCCATTCACTCAATACCTGGCCAGGTGTATTACAATCCAGATAAACCAAGAAACCACCCTAGTTTTCAATATGGGAATCCTGCAGAGACTGCCAATCCACAACAACAGACACAAGGCGGATCTTTCAATAGACAACCACCAGGATTTCAGAATAACTTCAACCAAAATCAGGGGAATTATAGAAATGGTTTCCAAAGATCCAATTATCCTAGGAATCCCTCTTATCAATATACCCATCCAGGACTGCACCCACAGCTGCAACAACCTCAGTTGCAGCAGCCACAACAACCGCAGTTAACCGCACCTCCACAACAACCACAAGGGCAGCAAGTCACTCAATATCAACAGAGGAGTGCCCCTTCCCAACCATCTGATGAAATTTCTTTGATTAGACAGATGCTTCAATCTCATCAAACTATGCTTGCGAACCAACAGGCTCAACAAAAGGCTGTAGAGGCCCAATTAGCACAGATTGCTGCTCAGTTGAAACCACCAGCAAGTACCTTTGCTGGGCAACCAGAGGCAAACCCAAGGCATGACCAAAATAGACCTGAGCAACTAAATGTTGTCACCACAAGGTCTGGTCGTGTCCTTCCTGATACCACTAGAATCATCCACGATGATGATAATGATTTAGCTATTCTTTCCCCAACAGAAAGCTCAACCCAGGAAAAGGAAAAATCTACTAAAACCACTGAAAGAGAAAAAGAAAAGGAACCAATGCCAGAAGTTCCACCCAGAATTCCTTATCCAGACAGGCTGAAAGGAACCAAAATGGACACTAGGTTCCAAAAATTCAAAGAAGCTATGAAGAAACTATACATTGATATACCATTCCTCGATGCTCTTTCCAAAGTGCCCGCTTGGGCCAAATACCCGAAAACCCTTATGTCAAGAAAATATATGACAGAAGAGCACGAAACAGTGAAACTAGCTCAGACCACTTCAGACATTCTGCTTAACGAAATTCCAAAGAAAAAGAAGGACCCAGGTTCCTTCGGTATTCAGTGTTCAATTGGAAATGGCTCCAGCAAGAAGGGATTAGGAGATTTAGGAGCAATTATATCCATTATGCCCTATTCTATGCGCAAAAGATTAGGCTTCACTGATTTGTTACCTACGACAATGACAATTCAGTTAGCCGACTCTACCATAACTGCTCCCCTTGGAATCATTGAAGATATACCTGTCAGGATAGGAACGAATTCTTATGTTCCGTGCGATTTCGTTATTATGGACATACAAGAAGACCTAGGATACCTGATAATCTTCGGCAGACCTTTCCTAGCTACTGCCCGAGCGCTTATCGATGTAGAAGCAGGAACTATTATCTTGAGACTTGGGAAGGAAGCTTTCCAGTTCAGAGTCCTCAATAGCATGAAAGGTCCAAGCATTCAAGAGGAAGTCTTTCTCCTGGACGCTATATATCAAATGTCCCAATTAGAAATGTCTGAACCCTCCGACGATTTGGAAGATATCTTGACAAATCCGGAAGTAGAATTCTCGGCAAATGAACTTGTGCAAGAATGCCTTCAATACTTAGAAAAAGCTGAAGAAGCCCCAACGGCCACCTTTGAAGAACTCAAGGACCATTATAGAAGCAACTGAGCCACCTAAGGCTCCTGAAATGAAAGCTCTACCTGAGGGACTCAAACATGCCTTTCTTGACAACGAGAAACTTTGTCCAGTGATTATCAGCTCCACCCTGGAAGTGGACCAAGAAAACAGACTTCTTAATGAACTAAAGAGACACAAGAAAGCTATTGGATACAAGATGACTGACTTGACGGGTATAAATCCAGCTTTATGCATGCACAGATTGCCTATGGTGGAAGAATTCAAACCATCAAGGGAACATCAAAGAAAGTTGAACCCTAATCTCAAGGAGGTAGTTCGCCTCGAGGTTCTCAAACTTCTGAAAGTAGGTATCATTTACCCAATCTCGGATTCTCAATGGGTAAGTCCCGTGCAGGTGGTCCCAAAAAAAGGGGGGACCACTGTTGTTTTTAATGCTAAGAATGAAGTAGTACCTACTAGAACAGTAACTGGGTGGCGAATGTGCATCGACTACCGAAAACTTAACAAAGCAACAAGGAAAGATCATTTCCCCTTGCCCTTCTTGGATGAGGTTCTCGAACGACTCGCTCACCAAATTTTTTTTTGTTACCTTGATGGATATTCATGATTTTACCAAATCCCAATCCATCCTGAAGATCAAGAAAAAACCACCTTTACTTGTCCTTTTGGAACATATGCCTTTAGAAGGATGCCTTTCGGGTTATGCAATGCACCCGCAACCTTCCAAAGATGTATGACTGCTATCTTCGCCGGATTAACAGAATCTATCATGGAAGTCTTCATGGATGATTTTTCTGTATACGGAAATTCTTTCGACGACTGTTTACTCAATCTAGGAAAAGTCCTACAAAGATGTGAAGACACCAACCTGATCTTAAATTGGGAAAAATGTCACTTTATGGTAACTGAAGGTGTGGTCCTAGGACATCGAGTAAGTGAAAAAGGGATTGAAGTGGATAAAGCAAAGGTCGATGTCATCTCAAAGCTAACTCCACCTAAATACATCAGAGGAGTCAGGGCATTCCTTGGTCATGCAGGATTCTACAGAAGATTTATAAAAGATTTTTCAAAGATAGCAAAGCCAATGACTCACCTACTGACCAAAGAAGCAGATTTTATATTTGACCAAGAATGCATTAATAGCTTCACAACTCTAAAGAATGCCCTTATCTCTGCCCCTATTCTAAGAGCTCCTGACTGGTCACAACCATTTGAAATTATGTGTGACGCTAGCGATTATGCTATAGGGGCAGTCCTTGGACAAAGGATTGACAAAAAGCCTTACGTCATATATTACGCCTCCAAGACGCTTGATGAGGCACAGAAGAACTATACTACCACCGAAAAAGAGTTCCTGGCAGTTATCTATGCTTTTGAAAAATTTCGGTCTTACCTAATCGGGTCAAAAGTCATAGTATATACTGATCATTCTGCAATACGATACTTGGTCCAAAAACAAGATGCTATACCCCGACTTATCAGATGGGTATTAATGCTTCAGGAGTTTGATTTAGAGATTAAAGACAAAAGTGGGGTTGAAAATGTCGTCGCGGATCACCTCAGTCGTATTGAAGCTAAAGACTCTGATAAAATACCCATTTGAGACTCTTTACCGGATGATCAACTAATGAAGATTACTACTGGATTTCCTTGGTATGCTGATATTGTTAATTATTTGGCAACATGAATCATCCATCTGTCTGCATCATACCATGACAAAAAGAAATTCATTCATGATGCTAAGCAGTACTTCTGGGACGAGCCTTACCTATTCCGCTTATGCGCAGATGGACTTTTTCGTCGATGCATTCTAGAAACAGAAATCACCCCAGTTTTAGAACACTGTCACTCGGGCCCTACTGGGGGGCACATGAGCTCTAAGAAAACCACTCTTAAAATTCTTCAATCTGGTTTCTACTGGCCAACCATCGCAAAGGATGCACATGAATATGTGCGATCATGTGACAAATGCCAACTATCTGGAGCAATAACTAAATGAAATGAAATGCCTTTGAATATGTGGCAAGAAGTTGAACTCTTTGATGTTTGGGGAGTGGATTACATGGGTCCTTTCCCCCCATCTTACAGATTCACGTACATTCTAGTAGCTGTGGATTACGTTTCAAAACGGGTAGAAGCTCTACCGACCACTTCTTGTGATTCCAAACCAGTCATCAAAATGTTTAAAGAAATAATATTCCCCAGATTTGGCGTTCCAAGAACAATAATATCCGATGGCGGATCTCATTTTCTTGAGCAGAGTTTCGAAGCACTATTAAGAAAATATGGAGTCAAACATAAAGTTTCCACACCTTATCACCCACAGACTTGTGGACAGGTCGAAGTTTCCAACAGGCAACTCAAGGCCATTTTGGAAAAAAACTGTTAATAGGCACCGCACAGACTGGTCTACCAAACTTCCTGACGCTCTATGGGCCTATCGCACAGCTTTCAAAACACCAATTGGAACAACACCATTTCGATTGGTGTATGGGAAGTCGTGTCATCTACCAGTCGAATTAGAGCATAAAGCTTGGTGGGCTATCAAGCAATTGAACTTTGATCTCAAGAGTGCCGGTGAATCTAGACAACTTCAATTACAAGAATTGGAAGAGTTGCAAATGACAGCATACCAAAATGCCAGAATTTACAAAGAACAAACCAAGATGTGGCATGATGGCCACATAAAAAGAAAGGATATAATCATCGGAGATAAGGTTCTCTTATACAATTCCAAACTAAAATTGTTTCCGGGAAAACTGCACACAAAATGGTCGGGGCCTTTCACTATCAAACATATCTACCCGACAGGGGCAGTTATTATCCTTGATGATAACAGGGGAGAAAGAACCGTCAACGGTCATAGGTTAAAGAAATGCTACATTCCAGCAGACAAATTGCCAAGACAAACTATAGAGATCCAAGATCCTATAACATCAGCATAGCCAGATCAGCATTTCGTCGAGCCAGCGTCATTAAACCCAGGCGCTACTTGGGAGGCAACCCAAGATCTGAGTATCATCATTTTTCATCTTCCCTCTTCTTCTTTTTAGTTTAGTTTTCTTCTGAAACATATATACAAAAAAAATCCACATAAACAAAATAAACATTCAAAGGGAATGCCGAGCGAAGGGAGCGGAGGGAGCGACGGGGTGGGCGATTCGGGTGACACTGGGAAACCACCGCCGCCGTTGCCAAACTCAAACGATCTACAAGCAGGCTCTACTCGGATTCGGAATGTAGGTCCTCGACAACCTTCTGGTCAAGATAGGAATCAAAGGAAGTCGGAGGAAGTTCCTGTTGCATTGGCGACGAGTAATTGGGCATATCTGTTCGCTCAGAGGGTAGATCTAGACCATAATCTGAAGAGGTGTGATGTTGAACTTGTGGAAGGAGCAATCAAATATTCTAGATCTATTGCTGACAGGAACATGTCGAAGTGGGCGAATACCGCTGCAGGCTACATCATTGGTTTGAAGCCTCATTGGCCTACACTACACAGGCATCTGAAGATGATCTGGAAGCCGAAGGGAGATTTTGAGATACTATCTCGAGGCAATGAGTTCTTTGTTATCAGATACTCCAATCCGGATGATCTGAGGCTTGATGTGGAACAAGGACCGTGGTTTGTAGGTGGCAAACCTATGGTTCTGAAGAAACGGAAAAGGCGGGAGCCGCTCGAGAAGCTGAAGCTCACCGAAGTACCAGTGTGGGTTCGTATTCACGACCTTCCTCTTGAGCTATGGGATGAAGAAGTCTTCAGTCCAGTGGGTAGTTATCTTGGTACTCCATTGAGGCCTGATTTCCTCACCAGACACCAGCGACGCCTGGACTACGCGCGGATACAGGTGCTTATTCCTGCCTCCTCAAAATTCCCTAGGGATATGGAATTGGTCAGTGATGATGGAGTGAAGGATACCATTCGATTGGAGTATGAATGGTTTCCTGATGTTTGCAAGGAATGTGGTACTTTCAGCCATGGTCATTGTACGAAAAGTTTTGTACCTGGCAAGGAAGTTTCCCAGGCAACTGATGAAGGTGGTGGTGTTATTGAGGCAGACACTTTCTATGATTGTCCTCCGATTGAAGCAGGGTCTACTGCTCCAGTAACTCCTGAGGGATCTTCTGCTCTGCCAACTACAAAAGGGAAGGAAAAAATGATGCAGAACCAGGTTAGTACTCCTTATCAATGGAGGGTACATGGTAGGAAGAATAAGTCTCCCCCAAGGTATATTCAAAAGGTGCCGCAGCAAAGAGTGAATAGCTCTCCGGTTTCTCCTAACAGCTTCAAAGCGCTGGAGTTTGTTGACTCTGAAAGCAATGCTAATGTCAATGGCAGTGGCCCTAGCGATGCTACCAGCATAAATCCTTCATCATCTCCTCCCCGCATCCCTAATGGGTAAGTTCTCCATTCTTTCTTGGAATGTCTGGGGCTGAAATAAACTCGGACGTCAGGGGGCTGTTAGAGAAGTCATATCTAATAGTAGGTGTTCTATTATTTGCATCCTTGAGAGAAAAATAAGAAGGAAGAAGATGAATAGAGTCATGAATAATACTTGGAGCTGTTCTAATTGGGTTTCTAATCATAACTCACACCCCTTGGGCAGAGTTGTTATTTCTTGGAGTAGAGATGATATCTCTGTCAGTGTGATTTGCAACGGAGATCAATTCCTCCACTGCCATATTAAGTCAGATGAAGGGAGTTTCTATTTAACTGCAGTCTACGCTCATAATCCTGAAGGCAAAAGGGCTGTCCTTTGGAGTCAACTTAATGATATTCATGCTAGTATGGGGGACAATCCCTTGGTAATCATTGGAGATTTCAATGCGGTTCGCTTTGCTTCAGATAGATTTAGTGTCTCTGAACCCTCATACAAATCTATGAGCTTGTTTAATGACTTTGTCAACAGCTCTGGTTTGCTGGAAATGAGCCTTCGTGGCTCTCTTTATACTTGGGATAATAGGCAAGAAGGTAGCAAGTTAATCATGTCTAAAATTGACAGAGTTTTTTACAACAATTCTTTTAGCTGTGCCTATCCGCAAAATTGGGGGTCCATCATACAGACTATTCATAGCGATCATAGAATTCTGAGCATCCATCTTGAGGATAAAAGCTTCTATAAGAAGACTCCTTTCAGATTTATCAATGCGTGGTCTGAGATGGAAGGTTTCTATGAGGTTGTAGAGGAATCTTGGAATTCTGAAATTGAAGGAAATCTTGCGTTTAGAGTTGTCCAAAAACTGAAGAAGGTAAAGTATGCTCTCTGTACATGGAATAGGGAGAAAGTTGGGGATATCATAGAGAACAGAATAATTAAAGAGGTGCAGGCCTGACAAGCCCAAGACATAGCTGATAATAATCCAAATAATCCTGAACTTGTGAGTGCTGCTGCTGAAGCTAGAAAAGAAGCTATTACTGCTTATGAGGCTGAAGAGTCCTTCATTAGACAAAAATCTAGGGTACAATGGCTCAAGCTTGGCGACAAAAATTCTAAGTTCTTTTATGATTCTCTTCATTCTAGAAGACATAACAATTCTATTAGGTGCATGAATATTGATGAGGTCAATGTCACTGACGAGTCTGTTATCCAAGACCATATTTTGGGTTTCTACAATCAGTTGTTTGCTGAAAGCAAGAATGACTCTTGTCAATGGGATAATAAATGGAATCTGCCATCCCTATCTTCCGTCCAATTAAATTCTCTGTGTGAGTTAGTCACGAAGGAGGAAATTGAAAGGGTTATTCGCGAGGCTGACGGTGACAAAGCACCAGGTCCCGATGGTTTTAATTTCCATTTCTATAAAAAGTGTTGGCATATTGTTGGGGATGATGTAGTGAGAGCAGTTCAAAATTTCTTCACTAGTGGACGAATGCTGAAAGAGGTAAACAAGACTTTCCTCACTCTTATTCCTAAATCGAAGGATGCTTCTAAAGTTCAAGACTGGAGACCCATTGCTCTATGCAATGTGTTATATAAGATTTCTTCGAAGGTTATTGCTAATAGACTGCAAAATATTCTCCCTAGCATCATTGATCCTGCCCAAAGTGCTTTTATCAAGGATAGGAGTATTAAGGACTCTATCCTGCTTGTTAATGATCTTCTTGATAGTATTATGAAGAGTTATAAACCAATGTTATGTCTGAAGATGGACCTTATGAAAGCTTATGAATCGATTAATTGGAGCTTCTTGTTTAACATCCTAGAAAGGATGAACTTTCCTAGATGTTTCATTCACTGGATTCAGGAAATTTTTGATACCACTAGTCTGCAAATCTTGTTTAATGGTGTACCAAGTGAAGCTTTCAAGCCACGTAGAGGAATTCGTCAGGGGGATCCTCTAGCACCCTATCTCTTTGTTCTTGCCATGGAAGGTTTATCTAGCATTCTTTGGTTTGGTGTTGAAGAAAAAATTTTTGCTGCTGTTCGAGCCTCAAATCAGCTGCAAATTTCTCATGCCCTGTTTGCTGATGATGTAGTTATATTCACTGAAGCTTCTGAAAAATATGTCCAAGGTCTTAATAAGCTTCTCAAGAATTTCAGTGAGGTGTCTGGTCTTCTTATAAGCTGTGACAAAAGCATGGTGTTTTGTAATGCTGCTGCTAATGCTAAAATGATTGAAGATGTCATGGGGTTCAAGATTGGTCATCTCCCTATGAAATACTTAGGTCTGCCTCTGTTCAAAGGCAGACTTACCAGAAGACTTTGTGCTCCTTTGTTGGAGAAAATAGGAAAAAGATTGGAAGGGTGGAAGGCTCGTAGTCTTTCCTTTGCTGGTCGATTGGAGCTAATTTCTTCTACCCTCACATCTTCTCACTTATATTGGGCTTCCTCTTTTCCTATCCCTGTTTCAGTATCGAGTGAAATTGATAAGTACTGCAGGGATATGTTATGGGGTGGTGTTGAACTCAAAAACACTATCCATACGATTGCTTGGGAGGATGTTTGCAAGCCTAAAATTGAAGGAGGTTTAGGTCTGAAACGAACTAAGGATGTTGTGGAGGCTCTTATGGCTCTTAATGTTTGGAACATTGCTAAAAAAAAACATAGTTTATGGGTCAAATGGATTCATGCAAAGTACTTGAAAGGAGACTCTATCTGGAGTATAAAGTCTAAACCGCACTTCTCTTGGGTGTGGAGACAACTGTTAACCATTCGAGATGGTATGCTTCCTTATGTTCACTGGAATGTGGGTAATGGAAAATCCACTCTGCTGTGGAGGGATCCGTGGGTTAACAATAACCGTTTTTTGGTGAATTCATGGATGAAAAAGATGTCATGCTGTTAGGAAAGGGAAAGTTCATTAAGATTGCTGATTTGATTAGCAATAATGGCTGGATTGTTTGTAGATCTCTCCATGTTACTAGAATCATCTCTGCTATACAACCTTTCTTTTCCCCTGGTTCTAGTGCTGAAGATAGAATCTATTTTAATGGGGCTTTCCCTAGAAAAATGAAAGATTTCTGGGAGGTGTTCCGTAAGAAGGATACTAAAGTTCCCTGGTATTCATGGGTTTGGAAGTCCAAGGTGCCTAATAGATGTAAAATTTTCTGCTGGAAAGTTATGCTTCGAAGGATTCTGACTCAATCTTTTCTTCAAAGAAGAGGCTTCTGCTTTCCATCAATATGTGAGCTCTGTAGATGTAGTACTGAAGACATTGATCACATATTTTTTGAGTGTCTGTACAGCCAGCAAATCTGGGGTCTGGCTATTACTGATGGATATATTGGTTGTTTACCCTCAGCTGCTCATAGTTTCCTTGATATGTGTTCTGAAAAGGAAAACATCTGTTTTCTGGTGGCTATCCAAGGTATTTGGAAGGAGAGGAACCAGAGAATTTTTGAAGGTGTTGATAGATTAGCTTCTACAATTTGGAGATACTTGAAGAGAGACATTGATGCTATAGTTTAACTTGTATAGATAGATAGTTGGTTTCTATCTAGTTTCCTCTTTGTTTTCGTGTTTCTCTTTTTTTTCTACGCATTGTACATACCTTTTTTGAAAAATACAAAAAAAGGGGAGACGCGCTTTGGATACCAAAAAAAACATAAAAATAAAAAACATCAAAAACCTAAACCTCCCAAAATGGTCTCGCACCCGTTTGACTTCAAACGGTCTCACACCCGTTTGGAGTTCAAACGGTCTCGCACCCGTTTGGAGTTCAAACGGTCTCGCACCCGTTTGGAGTTCAAACGGTCTCACACCCGTTTGGAGTTCAAACGGTCTCGCACCCGTTTGGTGTTCAAACGGTCTCGCACCCGTTTGGAGTTCAAACGGTCTTGCACCCATTTGACTTCGGGAATTTGTAAGGACGCCCCCCCAATCCTATAAATAACACCCCGCACCCTCCTTTCTCTCTTCTAGAACCTCTCGCTTTCTCTGTTCCACTGCCGTTTCACTCCAGTTTCCGCGCGCACTTTTGCTTCTTCGAGCTTACCGTTATCACCTCTGTCTTCCACCGCCATTCTCGTCTCCGACTGATGCTTCACCGTCGTCTGTGCGCGGCTTCGTTCTTCTACTCGCTCATCGTCGCTTCCTTCTGGCCCTTCTTCTTCCACCGTCGTCGCCTAACAGGTAGAGTTTTCTCTCGTGGTTATCGCTACCGCCGTCGCCACCGCCGACGAGCGTTTTTCGGCTTCCCTCCCGCCGTCCCTCGCCGCCAAACGGCTTGGCTCTTCGTCTTCCCGACGGACTGCTCCAAACGGGTTTGCACCCATTTGGACGAAGGACCGTTTGGCCCCAAACGGTCTCCAAACCGTTTGGTGCCAAACGACCTTGCACCCGTTTGGACGAAGGACCGTTTGGCCCCAAACGATCTTCCACCCGTTTGGAACCAAACGGTCTTCAACCCGTTTGGAACCAAACGGTCTTCAACCCGTTTGGAACCAAACGGTCTTCAACCCGTTTGGATCCAACCAAACCTCAAAAATATTGTCCTATTCTAATAAACTTGTTTTAATTCAAATTTCAGAACTCTAACTTTTGTTTTCTTGACAAAAATTTTAGAATGGCCTCCCCCGCAAAACAACAAACAGGAACAGCCGACAAACCTTTTTGGACAAAGGAAGAATTAATTGCTGACTGGGCAAAGTTTCAGCAAATCATTGACCACTATGAAAAAACTGGAACGGTCCCAGCAAAGGTGGACCTGCTCAAAGTCATGCATGAGATAAAACGCATCAACCACTGCTTAGCAGAAGAACCTTCTGAAGAGGAGGTCGAAGAAATCTCATCTGATGACCCCTCGGAATATGAGCCGTCATCGGAGGCAGAATCCCCTACCAAAAAGTCCTTGGGGAAGAGGAAGGCTCAAGCAACCACTTTAGCACCACAACTGAAAAAGAGGGCAAGGAAACAGGTTCACCCTATCACTGCAAGGGAACAAACCCTGGCAAGTTTCATTCCACCATCCTCCATTCAACCAACCACCACCATCACCGCCACCCCTACCACCATTACCGTTCCTATTCCCCCCCCATTACCACCACAACACCACCACCAGAAAATCTTCACATCCATACCCTCCCATCCATTAAACAAACTCTAAAACTGACAAAGTATGTTTGCCCAAGCATACTTATGAAGATGGGGATCTACAATAGAATCCTCACCTTGCTAGACAATTCCAATCTTTCTCGACTTTGTTTTGTCACCGAATCCTCATACGTTGAGCCTACAACGAAATTCTTCACTTTTTTCACTAGAGAAGCAGTGGACACTTTCGATAAAGCACAGGACGGTGGTGATCGTAGAACATCCACTAGAATCTTCAACAACAAAGTGGTCATAACTGAAAATATGCTGAATGAAATCTTTATGGACAACCAAGAGCAGCTGAAGAAAGCCAAGGCTGTTGGAACAAACAACACCAAGTTCAACAAACACAACTTTTGGAAATCTTTAACGGGGCTACCAGTTTATGATGCAAAAACATGTAAAGCATCAAACATTCAATCGGGTCTAGTGCGCACACTTCACAAAATCCTTGCTGGCGCACTCTTCCCCAGGTCAGAAGGAGGAAATGTAATCCTCTCAGACCTCTTTGTTATTTGGTCCATCCTAAATGGGTTTCCAGTCAACATTGGGCGTCTTATCATTCAAAAACTATCAGCTTACGCCCTAGGAAAAGAAATATGTATGGGTGGTCTTATCACATCAATTATCAAATACCTTAAGATGGATAGACTTCTACCTAGATGCACAAAAATAAAGGGCGACATCCTTACAAATGAACAAACGTTGAAGAACTCCTTCATCATAAAAGGCAAGAATGGCAAGCTACACTACGTCTTCTACCCTACAACAAAATCCTTCAGAACGCTGCTCCCACTACCAGAACTTGCGAATTATGACAAAGACAAGCTCCTTTTCTCAGATGACGAAATCGCAACACTCATGTCTTCGGTCAAAATCGCCGAAAAGAAAGCAACAATGGGACAGACGGAGCTTAGCATAACCGCCCCGGCAGCGAAAACAAAAAAAATTCCTGTAAAATGCCCTTCCAGAAGGCTTTTGAAGGAACAAGAGCTGTCGGGAACACCAACTTCCAAACCCCACCCCGAAACAGAACCCACCCTTCTGGAGGAACACATAACAACATCATCACTAGACTCTTTCATAATGAGTCTACATGCTGATCTTGAAACCATCACTCCACCATCCACATCCCAACATCCACCACCCCACCATCTTCTACCACACCATCCACCATCCCAACATCCACCATCCCAACATCCACCACCCCACCATCTTCCACCACACCATCCACCACCCCATCATCCTCCACTCTTCCACCTTTTTCCAAATCACCCTTCTTCCCTTCGGGCATCCCATTTTCCGCTACTACGCCCGAATTCACTTCTTTCACCTGAACAGACTTTCCATCAACATTACCGGACAAACTTTTCTCTCCGGATATGTCACCACCCTTCTCATCCGCTGCGGCCCCGACACCGCTAGTGACCCCTTCCACAGTCACTACGCAGTTCGCGGGACCATCAACAATGTCCTTTCCGCATGACACTACCACCACCATTCCACCCCGACCCCAGCCGCCCCACCCTTCTCTCACTGGGGTCCCCTTCACTAACGTCGGTGAGGAATTCGGACGGCAATTTGACACCATCCGAAACCTCCTCACCGACCCTTCTAACATATTAAATTCTATTTTTTCTTATGTGCAGGGTTTAACAAAGCAGGTCACCAAGATCGACGAGCAAAACCGCACCTTGCCAAGCATCCTCCAAGAAATCCAGCAACGACAAGTTTCAGTGGCTAAGCAAGTTGACCACGTCGACGGCTACTGCAAAACCTTGCCCGAGCTGGTCCTTGGAGTCCAAAGCCAGCATAAGGCGATGGCAAAGCTAGTCAAGAAGATCTCAATACAGACTCAACCGTTGCCTGAGACCCTCCGCGAGCTCAACCTGCAACAACAATCTTTCAGCACGCGCTTGGACGACATCAACATCACCCTCACACAGCTACACAAACGCCAAGAGGAGTCATCAACCAATGAACTTACTCAACTAAGAGCTCAAGTAACTGACCTCACAGAATGACTCCTCTCGACTGAAGCACGTTATTCTGATTTAAAGGAAACCCACGACGCACTGCTCGAAACACATGAGCACGTGCAAGTGGCAGACGACGAGCTTCAATCCATCCATCGTCAGTGCAAGAAGAAAGCACATAAGAAAACAACGGATAAATCAGCAGCAAATGAAGACGATGATGATGAAGATTCTGATTCTTCGGCTGACTCCAACAACAATACCTCCTCAAGTGATGATTCTGATAAACCAGATAATGTTGGGGAGGGTCCCAGCCATGGAACAGAACCCAAACAGCAGATGGATCACCATGACGGTGATAAAGATCCCAAATCCCCACGCAATGATAATGTTAACATGTCATATGGGGACCAATTTCTTGACTATTCCGCTATGGGATCCATCGGGGAGGCTGCTAAAGACGCGGCTTTCGTTGAGTTCCACCAATGTATAATAGGAACCAGCGCCAGCTCCCCCGCAACAACTGTCCCACCCCCCTCAGTGCTCGACACGCCAGCAGCTTCACCACATGACGAGGATGAATCAGAACGAGTGCGTTTAGATACTGATGAAGAGCTTGATTCTGCCTCGGACTCAGACGAAGACATACAGGGCTATGAGGAAGCTCCAGAACTACCTCCCTCCCCCCTCCACGAGAGCTTCCCCTGCCACCACCCCTACCGCACAAAATGCATGACCTAGATATGGCGGCCATCTCCACATTAGATGGTCAGGATATTTTTATATTGAACACTATCATGGACGATGCAAAAGCAGGGGACGATATTATCTACCACAATGCTAAAACAAAGCGCAAGATGACACGTGAAGACTTCCGCAACATTCTGCGACCTCGGTCGATGATGCCAATGTCTATCTTCCGTGTCCTTCTCGCCAACTGTATAGAAATGTACATAAGTCATAAGCGGCAGCAGCCTGTTTTTAATGCCTATCCTGCCCTATCTTTGGGCCTGCTATACAAGGACATCAAAGAAAAATAAATCGAACGTCTGCGTACCGGTTTAGCATGACGAGCACGTTATCTTACCGTGCCCTTCCAAGTTTCAAATCATTGGTTATTCATGGTTGTTGATACCGAGGCTTGGGACGCCACGGTTTATAACTTCTGCAGCGCTGAGCTACCCGCCGGTACAATAAACTTTATGGGTGAAGCAACCGGTGAAGCAAGATGTATACCCTTTCGGCTGCTTAAGCTAATTTGGGCTGCACGTCCATCTCTCTGCCACAACTGGAGCCATCCTTGGTTCAAAATAATAAACCCGCAAGTCCAAGCTGACGAGGAATCCGGGGATTGCACTTTCTGCACCATACGTCACATCCAAGCACTGAACCAAGAAATCCCATTCTCTGCTCTGGTTGCTGAAGATTTTCATTCTTTACGAGGAAGTTATGCCATGGAGCTCATCTGTGATAGACGGTTCTTCAAGGACCCGACGATGGCACCAGATGATGTCCCTCGCTACCTCTTCTCCTCTATCCAGCGACCGCAGCGGCGACCCTTCTGACAAACTCTGAAGGAGTCAGAGAAATCAAATTCACCGGCCTCGACAACCGAGCAAAGCAAAGACGACATTGATCCTTTGTCTGCCATCAAACCATCTTTCCCAGACTTTGATCTCAGTGCTTGCAAAGGCCTCTCCGACTACGAACTACATCTCATCATGTCAAGGCTTTCTGCCGAGAAAGATGAACTCGTGTTCATGTCTAGTGACATTCTCATCATGGCAGACACTCTTCGAGAAACTTTACAATTTAAAGGATCACTCTCTGTAAGCCTAATGGCTGCTTACCAATTTCTCCTAGTCCAAGATAACCCCACAACATATATGGCGTCTCCTTATTTGAAGGATGACCTTTTAAAGCTAAAGCACTTCGGCGCAGATGAAACACTAATCTCGTATCTACAACACACAATGCCGAAGTTCATCATGCTACCCTTCCTCTATCATGAACACTGGCTGCTCCTGGCAACAAACCTACCAGAAGGAACAATTACAATTTATAATAGTTCCGACAGCCAGTACAATCCAAAACAGAAGAATTATGTCGTGACACCAAAAACGCCCACGGAGGTAGTAGCGAAAGAATGTGCTGAAAAATTAATCAATTTTCTAAGTCAGCACACAAAAGCTTACGACAAAGAACATTTTCACCGCCCTTCCTTCTGCAACAAGTGTCCCCAACAAATTCGACAATCAAACGACTGCAGCTTCCATGTCCTCTATTGGATCTACACCATCATCGTTCTTCAGAAACCAGTAGAGGATATGATTGATGTAGAATATCACGCCCTGCGAGGACAATTTACAGCTAAACTCCTTCAAGCACCAGGGGCAAGCACAGGATTCACTTAACCTGCGGCCCTTGTCCTCGTACTACTCCACCTATCACTTTGACACTCTGAGGACAGAGTGCATGATAAGTTAGGGGGGGGGTACATTAGACAAGGGCGAGGTATCATCTCTATATCCTTCTTTCTCCATCTTCTCCTATTTTTTCTTGTATAAATTTTCTCAGTTTCCATTACACCTTTAGCTTCTTAAGAATGGTTCATCTTTAGAATAAAAGTCACCCTCAGCTAACTTTAGAATCAGGTTAGTCCTCAAAAGTAAAATAACACTTAGACATACAATGGCGACTTAATAATACCTCTCCACCTTGGGTTTTCATGCTTTTGTTTCACTTCTATATCTGACTCTCCACAAGGTCAATATCAAGGCAGAAATAAGCCGATCTTTCAAGGACGAGAGGGGTATCAGGCAACTTCCGAATTAAGAAGTCTTGCAAGCGGACCACACAATAAGTGCATGTTGAAAAACTCTAAGAACAGCTTTTCTCTCTTCAAATAAAAGAGGCTTGGCCGCCCAAAATAAATTCCAAAAGTAATCCCCAAATCCCAAGCATGTGAGTTTTTTCGAATAAAATCCAGAGTGTTGAATAAAAACATGAGAGTTGTGCCATGCATAAGGACTTATAACAAGAGCCAATAAAGGTTTCACCCGGACGGTACATTTAGCTGCCCTCATAAAGGCAGATGTGTCATGCCCGGTAGTGGGACCCTAAGGTTTCTAAATATAAGAGAAGGCTAATAAAGAGCTCACCCGGCCGGTACATTCAGCTGCCCTCATGAAGGCAGATGTGTCGTGCCCGGTAGTGGGTCTCTAAAAAGCATAGACAAGCCCTCTCCCACAAAAAGGGAGAGTTACACTTTAAGCCTTTAGCCAACCCTCATACCCACTCTACTTACCGGTAGGTTCCTCAGAGAGATATAAAGCTGATTAGAGTCAACAACATGCACAGAATAAAAAGTGGTCCCAATGCAAGCTACGAGATACGGAAGGAACTCGAGACCCATGCATCTCTCAAAAACCTAAAAGAGTCAAGGCAAGCAATAAGATCCGATATGATTTGAGGAGAACTCAGGTTGAGAATTGAAACAAGAGTATGGAAACCCTAACTAAATAAAATCGCCTCGCCACTGCATGCCTTAGCTCTATCTAACTTGAGGACAAGCTAGACTCTAAGTTGGGGGGTGATAACCTCTCACTTTGTGATGCTATTTTATTAGTTTTCCCTTGTTTTCCATACTCTTTCTTAAATAAGTTAGAAAGAATCATTAAATCTTTACCTTATTGCTGACACATCAATAGATTAACTTTTCTCTTCTTTATCCTTGCTGAAAAACAAAAAAAAAAATTACAAAAAAACCCCAAATGGTCCCAAGACCGTTTAAGGCCAAACGGTCCCAAGACCATTTAAGGCCAAACGGTCCCAAGACCGTTTAAGGCCAAATGGTCCCAAGACCGTTTAAGGATAAATGGTCTCAAGACCGCATGAACTCTAAACGGTCCCGAGACCGCATAAGCTCAAACGATTCCAGCTCCCAAACAAGTTCGGCGCCCAAACGGGTCCAGCGCCCAAACGGGTCCAGTGCCCAAATGAGTTCGGCGCCCAAACGGGTCCAGTGCCCAAACGAGTTCGGCGCCCAAATGAGTTCGGCACCCAAACGGGTCCAGCGCCCAAATGAGTTCGGCACCCAAACGAGTCCAGTGCTCAAACGGGTCCAGCGCTCAAACGAGTTCAGTGCCCAAACGGGTTCAGCGCCCAAACGGGTTCAGGAACCAAACGAGTTCAGCGGCCAAACGTGTTCAGCGCCCAAACGGGTTCAAGACCGTTTGGGCTCCACTTAATCCTATAAATAAGACCCAAAGGGGTCCTCAAGCGATAGAAGACTCAGACGCCCAAAGGCTGCCTCTCCAGTTCCAGAGCACTCCCATCTTGCATCCATCGCCCCAAGGCTACCTGTTTGAGATCCACGTTCCATCTTCAAGCTACCTTCTCTCTCAACAACAAAGAAGGTGGGAAGAGAAGATCCATCATCAAAGCATCCACGAAGTGCGAAGATCATTTCTCTCTTCACCAAGGGTTCATCCTTCCCTCCTCCGTGGAGATGTCGTTCTTTCTCTCTCTTCTCGCCTCCTTCTTTTCCTTGATATGAGCGAGTTGTCTCATTCACTAGGGTGCGGGGAGTAGCCCCGCTACCCATGTTTTCATTTCATGCAATGTAATTCAACTGTTTGCAATAAAGATACTCTCCTTTTCAGTTCAACATCAATCGTTAAATGAATGCTTGTTGCTTGATCATCAACTTGTATTACCTATTGTCTTTCGGTATGAATTGTCTACGTTTGTACCCTTAGATCTGAATATCGATTGAAAGTTGGTTCTGGATGTATGTAGTCACCATACGTCTGTTTCGATATCTAGGAGTGTTTTCATGAGTGGAGTAAACTCACTCCCATCGTTGCACTTTCGTACTATGAAATGGAATCAATTGACGTATGAAAGTGCAACCTTGGCAAGGTCGAGGAACACACTTCATGAAGAAGTAATACAAAGCAAGTGACCATTCATTATGGGATGGCTGGCATTGCAATACTCCACACTTCTCGTAGTTAGTTATCCGAAAAGAAACGAAGTCTACAAGATACTAACTAATTAGAATCTCTTTGCAGGTCGTTTTATTATGTTGCATGTTTTGATCCATGTGTAGTGGTGTGAAACCCGATAACATCCTAGTGGTTTTTAATCATTGTTTACAACCCCAATTTCTACTTTCTTGCTTTTACTTTCCTCGCACTTAGTTTAAACAACCAAATCAAACTTTCGATCTAAATATCAACCGTTAAGTAATTAGGTACGACTAAAATGTTTTCCATCTTGATTAATTCTAATCAAGACCGTTGTCCCGAGGATTTGACCCTTAAACTATACTACGATAAGACTTCCGCGTGTCCTAGCACACGTGGGTGGAGATCTTACCATAGTACAAGCAAGGCTAAACCTAGAGATTCATCATCTCTAGGATTTTTAGTGGCGTTGCAAAACTCCATCAGAAACCCTAAAAGGGATTGAAATCCTAAATGGGAATATAAATCCTAAGAAGTAAGATGGGCTTGGATAAATCTTGATAAAAGGAATTTATGTATTTATTTCAGGATTGTTGTGTATACTTGCTTCTTGGTTGGATTTCTGTACTTGTTTGATTGTATCTCAAAAGTCTACATCACAGGTATGTGATTACTCTTATGATTAAATCGCTTTAGTTTCACGGTGATTCCCAGATGTTTTATCGGTTGCCTGAATATAACTACTTGGATGACTTTTATTTCATGCAACTATAAAGTGACTACGACTATCACTATAAGTAAGGGTACATGACTAGCTCAGATCCTGGTCCTCCTCTATGACTTTGCTAATAATAAGGATGACCTAGTACATGGTCTACCTGTTAGGTAGGACCATCAGGTTATCATAAGTCAGTGATTGGGCTATCTATGGGTAGTGCCATGCGACTCTTTAGCATATTATGAGTTAGGGATTGGGCTACCTATGGGTAGTGTCATGCTACTCTTCAACCCTAGGTATTGATCTACCTGTTAGGTAGGATCATGGGAGTTAATTGGGATCTACCATATGAAAGGTAGTATCCAGGTCCACTGTAGGGACATCACACAGGCTAGGGTATGTATGGATAGAGTAGTTATTTTTAAAGTGTAAAGTTTGTTTGTTAAATCATAATTTCTTTTTGATATGTTGTTAAAATTAAATGCATAACTTGTGTTTCCCCCACATACCAGTATAATTTGTTATACTGACCGACATTTTGTTTGTTGGGAATTTAGGTACAAATTTGAAAAAGACAAACAGTAAAGTGGTACATTATGAATACATGAATTAAAGTACAAGGAGAATTAATTATAATAGATTCTAGTTATGGATAGAAGTTTAGAAATCCAAGATTTTTAAAAGGTATGCAAAGTTTTATTTTATTACAACTTTTCAGTATAGTCTTGGTAGAATTTAGTAATTATTATTGATTATTTGTCGAACCATTGATCTAGAAAAAAATTGGGATAACGACTCTGACCTTTTGGTATCCCTTAATTGGGGGTTACCAGGAGGCGGGGTCGTTACATTTGGTATCAGAGCCTTGGTTCCTCATTTAATTCTTAATAATTAATAAATTTTACAAACTCTGTAGAACTGAGGGAGTTATTAGAGGATTTTCTAAAAGACAAAGGTGTCTAGAAAAGGATCATGGTTTGGAGGCTGGCAATATTTTCCTCCACCCCGCTAGTCGATCACAAGGACTCCTGGATGTAGTGTGACTGCCTATCCAGTGTCTTAGTTTTTGACTCGAAATAAGATACCTTTAGGACTCTCTCATCTTTTTTGTCCCTTCTCAACCCTAATTCAATTAAGGATATTAAGGTTTAGGGTTTTATCTCTCTTCCCCCACCCTCTTGAGGCTTGGCTAAGTATGTTAAGGATTACGAAATCCTCCATCAAATTAATAAAAGATATGTAACAAGATGTCATCGACATAAGTATAATTAGTTAAAATGTAGACTAAAGGTCTATTTGTATGCTTATGTAGATGGCTTGAGTGAAGACCGTTCCTATCCCAGATGCCACCAATGGTGGTGGACCTTCTCGCAAGGGAAAGGGATATTCTGAGAAGAGGAGGAACCATGGTGGTGAATCCTCAAGGAAGAGGAAGAGACCTGAAGAGGCCGCAGATGAGGTCCCCAACCCAAAATTGATACCCTTTGGCAATCTTGAACAAGAAGAGGAACATGTGTACGAAGAAGAGGCCAATATGGACAAGGACCAATTTTGTTACGACCCCATCTGAGCTTAATTGGTAAACTAGGGTTTACCTAGACAATTGCAAAGATCCATTAGAATAATCATTCTTGAAATCTAATTAATGACGATAACACAATTAGGATGTTTTAACTATGATAAGAAGTCTAAATGTTCTTTTGTCTTGAGAATTAGGGTTTGAGAAGCATAAACCTTAATCGGCCCAAAATAGGGTTTTGATGATACATGAATACAGAATTTGATAAGTAGAATGTCTCACTAAATGATTTTTAGTATTTTATGTGTAACTCTGATTTACTTCAAATTTGTATATGATTTAGATATATAAAATGTGAACAACATTGAAAAATGTCATAATTTTTGAAGAATGCTCTGACCTGTTGATCGGCCGAGTTTCAAACTCGACCGATCACATTTCCAGAATTTTACAGCAGTGTGGTAATTGAATTTTATCTTTTTATTGGTATATCCAATTGATCTCAAATTTTAACTGTGCTTGAAAAACACAGTTTTAAACACTCTGTTAAATTGGAATAATTTTTGGATGACTTTTGAATCCCTACAGTAAGGGTGTCGGTCGAGTTTGTGCAGGACAAACTCGGCCGAATATATTGCAGACTGCAATATAGCAGTGCACTGTTCGATTTTTAATTATTTATTGGTAACTCCAAATGATCCCAAATTTTAACTGAAGCTTTATAGAACAATTATAAACAACTTTCTAAATTCTCATAATTGTTGGAGAATGTTTGATCTCTGAAATAAACGAATTACAGTAACTTTTGTATAACTGAATATTCATCCTATATAATTAAAGTTAAGTGTTGGGTCAATATGCAATTGACCCAAGCAGCTCAATTGACTTATATGAACGACCACACACACAAGCAGCTCTCATTCTTCATCATTCATTCCAGCGAAACGAGCTCCTAGAGAGAGAGGGAGAATTAGGGCTTGAGTGGAGAAAGTGGGGGAATTGCTGAATTAGGGTTTTGCGATTCCAGGAAGGGTGAAATCAAGTAAGTACGGATTCCTTGCATAGACTTTTATGGTGAATCTTCTCTCTCATGTCAAGATTCCGTCCTTTCTCTGATTTGATCCAAGATGATGTCGAAATTCCCTCTTTTCTCACCCTTTCTTCATAATCCCTCATTTTCAAGGTTTCTGAGTTGAATGGAAGAAGAATTGGGAGATTTGCTAGGGATTTGATAGGAATTCGAGATTCCCTGAGTTGAGCTGCAGTTGTGAGGTGTTTTCACACCTTAGGGTGAGTGGGTTCTTCCTTCAAACATTCTAATGCACGAATTTTATTATAGCATCTAAATCCCTAATTGCTTAGTATGTGATTCTAAAACCTAAAATGTCCGTTTGATTTAAGATTGTTGCAAATTGATATGATATGGATTCCTTCTCTGTTTTAAATGATTCCTAGATGGTAGATTCATATCAGAAACGTATGCAACACTTCCTAGTGAGAATGCTTTTCAGATTTATATCAAATGATGTAATTAGGGTTTAACCTAATTGAGACATCACTAGTGTTTCAACCTTATTGAAAAAGGACTAGTAATCCTATAAGTGGTTAGGATGTATCTCATGGGTTATCTTAATTGAATCTTATTCTTGATACATGATATCTCAGTAAATGATATGGAAAAATCTAAATTTAGTTAAGTTTCCATGATTTCATATCTATATTGATTATATATGATTTGTTGGAAACAGTCTTATTTAGTGAATGCTTATATCTTATGAGATCATGATAAGAGCCATGTGACAAGTGAATGAGGTAAATGAAAAGGTGAATGAGGTAAATGCAACCCTAAGAGTAGGGTGTTGGCATGTGATGAATGAATAAGGCAAATGAAACCCTAAGGATAGGGTGTTCAATGAATCATGCTATGGTAATATGAAAGGTCTCGATATGAGATGTGGTGATGCTTAATTGTTAAATTGTATGTCTCTAGTGCATTTAACTTTATATGCTTGTTCTCCCTAAAATGATATTTACATACTGCAGGGCTTCTTATATTTCAATACATATCTCGTAAATGGCAGGTGTTGAGATATGACATGCCCTAGAAGGGGATGTTACTGAGTCATGTTTAAAGATGACAAATGATGTAAATGTGTTTTCAAGTTATGTTACGAATGTGAAATAAGTATGAAATGTTTTTTTTCCTGTTTAGTTATTTATTTGTTAATCAAGTATAGACATAGGTGCCCTAACACCGTAGAACCCCTCGTGAGGTCTGCACCTTGGGGTGAAACGACCTACTAGCGTGTGACTAGATGGTCGGTGACTCGTGTTCAACAATAATCCGTGCGTGTGTCACGGTGGCACGAGGGCAGAAAGGCAGTGTTCAACAATAATCCGTGCGTGTGTCACGGTGGCACTGGAAAGAAAAGAAAACACGGTTATCTAACACAATTCGTGCAGCGTCACGAAGGTAACCCTGTGACCCTCCGCCGATGTACTTAGGTTAAAGGAGGAGTCTAGAGTACACTCTTTGAGAGTGCAGTGAGGCCGTGAGAGCCTGAGAGTCCTGACGCAGACCAGGACAGCAGTCAGACTTAGCATTTCCCGGGTGTGTCGCTAAGTCTTGTACGGTGGGACCGTAGCATGAACTTGCTGCGGATCTTTATATGCAGAGTACACTGCATATATTTAGGGCATAATCTAAAATATGATCATATAGGTTCACAGAGTTCCTTATAAATGAAAGAGTTAAGAAAGACTAGAGCATAGTGTTCTAGTAGTTCTTCTTTGGATGCAATATTTATATTCTTTGCTATTTCAATTATATTGTTTTAGAACTGCTCAGTGTAGTATTTATTGTTGTTATATTTCATATCATTTATTCAAATTATATCTGAAATCACATTAGTGCATTAGTCTGTTTCCATGAAGTACTCATTCACTGAGCGAGTAGGCTCACCCCTCTACTCAAACATTTTTGGGTTAACCGCGTGGACTTAAAGATGATCAGAGCGTCAGAGTAGATCTGCCACAGGAGTTAAGTACGAGATTAGTTGAATCAGTCGGTCCTTGTCACTCTAGGTCCTCAGTAAGAGTTTAGAGAGAGAGTTGTAATTACAATGTGTAATATTGTTCCTCTTTGATATGTATGCTAATTAGCAAGTTTAATGTGCTTAATGTGTGAAAGACATCGTGAATGCTTATACATGTATCTTTTCTATTAAAGTTTGATTAGTAAAGGAAATGTTCAGATTCCCTTGCTCAGATGTTTTATGTGGTTCAATGTGAAGAAACAAGAGTTTTTAAGAAAAGCAAAAGTTAAGGGTGTTCTTTGTGTTAAATATAAATCCCATCTTATGCCCTAATCTCATGATTTGAGGAAATTGTGAGATCGGGGTGTAACAAATTTGGTGGTCCAGAACCAACCATGGTGGTTCATACCCCTGTCGCTTTATGGATGGAATAATAGAAGAGGTTGACTGAGTCCATCAGCGCTCTGGCCCTCTGAGACATAGCTAGAGATGAGAATGGAGAGCTGCTTCCCGTTCGCCCTCGACTCGCAGCCACCATCTTGGACTTCATCAATATAAACATCGAGAAGTTCTGGGGAGAGGATAAGTCTGAAGTGGTCGACAAGGCAGAGGCTTGGCTGCTTGCAGTTGAAAATGGATTCAGCATGCTTGAGGTACAACCAAACAAGAAGGTTCTCTTTGCTGCTCACCTCTTGGAAGGAGCAGCCAAGATATGGTGGGAAACACATATCAGTGGATGAGATTTAAGTGAAGAACTGATGGCGTGGGATGACTTCAAGACTATCTTCACTGCCACATTCATCCCAGTCTTAGCTAAGAAAGAGAAGGAAAGTGAGTTCACCAACATGACCCAAGGAAACTCATTTGTGGCAGACTTTGGATGCAAGATTTGAATCCTAGAGCGTTTTGGACATATGATGGATGAGGAAAGAAGGGTGGACAATTTCATAGAGCATCTTCACCCTATCATCAAGCCCCATGTGATGGCAAGTAAACCAAAAACTTTCTCTGAAGCTTACAACACCGCCCTGGACATGGAGAGGACAATGATGCCTGCTCAAAATCCACCCAAAGGATATTTGGGTTTTACTGAAGGAACCCAAGGCCAGAAGAACAATCACAAGAAAGGTCAACGGCGTAACCATACCAAGGGAAGACATGGAGGAAAAGGAAAACCCCATCAAGAGAACAACTGACCTCAATGTCACACCTGCGGAAAGTGGCATACATGTGAGTGCCGCTACAAGAAGAAGACATGCTACCATTGTCAACAAGAGGGACATCTCCAAGCTGGTTGTGCTCTTCCAGATCCAAGAGTACCAAGACCAGTAGCAGCCCCACCTATGGCATCCCTGCCTATAGCTGCAACCCCACCTACTGGAGAAAGAAGACAAGCTTGAGTTTTTGCTATTGACAATGAGGAAGCTCCAGCTAATGCTAATCGGTTGATCAAGGGTAATAACCCAAAGTTTTCTTTTATGTTTTAAGATAATCATGTAATAGTCTAATGTATGGTGAAAAACAATGTAAGCATGCTTGAAGTCATGGGACACCATGTAAAAGCTTTATTTGATTCTGGATCTACTAATACTTTCATTTCGAGGAATCTCGCAACTATGCTTTGTTTGGATATCAATGATTTAGGGTATGTCTTAGATGTTACAACCCCAAGTGGTCAAATCTTTACATCCCTTTTGAAAACTCTGGTGATACCTATTAAATACCAAGATCATGAGTTTCCTACATACTTTATCCTTCTTGACATGAATGACTTTGATGTGATCATTGGTATGGATTGGCTTTATACTTATAGAGCCAATATCAACTGTAGGGAGAAGAAGGTAATCATTAAGAAACCAAGTCACCCACCTCTCATCATTAGGGGTAGGAGGGATGCCACCACCACCCGATATGTGTCAGCCTTGAAGGCAGAGCGGATGATGATTAAAGGTTGTCAAGCTTTCCTAGCAGTAGTTACCGAGCCAGAGCCCAAGGTGCAACCCTTAGAGGAAATAGAGGTAGTCAGAGACTATGCAAATATTTTCCCAGATGATCTACCTAGGATTCCTCCCAAGAGAGAGGTAGATTTTTTGATAGAGCTAGCTCCTGAGACAAGCCCTATTTGACGAGCACCTTATAGGATGGCCCCTGCTGAGTTGCTCGAGTTGAAGAAACAATTGCAGGAATTGCTAGACAAGGATTTTATCCGCCCCAGCACATCACCATGGGGAGCACCGGTTCTCTTTGTGAAGAAAAATGACGGTTCACTCAGAATGTGTATAGACTACCAAATGATCAACCAAGCTACCATTAAGAATAAATACCCTTTACCCCAGATAGATGACCTGTTTGACCAGTTGAGGTCAGCTCGAGTATTTTCTAAGATTGACTTGAGATTAGGATACCACTAGTTGAGGGTCAAGAATGAGGACATTTTTAAAACCGCTTTTAGAACCCGTTATGGCCACTATGAGTTTGTGGTTATGCCTTTTAGGTTGTCCAATGCACCCAGTGTCTTCATGAACCTTATGAACAATGTGTTTCAACCCTTCATTGACTCATTTGTCATTGTGTTCATAGAAGACATCCTGGTCTATTCTGATGACTTAGAACAACACCGAGACCACCTGAGTAGAGTCCTTGATATCTTGAGAAAGCAGAAGTTTTACGGGAAATTCTCCAAATGCGAATTTTTGATAGACCGAGTCATGTTTCTCGGACACATCATCTCAGGAGGAATGATTGTCGTAGATCCAGCTAGAGTGTCAGCTGTTCGAGTCTGACCTACACTGAAGAACCCCATCGAGATTCGCAGCTGCTTGGGTTAGTAGGATACTATCTGCGCTTCATCATGGATTTCTCAAAGAACGCCTTGCCATTGACCATGTTGACTTGGAAGGATGTGAAGTTTGTGTGGTCTGATATATGTGAGGCTTGTTTGCAGGAGATGAAGGAGAAGCCGACCACTATCCCAATGTTGACCCTACCTTCTGGTAATGAGGGTTTTGTGATATTCACTGATGCATCAAAAATGGGTCTTGGATGTGTGTTGGAACAGAATCGACATGTGGTTGCATATGCCTCCTGACAATTCAAGCCCAATGAGGTGAACTACCCAATGCATGACTTAGAACTGGCTGCTATCATCTATGCATTGAAGATTTGGTGGAATTACATGTATGGGGCTACCTTTGAGATTCTCAAAAACCATAAGAGCCTGAAGTACCTCTTGACACAAAGAGACTTAAACCTACGACAGCGACGATGGATGGAGTACTTGAAGGATTACGACTTCACCATCACCTATCATCCTGGAAAGATGAATTTTGTAGCTGATGCTTTGAGTAAGAAATAACTCAGGTGTGTAGCTATTTTGGCCTGTCAGTGGAAGAGTTTAGAGGAGCTGGTAGAATGGACTCCCCAGCCGTTAGAGGACTGAGTTCGATTGGCCAACAACCAGATCCATTCAGAATTGTTGAGTGAAATAATAGTAGCACACTTGTCTAGTGGGGAACTTGACAAGATGAAGGGCTTGATGAAGAAGCCATAGACCGGTCTCTCAGTGGGAATAGACATAGGGATTAGATTCAAGAACCGTATATGGGTTCCTAAAAATTCACCGTTAAAGGAACGTATCCTACAATAGGCTCATGGTTCTAAGTACACGGTACACCCAGGAACTACCAAGATGTTTAAGGACCTGTAGAGGTTTTTCTGGTGGTCAGGAATGAAGAAAGACATTGCAGCATATGTGTCTAGCTATCTTATGTGCCAAATGGTGAAGGCTGAACACCAACGACCGAGTGAACTTTTGTAGTCTATAGAGATTCTAGAGTGGAAATGGGAGCACATCACCATGGATTTTGTGGTAGGTCTACCTCGAACCAAAAAGGGTTATGATGTGATATGGGTTGTGCTAGATTGTCTTACCAAGTCAGCACACTTCCTTGCCCTAAAGACCACTACCAAGGTGTCAGACCTAGCTGAGCTATATATCAGAGATATAGTACGTTTGCATGGTGTACCCAGTTCCATCATATCTGATAGAGAGCCAAAGTTTACTTCCAAGTTATGGAAGCAAGTTCAAGAGGAACTTGGTACAAGGTTGAATTTAGTACCACTTATCACCCCCAGACAGATGGACAGTCAGAAAGGAAAATCCAAACCTTAGAGGATCTATTGAGAGCTTGAGTGCTCGATTGGGGTGGATCATGGGAGCAGTACTTGCCTTTAGCTGAGTTTGCCTACAACAACAACTACCAAGCCAATATTGGGATGCCTCTATATGAAGCTCTTTATGGGAGACTGTATCGGTCACCGCTTGACTAGGATGATGTAAGTGAGAGGACCCTATTGAGGTCAGATGAGCTCTAAGTGTATGATGATAAAGTTTCTTTGATCAAGCAGAGGCTAAAGAGAGCCCAGGATCGACATAAGTCGTATGCTGATGCAAAGCGGACTGATGTGCATTTCACTGTGGGAGAGCATGTATTTCTGAAAATCTGACCACTCCGTGCTATAGACAAGAATAGAGGAAAGTTGAGTCCCCGATACGTGGGTCCGTTTGAGGTGTTAGAACGGATTGGTGAAGTTGCATATCATTTGGGATTGCCCCCTTAGTATAGTATGATGCATGATGTGTTTCACATGTCCAATCTAAAGTGATATGTGCAAGACTCAAGCCATGTACTGAGCATTGAGCCTATTGAGCTTCAAGGGAAGGTGACTTATCCTGAGTCACCTTTGCAAATTCTAGATATCAAGGTGAAAGAGCTCAGAAATAAGAATATAGAGACGGTAAAGGTTCTTTGGAAGCACCATGGAGAAAATGAAGCCACATGGGAGCTGAAGGCGGACATGCAAAAAACATATCCTAATTTGTTTGTTTCATAGTTAAATTTTGAGGGCAAAATTCCTATAAAGAGGGGAGGATGTTATAACCTCATTTTTCTAAAACATGAAATGAGATTTGTAAATCTCCTTTTAATGATAAATGAAATCAAAGATTGTTTTAATTGTCTATATTTGATGGATTTCATTTACAATAGCCTTGTTCCATTGCTTAGTGGGCTTTATTAGCTATTAAGCCCAATTAAAAGAAAAAGAAAAAGAAGAGAAAAAAGAATTTATTCGAATAAAGGAATAAATAAGAAAAGGGATAAAATATAAGGAAAAGGCTAGGGAATATTCCCAAGATGGGATTTTGAGCCATTAAGGTTCCTTGAGGTCCAAGGAATCCAAGATGATAATTTAATGGAAAATGAAAGCGAAAATATGTGAGAAATATATATATATATATATATATATATCAAATTGATTGATAACTTGCAACTAAAGAAAAGGACCCATTTTCTTTAGATAATAAGCCCAAATTTGACATGAAGATAGATTAAGTCATTAATAAGAATTCCTAAAAATTTGGGATAAAATGGAGCCATGGATTAGGAGTTATGATTTTTCCAAGTTATCCTAAGTAATGAGGAATTATCCTAAAAATTGAATTTCGATTTCCTTTTTGGTTGAGAGCAGGAAATAGGGTTCGTTAGATCTTGATCCAACGAGAGCCGCTCATCGTCCAGTTCTAATGGAACTCAAACACAGGCTGCGATCTGAGGGATCTTTCCATTCGAATTTCTCGCCATCCATTGCATGTGCCAACTTGGTAATCGCTTGGTTGAGTCTGGGAGGGAATTCCGAACCTCCTCGACCCTACTTTGTCGAGCTTTGGAGGTATCTAGAAGAAACGCCAAAAACACCCGAAGGTGAGGGCGGTGGCAAGGTTGAGAAACCCTAAGAAGACCCTCCCTAATGCTATATATGGAACCCCTCTCAATTCCTCATCTCACAACGACCTCGAACGGCTGCCTCATAAGCCCCTACCCCCTCTCTGATGAGAGCTCCTCCGCGGTGCCGCCGCAGGTTCGTGCGAAAGAAAGGAGGAGGACGAGTAGCAACAACCGTTGGATTGTGATCCATCGTGGTCCCGCGCGTCGATCCAACAAACCAAGGAAGGACTGGCTAAGTTAGCCATGTGCGATGAGGGATGTTGGATTTAAAGAGCTGATCACTAGACTACCGATCGAACGACCGTCATTTTTTTTTGGTAAATCTTCCTCTCTAATCTAAATTCTAGAAAAAGGCTTTTTCTTGCAAAATTCATAGAAATTGCTAGAAAATTCGGATGAATAAATTTTATATATGAAAGTGGATCACAAAAATACGAGGAATAAGATAAAAATGGTTTGGTAACCTAATTCAATCTTGTTTTGCGAAAGTATATTAATTTGATGAAAATGTATCAAAATTTGGTTAGAAACCCTAATTGAGTGTAATGGATGAATTTATGAGGCTTAGTAGGTTAATTTGAGTAATATTAACCTATTGAATGATAATGTTAAGCATTAATCTGATTTAGATTGGTAATTGCAAGATTTAGGGTTTTAAACTAAGTATGAAGGATGATACATTTAGAAACCCTAATATAGGGAAAAAGTAGAGAAAACCATGTTTAATTCAAATTTTGGAAATATGTTATTAAATAATGATCCTAAACCTATTAGGAGAGAAAAGATGAGAAATTTTGGGTTTTTATGTAGTTTTGTTTAACTAGGGTTTATGATACTAAAAGTGGAGGCAAAATCCTATTTGCAAGAGAAACCCTAAAAAGGGGTAGAAACCCTAAATGGGAATAGAAATCCTAAGAAGCAAGATGGGCTTGGATAAATTTTGATAAATGGAATTTGTATATTTATTTCAGGATTCTTGTGTACACTTTCTTGATTGGTTGGATTTCTTGACTTGATTGATTCTATCTCAAAAGTCTGCATCACAGGTATGTGGTTACGCTTATGATTAAATTGCTTTAGTTTCACAGCGATTCCCGGATGTTTTATCGGTTATCTGAATATAACTGCTAGGATGACTTTTATTTCATGCAACTATAAAGTGACTATGATTATCACTATAAATAAGGGTACATGACTAGCTCAGATCATGGTCCTCCTATGTGGCTTTGCTAATAATAAGGATGACCTAATACATGGTCTACCTGTTAGGTAGGACCATCATGTTATCAAGAGTCAGTGATTGGGCTATCTATGGGTAGTGCCATGTGACTCTTTAGCATATTATGAGTTAGGGATTGGGCTACCTATGGGTAATGCCATGTGACTCTTCAACCCTAGGTATTGATCTACCTGTTAGGTAGGATCATGGGGGTTAATTGGGATCTGCCATATGAGAGGTAGTATCCAGGTCCACTGTAGGGACAGCGTAGAGGCTAGGGTATGTATGGATTGAGTAGTTATGTTTAAATCATAAAGTTTATTTGTTAAATCATATTTGCTTTGTGACATGTTGTTAAAACTAAATGTATAATTTGTGTTTCCCCCACATACCAATATACTTTTTTATACTGACCAAAATTTTGTTTGTCGGTGATTTAGGTACAAAATTGAAAAAGACAAACAATAAAGTGGTACATTGTGAATACATGAATTAAAGTACAAAGAGGATTAGGTAGAATAGATTCCAATTATGGATAGAAGTTTATAAATCCAAGATTTTAAAAAGGTATGCAAAGTTTTATTTTATTACAACTTTTCAGTATAGTCTTAGTAGAATTTAGTAACTAATATTGATTATTTGTCAAACCATTGATCTGGAAAAAAATTAGGATAACAACTCTGTCCTTTTGGTCTCCCTTAATTGGGGGTTACTGAGCGGCGGGGTCATTACAATATACCTTTTTAATCATGCATTTTTCTAAGCCTATATGTATAACTTTCTTAGTCTATTAAACTGCTTAATCTATTTAATAATATAACTTGTTGTAATCAATAAGTGCTATTGAGAGTTATATCTCTCGTTGGATCGTTGGCCTCACCTTGTGGGTCACCACATCTATTTAGGTGATCATCAATGATGTATTCAGGATCATGGTGGTAAGGAAGAGAAACTTGGAGAATAGTAGGAGAAGAAGGTTGGCTAGTAGTCAGTGTATCTTAGAGTCATTCCTTACTCTCAAGTCTGGTAATTATGTACACCGACTTAAGCTTTTGGCAGCGTGCTGATGATACACATGATTTTCACACCAATTCACTAGAATAATTATCCCAGAGTTTAATTATTTTTTTACTTTCCAATTAAGGCTAGTATATAATGGTCAATCCCACATGACAATGTTTTTAAGATTCATTTTCTATTAATCCTGATTGTTTTGAAATTTTTTCTTGTTTGTTTTGGTATTTTTGAAAGATTGATAGAATGTAAATTCTGATTTGGAGGGGCGGTTAATTAAACTAATGAAAGAACTAAAATGAAAGAAGAATAAAGGATTACACTAACACAAAATGGTAAGATTAAACAAAGTAAGAAAAATAAAGGAAGAAGATAATTAGAAAAGAATAAAAGATTATCTAAGAAAGAGAACAATATTGCAAGAATTTAAAAAGAAGGAGATTTGAACAAACGTTGGAAGAACAGTTGAAATCAGATGGAGAAAACATCAAGACTTAGGGGTTGTCACCACTTTAGACAAAGTGTATATCAAATAAAAAAATATGATAATTAAAAGACAAAAAGTGGGTATGCGAATTATTTGTAAATAAAAAACAAAAGTCAAAATCCACATGAACCCATTGGTCCTGATGTTCACACTTCATAGTTCATCATCCCAATGGTGATTTTTCCACGGTCTCATCCAAATCCCCATGCAACTGGTTCAGTTGTTCTAAATTTTGGGTTCCATGGTCGCATCTTTCATAATTAACTTGTGATAAAAATGAGAGATCACTTCATTGAAGTTGGTGGTTTTCTATACCAAAAGCTGTTCATATAGGTAAAAATCATAAAGGCTTAATCTGAATCTACATAATGGTCTTGGGGATATTCCCCTTGCCTCGATAAGAATACTACTCACTACTCATGGTGAGAAATGGAGAAACAAGGAGAAAAAGAAGGTAAGCCATAGACCACAAGTCCAGAGTCTTTGAAGAGCCCAAGGTGGTGACAATTAAATGACTTAGTGTCTTTTTCTCCTGCTCTAAGAAGAAAATGTGAGAAGAAGGGATGAGAAGAAGAATTAGAATAGAAGAGTCTAGATGCTGAAGAAAGGAACTAAATTTATTGCTTTGAATGTAAAATTACACTAGAATGAAAAATAATAGAGTTTTAATACAGAACAAGTACAAAATTTGGGACCCCTTTCTTAGTATAGTCCCCACTCCTTTTATAGGGGAAGGAGGGATGGGAACCGTGAGAGGGGGAAGAAAATAGATAAGTGGTGGCTGCTAAAGTGCACTGTCCATGTGCTATAACATGACTATCTCAGTTAGAGAGATGGTCATTTGATGATGGCTGGGCGAGGGCCTAGAATATTCGGGTCGAAACCCTAAGAAGGGTTGTGGTGGCACCCATTTGGATGAAATCCTTGGCTTGAAGAAACATCCCAGATGGTTGTCTGGGATCTGTGAGATGCCCATCTCGATCATGACATGACATGAATTTGGAGAAATGGCCGAACTCTAGATGAGCGAATGGTGGCACCCATTATTTTATTTCTTGGTCTCAAAGCAAAACCCCAAAACGGTCATTTGAGTAGATTGAGGTGACCGTCTCGTGCCGCCATGCGTGAATCCAAAGGGTTGGAATGCTAATCAAGTGGTGGTGCTTGCTTTTCGATACGAGACTAGGTCAAGTCGACCTATCCATTTGGCTTACTTGGATGCTCTTTTGGCACCTTGAGATGACCGCCTCGCTGAAGCAAGACAACCGTTTGGTGTGCTGGGTTGGCTGATTGAGCAAAGGCCAAGGTGGCCGATTGGCTACCAAACGAGGGTTTTCAGGGAGTGAGCCGACCGTATGGGCTAAATGAGATGGTTCTCTTACTGAATCAGTGAGTCAGAATAACTTTGGACAAAATCCGTGCAAAATTTGAGAAAATGGATAAGTATTTGCCAAAGTAAATAGGAAAATGGGTAAATTGCAATTCAGTCTGGAAATTACTAAAAAAGAGAAAATTTAATGAAAATGACTAAGAAAAATATGCAAAAAGATTGATGAATATTCATTCATTAAAATACCCCAGAATTGAATCTTTGCTCGTATTGAGCAAATTAAATTACAAAAAAATCCAATTTATACTCCCAAAATGTCATCCTCACCTTTGTAAAACCACTATAGTACTCACCTCCAAATTTTGGCCAAGTGACCCAATCTCCTAGAACCACATAGTATAAAGTTCTATATTCCCTATCAATACAAATGTCAAATGTTGCTTGTAAAATGAGAATTTGTAGAAAAATAGTCTTTCTCACACTGTCACTTTGACATCTCAATTTTTGAATTTTTTATTTGCATAAAAAAGGAAGGAGTAGGGGATGTAAACAAAGAAGGAAGTAATAAAATGATTTTTGATCCATCCTCTATTCGACTCAGGATTTGGATTTTGTGGAGTTGTGGCAACATTGGTCACAACTTTTTCCTTATGCACTTTGGCTTCTTTTTGATGTTATGCCCCTTTGTGGGGTATGGAATTTCATTTTGGGAAGCATGCCACCTCAGACTTGATTTTTGTCCGGTGGTGATTCTCTGCTTCTCTTTTTTTGAAGAAAATTAGAGGGAAGAAAAAGATGTTCTTGTGCATTAATTTCAACACATTTTTTTCATATCTTTTTTTAGAGAGTGTCATTGCTAAAGTTAGAATATTCCTATAATTTACATCGTACAAGTTTTATATCAAAATAATCTATTTATTTAAAAATAGGGAAATATTATGCTTGGTTCTGATCAATTCCTTATGACTTGCCAACTATTTCGAGGAGTGATGTTATTAGGGATCCTAGGTGACATAATAGTTTCAGACATGGCAATCTGTAATACATTTTGCAAAAAGTTTTACTTGATTCAAGGGGTACAATGATAGATGTATACTCAAAGGGATGACTAAATAATGGACTTTACAACTAAATAAAATAGAAAAGGATAACTGACTAGATAATGGACATAATCTAAAGCAAATACATGCAAAACAATAATAAGGAAAAAACAATTACAGAGAAAGATAGAGGGGTCGAATAGAATTGTACCACCCACCGGCACCCCGAAGTTAGACTTCTGCTCATCCTGAGAAAAACCTAAATCAGAGATGGGAGGGAAGAGAATCTATGGTAGTGCAAAATGTGAAGACGATGGAGGGTTGTAGTATTAGTTTCCCCAATAAGAGGAGTTGGGGTCAGGGTAGGCATGATGGGCCCCATACTCCTCATATTGAGGCCTTCTGGCATAATAGTGTCCCTGGTGCACATTCCAGGACTCGTGTGAGCACTGCGTCAAATACATGTGGTTGAGTTGAAGACCTTGGCACTGATGCGCATGTTGAATCTCCTCCATCTGGTCTCAGACCATGTAGAATCCAAAAGGGTCCTCAGGGCCTTCCTCATTGGCCCTGCGTCTCCTAGTGCAACATCGTAAAGGCGGCGACAGTGGTCCAGTCTCGTCACCATGTAACTCCGGGGAGACACTTCTCCTATGGGCTGTGGGCTTAGGGACGTCGTCCGTATGGGGATCTTCCAGAAGAAATTGTGTGACATGCGCTGGCAGATCTATCAAGTCAAAAACTAGGTTGGAGGATGCAAACCTAGCATGGCATGGAAGCTCGGGGACAACCTAAGAGTCTTTGAAAAGTAAGTAGTTGACTTCATTGGTACCCGGACGGATGAACTTGCATCCCTTCAAGTAGGCTAAGTGTCACAGAACTATTTGGTACCCTTGTCCACACTGCTAATGCCTACTTAGCCAAAGGTGAGTGGACTTGGATGTCCGTTTGTAGAATGGCACCAATAATTCACACATGAAATATATATGTAAAAGCAATAACAACAAGAGATAACAAGATACTAAACATGGAGATAAGAGATATGTACCCATATCTACATTCAAATAAACATTTCATTTCAGAGTTTAAAGTCTTGAGTGCAGTGGATCTTCATTTGGAAACTACAAAGTTGATAATAAAACATATTAATGTTAAATCATTAAGTACGCTATGAAAGGGCATTAATACAATTTAAGAATACTATGAAAGTTGCTTGGCTAAAAACATCATATAAGAAAAATTCATTCATAAACAAGGCGTGAAACACTTAATGGCATTCTTTTATACAAAGTGTGTTTTATGTGCATTTCCATTATACTTAACGATATATTATGGCCATTGACCAGCTTCCCATTGGAAGGTTCCGTAAGGGTGCTCAAGATTAGCTACCCTTTTATCAATGTGAGGGGCCTCAAGAATGAAGTCAATGAGGTAACCCTATTTCAATCATGTCTCATGCCCTTGCCCCGATAATTTAGACAGGTACACTAGGTTTGTATAATAGACAAGTTCAATTATGTTCAAGGTTTTTTCAACATATTTTAAGAAAAATGAACCTACTAATCCTATGGAACAAGTAGCTAAAACAAGTAGTTACCTAGCCAAACATTCTTATGAGCATACATACAAACAAGCCAATAATATATTAGGGTAAAGAGATTAAGAGTATCTTACGAGTAGAGTACAAGAGTAAGAATTGTTGAGTAAGATCCTAAAGATTATCTAGACCAAGGGTACTTCTCAAGGAAAATATATAGCATGGTGTCTTACATCAATGGGACACTGGTAATCTAAACATCACAAGAGTCATGTGGACGTTTCCCTAGTCCTAGGTTTCAATTAGTTCAACCATAGTTATAAACTTCCAAGCATGCATGCCATTAACCAACATAGTTCAAGGATCAACAATTAGTCATAGGTCTAGCTGAACTATCCACATTAAGAGTAACAACATGAAAAATCTAAGATCTGATTTAGATGTAGAAAAGTCATGTTATTTATATTTCCATCAATGTTTAACCATGTAAAATCATAACTAGACATATTAGATCAATTTATGCAATAGGGTCCAACATTCCTAGTCCTAGAAGCATTAAGGGAGCATAAGATAGATCAAGCTAGCAAGATTATTTTACCAATTTTGAGTCAAGGAGATATCATATACATCATTAGATTATCATATAGAAAGAGTAAGGAACAATAAACAACTTATGCATATAGGGCATGTTACATGGCATAAGTATGATACATGAAGTGAAACATTCATAGGAATACTTGGCAAAATATCTTACAAGTCATTCAAGGAATGATCTAGAAGTAAACATAGAGATTCGAGTATTAAGGATGCATTTTAGCACAAGCATTATGGGTGTTTACATAAGTCCTAAACATTTCAAATTTGGGCATATCAAGGTACATAAGAGTTATTTAAGGTAAGGATGCATAAAGTTCATTTATTTCTAAGTTCAACATGGTATGATGATAAATTTGGTCACAACCTCATAAATAGATAAGTTGCATGAAGTAGTCACATAAAAGAGTCATTTTAGGGCAAAGTTAGTCATGAAAGGTCAATATGAAACATTATGGTGGATTATATGGTTCAAGACCTCAATCACAATACAAGGAGTTAATGTTTTTAGTTTCATGGGATAAGAAAGACTAAGGATCATATATGATGCATTAAAGAGGTTTAATCATGCAAAAGACATCAAAGACATCATTTCTAGCACATCAGTGAAACTACAAGCATTATTAGCTCATGAAACTAGCTCCATTAGATAGATCATTTTTTGAAGTTTTGAATCACAACTATAGAGAAACTAGGTTGGGCGTTACATTTATATCATGTTGATGTGAAGATGTTGTCCAACTAGAAGTCACTATGTACTCCCCCACTGGTGGTGCAACCCCCTCTCATGGTCTGTTAGAACCACTCGACTCGACCCCTGCATTTCCAATCCATGCCTGGCTTGCTCACGGTCCACTCCTTCGACCCAAACCTGCTACGAATGCACACATCTGTTGTGTTGGCTCTGTGGGTTGACTGGAGCCATGGCAGTGCCAATCTGAAGGTCGCCGAAGCCGCAAGGGATATGGGGAAGACAACCACCATTCAACCTGGAAGGTAGCCGCCCAGACTCACCGTGGTCGGGTGAAGTAGAAGGGCAAGAAATTGTGGGGTTTTGTGATAGAAAATGGAGAAATACAAGGCGGCAACCATCATAGTTGTTAGGGTTTGGAGGTAGAAGATGAAGTGTAGGGGGCTACTAGGTCACACTTAATTATAAAGGAATAGAGGCAAAAGAATAAGGGTCTATAAATAGGAAGCTTTGGGGGATCAAAGGTGTCAACAGAAGCAACAAAAGGTGGCCCCAAAAAGGAGTAGATGGGTGCAGCACCATGGCCGCTGGCCATGGTACAGAAAAGGAAGAAGGGTCCTCGACCGTTGGATGAAGAAGTAAATCTAAGGCCGCAAGATCCAAGGGTCACCATCTGTGGTCTACAAAAAAGGAGCATCTGATTGGTCCAAAATATAAGATATGGATTGCCAAGGGAAAAGGATGGGGAAATGGGTTGCACACCCATTATTTTGTCCCATTAAGGTTAAAATTTGATTTAAAAGGCTTAAAGCAAGGTGAAATCTATGTGATATTCAAATGGGCATAACTTGCACATGCTAGCTCAGAATGGAGTGAAATTAGATGCGTTGGAAACATGATATTGCCCTCTAAAACATGGATACAACATACAAGAAAATATTATATAATCACATAAGGATATGGTAATAGTTCAAGGTAAAAGTGATGAAGGCTGATATAATTGAAAACTCTATTAGAGTCAAATTTAGTGTTACCAAGGTATCAATTGCAATCAGTAGTTATCAATTATAAATCAAATCCTATTCAAATATAATATTGAAGGTAAGATAAGAACATTGAGTGAGGTAGGGTTTAGAGTTAAATAATGGAAGTGAGAGAAAGATCCAGTCTATCACACCCCCCCTAAAAGAAATTTTACCCCCAAAATTAAATCAAGTCATCAATCGAGATTGAGTTTTCCCATTCAACATCAAAATCTTCATAGCATTCTCATAAGGTATCATCACCATTTACAATTTTTATCTCATTCTGAAATCAAGAAATCAAGCATCATGGTCAACATATAGTCACATAGATAATCAAATTGGTTATTATTACATGAGTCAAAAATTTTGGAAAGAGTTTCCTATATATCACCAAATTGGAGAGATCACATTTCAAGTTAATCAGATATGATTCAAGAGTAAGGCATGACTTTCTTTCCGAACATTTAGGGTTATAAATTCTACATTGGTCTAGGTGGGGTTAAACATCCTTGATTGATATTTCATATTTCAACAATTCAAGACAAACATCATATTTCAACATTGTGATTTCATGCTCAAAATCGAAGGAAGGGCCCACCCCAGTCCACATGCAGCTTAACCCTAAGTCATAAGTTGAGAGAGCTAACATAATCGTCATTTTACATTTTTGATATTTGGAAACATGAATGTTATGAATAGTATATTGAGGGTTACCTCAAGATCCAAACAGGGTGATCATAATAGTCAAATTGATATCATCATCAATGATGAGTCGAGATTTCATACACCAATATCAAGTGTTGAGGTTGGACATCAACGTCATAGGTCCAAATATTTGGATACTAGGATTTAGATTCCTAATTAGACCTTAGGGGTGATCATTCATCTATATACAACAATCAAGCAATAGTTAAACAACATTTTGAGCATCATTTAGTGTTTTGTAGTATCAACATAGAGTTTTTTTTTCATGGTATTCATGGTTGATGAATGATCTAGGCCTAGTTCTTTCTAGGAATCTAACCACTAATTATAGTCACCAACATCATATTTCAAGATCATCATCAAATAGAGATCCAATATCGAGTATCAGTATTGTCATAGATTTGACCTATTAGGGACTTAGGTTAAGAAATCATAATAGGGTGGAAGGGGTTACCTTTCCAAACTCTACATAATAAAAAAGATGAATATTTAGAGGTGGTCATAATAGAGACATAACATAGGTTTGGGGAATCATAAGTCACTACGACACTAATCTACCACACTTATCCATATTAATCATGAGTCACCAAGCACATCCGAATTGGGCTATTATCAACTATCAAGTCGTATCACATGAGATCACAAGTCAAACTCAAGGTCATTAAAAAGGCAACCATATCTAGAGATTTTTCTAGTTCAAGGTCATAATAGAATTCCCTTCCTTTGAAGATCAAGGTTAGGGTATATTTTGAAAGTTGAGAAGTCAAATGGAGGATTCACGGGTTTGAGTAAAAAAAAAAGTACAAGGTGGAAATCTAGGTACATCATATTATTCAACTTGAGCCTACAAGGAGGAATAATAGTCAATAGGGGGTTTCCTCTTGTAACTAGTCTCCACATCACACTCTAGAGTTCTAAAGGCATGTTCATTTCATGGTATGATCATGGTATATATAAAATAGGGCAAAAGTTTGCTTAACTATGTTTGAGGTTTAATCAAAATAGGCACAACATAGGTATCTTCAATAGGGACCTCATCAATGTGAGGTGTAACATATGACTTCTGCCTTATTTCACCATATCATTACCTCAAACATAGGAAGAACTTATATCTGATTGAGTAACATCAAGTTCAATAACTTTATATATGAGTACATCACATCCGAGAGTAATTCATACATCAAATAGGGTCTTAAATTTGAGATTAGATCATGGAAGAATCATCTCAATCAACTTTCATGATTTCAAATGATTTTTACTTATTCCGTGCACAAGCTACCCATAATCAAGAATTCATGTGATTAATAGGCATGAGGGGAGAATCACATGAGGATATGAGAATACTACCTAATCATAATCTACTTTGTGGCTTAGGTGGTCCTTAAAGAAGAGATGAGATGCTAGAAGAGTCTCTAAACTTGAGGAATATATTTTAGTCCTTCCTGGGTTCTTAAGGATTGTTATGAATATCAATGGATAAGAGTTAGAGTGGACAACACAAGTTACATGACCATGATGAGTTTAGTATTATGTCCTTTAGACTGACCAATGTACCAATAGAATTTATGAATAGGAGAACTTGAGTGTTCAGGTCATGTCTTACAAGTTGTAACAAGCTTTGCAGGATGAAATCTCAATATAATTTAGAGATGGTCATTAACATGGTTAACATCTTTGCTAAACCTTAAGAATGTTGAAGCAACTGTACTTATGTGTGACAATTCTAGCAAGAGTGAGTTGGGGGCTGACTAGAGTATCCTCTTCGAGTTATGGTACCTTTATTAAGTATGTTATGTGAATCCTGATAAGATGAAGACAATGTTGTTGCTCCACCCCTAACATGGTCAATCAGGAAGTTATATTTGTTAATAGTTACATACAAGTGTATGATTCTTCAACCAAATAGATGGTCAGTCCACTATTGAGATGATTAGAGAGTCCTCTAAAAACATATTCCTCATAGTTCTTGAAAATCACATAATTCCCACCTGGTTGATTGAGTTGTTAATTACAATAACCATTAAAGGAGCATAGAGATGAAACCTTGTAAAGTTACATATGATACAAAATAAATAATGTTATATGTTTGATAAGAGCCATCAAGTATGACTTTTGAGTAATGTGTTGATACCAAGGAAGAAGATACCGACGATATCGTCGGTATACCGCTCGGTATACCGATATCGACCCAACCTGGCATCGGTTTAAGCATTTCTATCGCTGCTCCCGCAAATTTCGGTAAACCGGTGGGTTTACCGGTAAAACTGACCGGTTTTCGGTGGTAAGGAGGGGGTTCAGTGTAAAATGTCCCACTTATTGGCGATATCGGCAGTATACCGCCCCGGTATGCCGGCATTTGCGAGTGCGTTGCTGCTGCTGCTGTTGGAGTGAAAGAAAAACACATTTGGGGTGATTTTCTTCGTTGGAGCTCAAATCAGCTGTAATCAAGGTATGTTTTCTTGATTTCTTGCATTCTTCATCATTTCCAACCCATCTCCTATCTATTTCCATCTATTTTCACCATAAAATCTCTCCAAAAATCTCTAAATACACCCAAATCTTAGATCTACTTCAAAAAACTTAGGATTAATGCTATTTAACATTAGATCTATGAATATTATATGTAGATCTACTAATGTATAACTAGATCTACTACTTTTAATTAGTATTATCATATAATTTCACTAATTAATATTAAATTCGTAATAATACAATAAGTACTAGAAATAGTAGGTATCTAACTTAGGTTTAGTAGAAGAAGTTGTACCAAATAGCAATGTGAACAAATACAAACAAAAATATAGTAAAAATATTTATATTTTTCGTTTTTTTATTTATTTAAAATGCTGAAAATAAAAAAAAAACATTTTTTTTTGTTTTTTCTACAGAAATGTATGCGTTAGTGTTATGTAAGATGGAATGAGTAAAGTTGTAATACATCACTTGACTTAATACTAGATAATTATTAGATTTTATAATTTTAAAATTAATTTCGGACTTAAATTTTTTATTTAAGCCTTTTTTCTTGTTAATAAAAATCTTAAAAAATATTTTGTTTGATTCTATAAATACATTTAACATTTATACACCTAAAAGTGTTGTGTTTGATTCTATAATACATAAAATAGATTAATTTCTTGCAACTTAATGGGTTATAGATTTCATACACCTAATTTTTATTTGTCTTTGTCTTTTTGCAGTGTGACAATGTCCACTTTTGACTTTTGAGAAGATGTCTTCAAGCGATGGTGAGGGTTCTGGGGCCGGTAATGTTGGTGGAGCTAAGAATGTGATGGATTTTGCATGGAATCACTGCACGCCTCTTGAAGGCAATAGGGCAAAGATAGTTTGCAATTACTGCAACAAGACAATTGGTGGAGGGGGGATTACTAGATTCAAACGTCACATTACTGGCGGTGACAAAAATGTGGCAATGTGCACAAGGTGTCCCCAAAGTGTTAGGGATGATTTTAGAAATATTATGGGTGCAAAGAAACACAAACAACAAAAGACGAAGGAGGCTGACAGGGGTTACACAGATACATTATTCAATGTTAGGGGCACAGGTTCTTCTGCAGAATCAGATGATGACATTGCATATCCTCCTGATTGTGACACAACTTATTCACGTCATGCGTATAGGCGTGCCCTTAGAGATTCCCGCAGAGATGAGTGGGAAAGAGAGGAGGCAGATCGAATTACAAGGAGGTATGGGCCATCTGGTGCAGGTGGAGGCAGTGGTACTGCACGTATTCCTGTTGTTGATGTAGATAATGATGAAGACAGAGCTGGTCATGGAAAAAGGAAGAAAGGTGGCATTGATACACTTTTCCGTTCTGCTAGTACGAGATTGAGGCATGTTGATGAGCCAGGGGTTAGGAGGCCTGAAGCTAGGCAAAAAGGCATTAAAGCAATGTTCACTGGTGCAAAAGATAAGGTCGGCAAGGCAGTGGGTAAGTTCTTCTTTGCTCATGGTATACCTGCACATGTTGCAACTGAACCGTATCTGCAACATATGGTAGATGTGATAGGGGATTCTGGGAGGGGCGTCAAGGCCCCCACTTCATATGAATTAATGAACAAGTATCTTCCCCTAGAGAGGAAGGATCTACAAGTCTGGATTTCAGGCCAAAAAAATATGTGGGCTGAATATGGTGTCACACTTATGTGTGACGGGTGGACTAGTGGCAACAGAAGACAAATTATCAACTTTCTTGCACATTGTCGTGGATCCACAATTTTTTTGGACTCTGTTGATGCTTCAGGTGAGGTCAGGAACCACAGGTTCATAAAGAAACTAATGAAGACATACATGAAGCAGGTTGGTGTGGAAAATGTGGTGCAGATAGTTACTGATAATGGTTCTGCCTTCAAGAAGGCCGGGGACAGTTTAATGAAGAAATATCCCATATACTGGACACCATGTGCTGCCCACTGCATAGATCTCATTCTCAAGGACATTGGCTCAATTGAATTCATTAAATCTGTTATCATTGATGGTAGGTTGATCACAGGATTCATCTACAACCATTCTTTTCTATTGAATGCAATGAGGCGACGTGAGTATTGTGGAGGTGATTTGATTAGAACATGTGCAACTAGATTTGCAACAAACTTTCTTGCCTTACAATCATTAAAGTCCAAAAAGGATGGACTTAGGAGGCTCTTCAATGGAGTGGAGTGGACCTCCATGAAGGAGCACAATACCCCAGTTGGCAGTAGAATTGAGCAGTTGATTGCCAGCAGACCTTTTTGGGATAAGGTTACTAGGGTGTTGCGAATAATGGAACCAATTGTCAAGGTATTGAGGCTGGTAGATGGTGACAAAACTGCAACAATGCCTTTTTTATATGATGCAATGACCTCAATGGTGGACCGCATCAAAGAAGCATCTCCTAAGTCCAATGAGCAATACATCAGAATTTATGAGTCTCGTTGGACAAATATGCTTTTGCATCCATTGCATAAAGCAGGTATATATTTCAATCAATTATGTTCTAAGTTTCTAACTTCTGAGTTATTTGTCTAACTCATAGTCTACCTATTAAAATGTCATTCTAATTTCCTTATTTATATTTGTGACAGCTTACTATTTGAATCCGAGGTTCCAATACTCACGAACGCTTGGATTGAATCCGACTCTAATGACTGTAGTGAGAGAAGTCACCAACAAGTTCATTACCTCTCCAGAAGAGCGATTGCTAGTATTGGATGAGGTATAAGATAACTATATTACTTACATTCTTAATGTCTCATTAGTCATTACTCATTAGTCATCACTTTGATTTCATCATCTAAATATAGTAAATGATGTTTTTTTTTGCAGTTGCGCCATTTCCGTGAAGGCACTGGATGTTTTGGACATCCAAATGCGGTTTCTGATCGTGAGGCAGGTGATCCTTGTGAGTGGTGGGTTTGGAATGGAACAGGTGCCCCCCATTTAAGAAAAGTGGCTGTTCGTCTCCTTGCTCAAACAACATCTGCAGGGGGTTGTGAAAGAAATTGGAGCACATTCAATCTGATACACTCAAAGAGAAGGAACAAGCTTGGGGCAAACAGGTTGAGGGACCTTGTCTACGTTCACTACAACATGCGGTTGAGGGCTAGAGCAATACGAGATGCCAACTATAGGGAAGTGGATTTTGCTATTGTCCACGATCCCATTGACACCGCATACACTTTCAGCACTGACAGACGTAGAGGGCTGGAGGAAGATTCAGAAAATCCTTTAGAGGAATGGATGAATGAGATAGGTCGTCCTGTTCTTGATAATTTAGATGGGCGTCCAGATCCATACATAGAAGATCAATTTGAGCCAAACAACGGTGATGATATTATTCTTGATAATCCGCCTGAAAGACTTGAGCCTGAAGCTGCACATGTAAATGTTGATATGGAAATAGATAGAAGAGTACAAGAGCAGTTAGGTAGCTCAAATTCTTCTTCTTCAGCTGGTTCTAAATCTAAGTCTGATGATAGTGACAATGATAATGATGGTGGTAATCAAAGTCAACACTCTCCAGAATATCCTCCAGCTATGGATCCTCAACATGATGATCGGCCTTATGTTACTAGGGGTGCACCTCCACAACAACAAGAATATCCCATGCCTGAAAAAATTTATCAAAGAAGAAAAACTCGAACTGGGAAAGATTACAGTGGTGCACCTCCACCAAATGCCGCAATGCCCACAACTCCAAGCCCCTACCCCTACTCCTACCCATCTAATCCACAACCACAACCACAATACCGGAGTCCAAGTGATTATCATTCTGATGTTGCTGAATCAATGGATGCATTGAGTATATCTGACTCTCAATCTCAATCTCAAGAACATTCATTTGGAGATATGTTATTTGGGCAGACACTTCCATACCCATCTCAGACTTCTCAACATGGGTATTCTGGATATCAAGTTGAACCACAAGGCCCACAACCAAGGTTACAATTAGAACTTGGACCTGGTATGGGATATCATGAAGCATACTCTGTCCGTAGCCCTTATGGATGCTTTCGGGTGAACACCGAAGCATACTCTGGTGATTTCGGGCAAACATGGAGTGGTGGGCATACTACAATTTATCCTATTTCCGGAGTTCCATTACAACCTCCTTTTCCTCAACCTCCAGCTCCTCAAACAAGGGCACCCGCACCTCCTCCCGCTTCTTCTCAGCCTCCCAGGAATTCAGCAAACAAGGCTCAATATCTCAAAGATTTACAAGAACATTTTCCAAAGATTGGGATGATGCGGTATGTGAATCCTGAAGTATATGAGGAGCATGTTGTCACATACAACAAATCGTATAGAGCTTTGATGACATGGGAGCAATATGTAGAACAACAATATCCTTATCAACAGCCGGCGCGCCACTCAACATACAACTGATGTGAGTTAGTACTTAGTAATTTACTATGTTGTTATATGTTTGTTTTAAGTTGAATATTATTGCATAAGTGTGTAAACATGCGTTTATGGATTGTGCTACTAAAATTTCAGATCTTAATTCTTATATTTTGTCATCGAAATCCTTCATCGAAATCTCAAAAAAACAGGATTGATTCCTTACCTCCCACATGATTGACCCCCCCCCCAACATACCCAATATAGAATTTTATTGCATAAAACGTTTCATCTAGGTGTTGAGACCACGCCTGTAAAATTTCATGATTTAATTCGTTCATTTAGGCGTCGATAAGTCCATGATTGCATCTGTCGATATTTCCGTCGGTATACCTATAAATATCTATTTCCACGCCGTCGATAAGTTGTCGGTATCGGCATTTAGTTCCTTGGTTGATACACTAGATATAATTTCAGGATGATAGATAGAATTTAAAGTTGAATGTTACTATTAGACTTGTACTGGTGGCACAACAAGTTTCTGTGTTCCATATTTGCAAATGTCTTCTTATGTGGGGATTTTTGTGCTGACCCATGATAAGATATGTATGAATTGAAAGACAAGAGCATGACCTCTATAAGAACGATGTGATATTACCATAATATGGAAGTAACCATGTGTAATATTGAGGATGACATGCATGAGAAGTGTCCATCCATGTTTACCTTGGATTTCTAGGGCGAAATCCATGTTAGGGGTTTATGGTTGTGAGACCCCTAACCTTGCTTAAAGTGTTGAAGAAGCTTAATTATCATAACTAAATTCTTAGAATCCTAATATAACCTTGTGATATTCTTTGAAATCATTAGACAAGCTTAAGTTTCAAATTTGGTCCAATTTGGACACTATTTGAGCAAGTTATGCAATTTTATGTACATTTTGAATTTTTCTGCAATTTACCCAATCAAGGGGTTTTCTTTGCAATTTTTCACATGAATTATGTTTCTTAGATGTTAGCTTATTATTATTGATCTCTTTGATTCATGGGGCTCCTGGTCAAACCTTGGTTTGAAGGTGTTTTCTCCAAGGGTATTTTAGGGTTTACCACCACGTACTCCCCGGCTGGTGGTGCGCCCCCCTCTCATGGTCCGCTGGAACTTCTTGACTCGACCACTACATTTCTATTCCACGCCCGAATTGCTCACGGTCCACTCCTTTGACTTGAACCTATTGTGCATGCACACGTCTATGGTGTTGGCTCTGTACGTCGACTGGAGCCACGGCGGTGCCAGTCTGAAGGTCGTAGAGCCGCAAGAGATATGGGGAAGATGACCACTATTCAGCCTGGAAGGTAGCCTCCCAGACTCACCATGGTCGGGCAAAGTATAAGGGAAAGAAATCGTGGGGTTTTGTGGTAGAAAAGGGATAAATACAAGGCGGAGTCCATCACGGTTGTTAAGGTTTGGAGGTAGAAGATGAAGTGTACGGGGCTGCTAGGGCACACAAAATGGCAAAGTAATAGAGGCAAAAGAATGAGGGTCTATAAATAGGAAGCTTTGGGGGATCTAAGGTTTCAAAAGAAGTGGAAAAAGGTGGTGCAAGAAATTGAGTAGGTGGTTGCAGCACCATGGCCTTCGTCCATGGTACGGAAAAGGAAGAAGGGTTCTCAACCGTCGGATGAAGAAGTAAATCTAAGTCCAAGGGTCACCATCTATGGTCTACAACAAAGGAGCATCCAATTGGTCCAAAATCTAAGGCACTGATTGCCAAGGGAAAAGGATGGGGAAATGGGCCACACGCCCTTTGTTTTGGCCCATTAACTTTAAATTTTGATTTAAAAGGCTTAAAGTAAGGTGAAATCTACATGTTATTCAAATGGGCATAACTTGCACATGCTATCTCGGAATTGAATGAAATTAGATGCATTGGAAACATGATATTACCCTCTAAAACATGAACACATGAAAAGATTGTATAATCAAATAAGAATATGGAAAAAGTTCAACGGAAAGGTGATGAAGGTTGATATGATTGAAAACTCTATTAGAGTCAAATTGAGTGTTACCACTATATCAATTGCAATCAGTGTTTATCAATTATACATCAAATACTATTTGATTATAAAATTGAAGGTAAGACAAGGACATTGAGTGAGGTAGGGTTTATAATTACATAATGGAATAGAGAGAAAGAACCAGTCTATCACACCAAGTCAATCAGGTGGTGCTTCAAGGCTAGTGTCTGGAACAAGATATGAGTGTAGCCTAGGAAAATAATGATATATGTGACTAAATGGCTAATACAGTAGCAGGAAGAAGTGGTCCAAATATCTTGGTAGTGAAGATGGTCAATCATTGCACATCCTCAGTTGTAGGGTACACTGTTCATGAGGCACCATAGTGTATACAACTCAGAAAAAGTAACCACACCCTGAGTACCTTCCCTACTGAAGACTGTGTGGGCCAGGATGCGATGAAGGTAATATACCACTAGGTTGGGGATGCTAGATGCCTTCATGCTTCCAGGTAACTTGGGTGGAAGCCTCATGACATCTACCTAGAATTTCTCCTCATTGTAGCTGTTGGAATGAACTTCGTGGCAACACCCCATGCATTCAGTGAGCCAGTAATCATCGACTCTATCAAGTATCATGGAGGTCCGCTTCCTGGCAGAGATCTCAAAATATTTGCCAAAGACTCAGGCTTTGCAACTGGATTTGCGCCAAGAATTGTGCTACCGGTGGTAGGTGGTGATGAACTCCAATGTCAGATCACTATACACTAGAGTGACATGATATGGGAAGATAAGTATATGATTCTTCCTCGTGATGTTGTCTACCACATCCTGAATGCCAAGTGGATTAAGGGCGATGCTATAGGTCCAACAAATAAGATATATGCCAATCGTTATAGTCTCCTTAAACCTTTTGTAGTGCTAAAAATTGACAAACTGTGCTTAATTATCTAGGGTAGGAGCTATGTGGGGAGGGGAGATCCAGGCACGGTAGAGTCTAAGTAGTTGTGGGATACATGCATATTGTCCTTGTTCATATTCCATGATGGAATTGAGATCATAAATATCACATCGCATCTCTGATGCCACTTTCAGGGAGGTCTCTGTAGTTGGATCCTCAATGTGCATCCCCTGCCTCACAGTGGAATGACGAGGTGGCTCACACGAAACCGTCTATTTGGCAAGATGCTTCCCCTTATGCAAGCGGTCGAGGAATCTGTGTCATGACCCTCCCTCATACATGTTGAAGATCTACTAGTATTTGATGAAAAATGAGCATCTGTCTATCACAAATGGTTGTTTGGGATGAACAAGACAACCACCTGACTTGAATGAGGCGGGCGTTTTGATGTAGATAAGGCGGTCGTATGGAGTATATCAACTACTCGTTCAGTATCGTGAACGACAATCAAAAGTACTAGTCTACAAGATGCTTGGTTGATGGCGATGTGGTGGCATGAGACGACTGTCTCCATGGCAAGATGGGCATCTGGTTTTACCCAGAAGGTCGTCTGGTGCAGAAAAAATGGCCACCTAATGTAGAAGAAGTGATCACCTGGGGAGAAGGGACATCCGTCTGACAAGGAAGGTGGTGTCATAGCAAACCAAATGGTGGCATGAGGAGGAGCAAGGTGATCATCTCGTGTGTTGAGATGGCCATCCAGGTTGTGTGCAATGCTGTGAAATATTTGCAAGAGGTGATGAAATGAAAAGGGTGGCTAGTGACAATGGAAGGTGTTTGTGGTGAGGCTGAAGGTTGAGGAACAATCGCCTCCAAGCTGAGATGGATGGTTGGGATGGATTGATAGGGTTGGTGGGCCGTCTGGGGGGAGAAGGTGAGATGGTCTCTGATGGTGAGGAGGTGGCCGGATGGGATGGTGAGCTGGGCATCTTGTAGCAATGACGGGCATCTGGGTGGAGAAATAAAATCTCAAGGAGGAGAAGGGGATGCTTGGAGTGGGTGAGTCACTCACTACTGAGTGGCATACTTTATATGCATATTGGAAAAAGTGAAATGGGCCATTTTGTATAAGCCAAACAGTCATATTGTAGTTCGAGGGTCGAGATTGACGTTTCGCCTTTTGGGATGGTTTAAAATTTGAACCCACCTTGATTGTGGCCTGTGGTGGTCGAAACGACTGTATCAGTCATATGAGATGACCATGATTTTGGATAAGATGCTTTGACAAATGAGATGACCATCTCACTTATCCCAAACAGACGTCTGGCCTGGTGGGGTAGCTGGCTATCATCAAACTGACAACAGGTTGGTTACCAACCTCTCTTTTTTTCCAAAAGAAAGAGGGGACTAATCTAAAATTGAAACAATCAAGGGTTAGCTAAACAAAATATATAAGAAAATTGGAAAAAATTAAATGATTGGGTTGCCTCCCAATAAGCAGCTAGTTTTATGTTGAAGGCCCGAAAAAGCTAGATCATGGAGCTATTTTTGGTTCAGGACGGGGAGGTGGGGGTTCGTGTAGGATGAGATCTTCAAGTAAGGAAAGTTGATGTACCTCAGATGATAGAAAATCCTCTACGGTGATGTACCATTTAAGCCTATGTCCATTAACCTTGAACTCCCCTAAAACCTTATCCCACAGAATGAAAGTGCCATGAGGGTAAGCACGCTTGACAAGGTAGGGACCATACCATTTAGATTTAAGTTTTCTAGGAAAAAGTCAAAACCTAGAATTATACATTCAAACTTGATCACCCTCCCTAATGTCTTTTCACCTAATATGACCATGATGCCATAGTTTGGTTATGTGTTTGTAAATTCTAGTATTTTCATAGGCTATCATACAGAGCTCATCCAACTCTTGAATTTGCAAAAAGTGGTTTTCACCTACAGTAGTTAAGTCAAAATTAAGGGTTTTGATGGACCAATTGGCCTTATTCTATAATTCTATCGGTAGTTTGAATTACAAGTTTTGGTGTGGATGGATTCGATCCATTTGGAAATGTAGTCAACAACCATCGAGATATATTTGTACCCACAAGAGGAAGGAAGTAGACTCATATAATCTACCCCCCACATGTCAAAGATTTAAAACTCTTGCCAAGAAGTCATGGGCATTTGGTCTTTCTTGGATATGTTGTAGGTCCTTTGACATCTATCTCATGCAAGAGTAGGCCAGAAAAACTCAGATTGTAAGACCTTCCTAACAGTTTTGAGAGAGCTCATGTGCCCTCCAGTGGGGCCAGAATGGCACTTCTCAAATATGTATTGAGCCTCTTCCTCAGTGACACACCTGTGGTAAAGTCCATCAGAACATAGTCTAAAAAGGCATGGGTCATCTCAATAATATTGTTTCACATCATGTAAGAATTTAGCCTTAGAATGTCCCTTCTATTCTGGGTACAACACACCTACGGTGTAGTTCAGCTGGGCATCATCAAGAGTTTTAGATGCGTAGTAGATTACATGGTGATTTTATCAACACATTGTCCCTAAATAGCACCAACAACGTAATGACTCACATCACACAACAACTCAAAAGGTAAGGACCTGTCAGGGGCCTTAGTAATTGGAGTAGTAGTGAGGACATCCTTTAAACAAAGAAAACTGGCCATGCAAGCTTTATCAAACCCAAAAGAGGTGGGTTTTTGGAGGAGATTTGTCAAGGGTTTGCTGATCTTAGAAAAATCATGGATGAAATGCCTATAACAACCCCACATGCCCAAGGAATGTACAAACATCCTTGATGGAAGAAGGGGGTGGAATTTTCAAGATGACCTCAATCTTGGCTCTATCCACTTCAATGCCATGGTTTCTCACCCTATGGCCTAAAACAATCCCTTCGGTCAACATAAAGTGACACTTTTCCTAATTGAGGATCAAGTGTGCTTTCTAATGATTTTCCAAAACAAGAGATAAATGATGGAGGCAAGAGTCAAAACTATCTCCATAGATGGAGAAATTTTCCATAAACACCTCCATGATGGTTTCGATCAATCTAGTGAAATGTGGATGGGGCATTGCACAACCCGAATGGCATTCTCTTGAATGCGTTAGTGCCAAACTGGAAGATAAACATCACTTTTCTCTTGGTCATCTAGATGAATGGGGATTTGATAGAAACCTGAATAGCCATCAAGATAATAGAAATATTTTTGTTGGGCAAGGTGATCTAGTACTTGATCCTGAAAGGGAAGGGGAAAATATGATCTTTCCTAGTGGACTTATTCTATTTTCTATGGTCAATACACATCCTCCACCCCGTGACAGTGCAGGTGAAGCTCATCATTGTCTTTTTTACGACGGTGGTACCCCCTTTCTTGGGAATGACCTGAACTTGACTAACCCATGGAGAGTTTGAGATGGGGTAGATGATTCCTAAAATCAAAAGATTGATAACCTCTAGACTCACAATCTCCTTCATGTTAGGGTTCAATTTCCTTTGAGGGTCTCTAGAAGGTTTGTACACTAATATCATAGGAATTTTTTGCATGCAAATGGCTTGATCTATTCCTGTCAAATCGGCCATTTTGTATCCTAAGATAGATTTGCTTTTCCTAAGCTCAGTCATTAGCTTGGTTTCCTATTCAGGGGTGAGATTAGAGTTAATATAACTAGCTTGGTGTCTAAATTTCTCCAATTGCTCATCTTCAAATCTACAATAAATAGGAGTCACAAGGGAATTTTAAAGGGGATCCTTGACTAATTCCCATTCTTGTCTTAATTGTTGCATCTTCTTAATACAATCAAGAATATAGACCTCTTCTTTGAGGCTTGGTCCTCGCATGCTTTTGAAAACCTAAAACTTTAGGATTTGTTTTCCTAGGTGTAAGAAAATGGTGTCGGCCTCAACATCAATTAAGGCATGAGCGGTGGCAAAAATGGGCAGCCAAAGATGATGGGTTATCTTAGGTCTTTCTTTATGTCCATGATGAAAAAGTTACATGGGACATAAGCATCTTTCCCAACCCTTATAGGTATATATTCAATGATACACATGGGGTTTGTCATGGATGAGTCAACCAATTGGATGGTCATGGTTGTAGGAAGAATGACAACAAAGATTAACCTCCTACAAAGACTATAGGGTATGATAGAAATACTAGCATCCAAATTTGCAAAACCCTTCCTACAAGCATTGTCACCTAGGTGGAACCCAATCCCATAGGAACATGGGTCTTTCGTCTTTTCAAGCATCTTGGTTTGGATGATATCAAATGTATTCCTAGTAAGCTTGACTGTCTCATGCTCGTCGGTGTGGTACTTCCTAGTTAAAAGAGATTTCATATACTTGGACCAGGTAGGAATATCGGCTAAAGAATTGGTAAAAGGGATATCCACATGCAACTTTTTCATGGCTTCCCTAAATTTCACAAGATAAGTATCAAGCCTAGTTTGGTTAAGGCGTGCCAGGTAAGGTGGACTAGGTTTGTAAATAGAAATTTTGGGCTCATTGATTTCCATAGGTGGGACCACAGTGGGAAAGGATGGTAGGAGTGGGAATGATGGGATGGGTGAAGGGGGAGTTTCGATGACTACAATATCATCATCCTCAAAATCCAAAGGGATAACGGAGGGTTTCTCTGGAGGGGGAGTATGAGTCTTCCCCAAACGGGAGGAGACAACCTTAAGTTGTTTAGGATGTTTTAGGTTATTCTCAGGTTGTCCAACAAAGGTACCTGTAGGGGTTTTTTGTTGGGCAAAGAGATGGGTGTTACAACCCCAGTTTTGGGTTCTTTTGGTGAGAAATGTAATTTCTCATATTAAAGAAATTGGAACAAATAATGATATAATTTGTTTTGAATAAATGAGTTTCGTTTACAATAACCTTGATGATTGTGTTGTGGGCTTTATTGGCTATTGGGCCCAATAACAAGGAAATTCAATTAGTAAATGAATAATTGAGTTTTGGAGAAAAGAAAGGTGTGGAAACCTCTATTAGGCAAAATAACTTAATCCAAAGGTGGATTTCGTGTCATATGGGTTCCTTGGGTCCCAAGGAGTCCAAAGTTGCAAAGATAATGCAATAAGAAAAGAAAAGATCAATTAAGTTTTTCTTTATTAAGAAAGAAATTGAAAATAATGGTAAAATGTGGAAAACAATGAAAAGAGGTGATCCTTTGTGGATTTTCATATCCCAAGGATTCTTAATGATAAAAGGAATACCAATGAGGAAAATAAAAGAGAAATAAAGAGAAATCCTCAAAAATAGATATTTTAATAAGAACAAAACAAGATAATGAAGAATAATGCATTTAGAGGCATCTAGAAGGATAATGAGTATCCAATAAGGAGGATTTCGAAATAATAGAGTTTCTTGGGATCGAAGGAGTCCCAATGCAGAAAGAGTAAAGAGAAAATACCTATAAAAGAAAATAAGAATATAATGTGAATACATTATTAATGGATTATGTGGTATTGTTAAAAAGGAAATAGTTTCTACTAAAGGAAAATAGAAATCCATGCCCATGGGTTAAAAAGCAAATATAAAGAGAGTAATGGAAAGGATTTTCGAATTCCTATATATCCAAATAATAGAGAATATCTAAAGGATGAAGAAGAGAGAGAATATTACTTCTCATTGAAGGTTTTTGTTTCCTATTTGGAAAGGGATTCTTTGATTCATGAATAATCGTCTTAGGGCATGGATACTCACCCTATATAAAGGGGTAAAGCCCTAGTGCGAGTCTGAGAGAGATAGAGAGATCCCATGCTCTCCTCCTTGCTCTTTCTATGGAAAACCTAACTGAGGGTAGGGATCTAACCCTAGAGCAATGCAAGTGTGTTTTGTGGTCTTACTTGAGGCGGGAAACCTCCACGACCACCCAGGACCGCTTGGATACTGCCCCATCGACCCTGACTTCGTGTAGCTACACCTACATGGTTGCAACGGTGGCCATGCTTGGAAGGTCGAGTGCTCATGCACTAGCCAGCTAAACCGCGACCTGGACGGTGCCCTAGGTGCGACCAAGGGCAAGGAAGGTTGGGAGGCCATCAGCGGCAGTCTGTGGGCCTTAGAAAGGAGGTGGTGTGGTCACATAGCCCTGCACGTAGTGGCTAGGGTGGCAACCATCAGGCTGCTGAAGGTTGAAGAAGTGAGAGGCGCACTGGACGGTTCTGCCCTTCGTGTTCTAAGGATGCCAACCACTTAACCAAGGGAATTTCAGACTTTTCGAAATGTTTCAAACATAGACAAGCATGTGTTGCATGGGAGAGGCTACGTGGTGCCTCCCTATTGGCCAAAGTAAGTGGTTTTTGTAAAATTCATAGTTAATTATTTGAAGATCAGATTAGCATGCATAAAATATGAAAGTTGCTCATAAAAATGAGGGGAATCTAAAAAAATATTTAGAAGCTAATTCCTCTTGAAATTTGAAAAGTAGTGTAAGTTATCAACTTTAATGAATTAAAGATTAAGAAATCCTATTTTGAGATGATTAATATATTTAGAAGGGTTTAATGGATGATTAACGTTGAAATTAGCATGTTAATCATGAAATGAAACATTAGGAACAAAAAGGATGAAATTTGCGCATAAATAGTTTGATTTAGAGTTTCATGCGCATGTATATACTTTAATGGGCCTTGGAACCCTAATGTTGGCAAATTCGACTATTAATGGCTTTAATTGATTAATTTCATGATTAAATTAGAATATGCTGAATCTAAGATATTTTGAGCATTAAAGTTCCTAATTGTGGTTAAATACCCTTAATGTAGAAATTAGGGTTTCCTAGTGGATAAAGGGTAGAATTAATGATAAATAATGTTCATATGAGTATTACAACATAATGAACTACGAATTGATGATAAACGAGCATAATGACTTTGTCATATATTGAAAAGGATAACAATGGTAGCTTTAATGTAAAAGAAGCTTAATGGACTGAATTGATGGTTATTTGTGCATTAATCTGGAATTAAGGTTATGTGTTTATAAAAGGTAACCTTAATAACTTTCGTAAAGGATAGATGAGAAAATTAGGGTTTAAAAAGAGTAAAGGGAAGTAAAACCCTAATTGCAAAGTAAACCCTAAAAAGAGGAATGAAAACCCTAAAAAGGAATAGAAACCATAAGTAGAAAGATAGTTTGGATAGTTTTTGATAAAAAGGAATTGGATGTATATTTTAGGATTGAACTGTGTACTTGCTTGATTCTGGATTACTTGCTTGTTTGGACTATTCCTGCATCTGAGTCTGCCTGACAGGTATGTGGTTACGCTTATGAATATCTCGAGTTAGTTTTCCGAGGTTTTCTGAAGTTTTCATCGATGACTTGAATTAACTGTTGGATAGATTTAATTCATGCAAACTATAATGAGGATATGACTATCACATAAGATATGTGCCTACTAGCTCAGATCCTAGTCCCCTCTGTAGCTTAATAGATTTACCTAGCACATGGCTACTGATGGGGTAGGTCCATCAGATCATTGAACGACTTAGTACATGGCTACCAATGGGGTAGGACCATCAAGTCATCATGCGTAAAAAATTGGGCTACCTTTGAGTAGGGCCATGCGACTCCATAACCCTAGGTATTGGCTACCTATGTGGTAGGGCCATGGGGGTAATGATCTACCATATGGGAGAGGTAGTACCCATGTCCACTGTAGGGACAACACAGAGATAGGGTATAGGTAGGGATTGCGTAGTATTGCTTAAAACATAATCATGGATGTTAAATGATATTTGGATGATTACATTGTTATTATAGTTGCACGATTATTGTTTCCCCCACATACCAGCTTCTTGCTGACCGACGTTTTGTTTGTCGGCGTTTTAGGTACAAATGAAAAGAACAATAAGTAAAGTGGCATGTGTGGAATTAAATGAGAATTAATGTGCAAAGGAGGATTAGTTAGATTAGTATCTGTGTGGATAGAAGTTTAGAAATCCCAGTTTCAAAAGGTATGCAAAGTTTTTATTTTATACCAATTTTCAGTTTAGTTGGTAAAATTTATTAATTGTTATTGATTATTTGTCGAACCTTTGATCTGGGTTATTGGTTAATGGCTCTAACCTTTCAGTCTCCTTTAATTGGGGGTTACCAGGAGGTGGGGTCATTACAATTGGTATCAGAGCATAGGTTCCTCATTTAATCTTTAATAATTATTAAATTTTACAAATTCAATAGAACCAAGGGAGTTATTAGAGGATTGTCCGAAAGATTGAGGTGTCTAGAAAAGGATCACGTTCGGGGGCTGGCAATATTTTCCTCCGCATTGCTAATCAAAATATGAGGACTCACAGATTGTGTGACTACCTGGCTGATGTCTTAGGATATGACTCGAAATAAGATACCTTTAGGATTCTCTCATCTTGTTCATCCCTTCTCAACTCAAATTCTATTAAGGACCTTATGGATTAGGGTTACCTCTCTTCTCCTCACCCTCTTGAGGTATGGGTAAGGTTAATAAGGTCTAAGGAATCCTCCACCAAATTAATGAAAAGCATGTAAATAATATGTCATGGACATAAGCATAATAGATTAAGTGCAAACTAAAGAATAGATACATGCTTAGGTCGTATGACACGAGTTGTCATTTCTCTCATGAGAAACCTGAGGATAGACCTCTTTGTCAGGAGGATGAGTAGAGAGAGTTAGTCTTGGAGGTAGAGACCTCCATTAAAAGTAGAGACCTAGCACATCCTTTGAGGATGATGTTAACCCTGACCCTAAGTGAAGGATAGAGAGAAAGATGACATGATGAGTTAGATGTCATGGTTGACTGAGTGTTTGGTTGGACATGCCTTTGGGATGCCATAAGAGGTTAGATGAACTAGTAACTTTGGCAACCCAACCCTGGAGAGGGTCGTGCATGTTAGAGCAAAGGGTAGCCCCTTCATGGATGAGGTTAGAAGAGAACATATAGATACCCTATGGGCTTAGGCAAGTAGGGTATAACTTGCACCCAGAGTGCTTCAATAGTATGAGTAGTAAGTTAAAACTGAGACCAGAAGGACAAGCATAAGGGGCTATGGATAATCATGATCAAACATAAGCTTGAGTATAGGCTTCACCCATGTAGAGGTATGCCTGTGAGCTTGATCCTTCATGTTGAGATGACCTCTAGTAGTATGATGAGATGTGGAGTTAGCTTTAGAGAGAGAAAGAAGGAACCATGCAAGAAGGTTATAAACCTAAAACCCCGAGATGTGAGGAACAGTGGGGAGTCGAGGATGATGCGACCTAAGTGGATGATAGTGGTTGCCTTATGCTTGACCCCTGGAGGCTGATGATATCTTGGTTGCCTTTAGAGGAACCCAACCCTAGAGAGAGGATGATGCTTCTGGTACCTATGTGCCCATGGTATAAGTGTTTACCTGCTAAGATGAGATGAAGAGTGCTTTAGACCCTGAGGAGGTTTAAGTAACCAGTTCCGAGGCTTTATACCTAGTTGTTTGTCCTTGAGGAGGACTTAACTCTGAGGTGCTGCTTATATAAAAGGATCACGGAATTACATGACATACCTTGGACATGCTTGATTCATGGTTAAGAGTTTGAGCATGCAGTTGGAACCCAAAGGTGGACCTAGGGTTCCTAGGCCTAAGAGGGGAAGAAGTGTATCCGATGCTCATGATGAGATTTGAGTCTCTATAGTTTCGAGCATGGTACTCCTCATGTGTAGAGGAAGAGGAAACCCCTTAAGTTAAGGGTATGTTTGATGAACCCCTCACAACTAAGTTGATCTAATGTAGAGGATGAGAACAAGGGTGACCTAGTATGGTTTAGTTTGTGGTCTACTTGTTCCTTAGTAGCTTGCTAGGGTTAAGCATACTCATGTGGATGCAAACCCTAAACATAAGGACAGTTGTCAAGAGTTGTAGTTTCCTCCCATCTTGGGAGAGGGACGCTTTTGAATGGTGTATACCAGTTTTGTAGGTTTTGAGGTAACCAAAAGAGGTTTCATAGGATCTTCAGAAGCTAAGTGAAAATTATGTGGTATGAGAATGAACATGTAGACCCATAGATAACCATCTCTAAGTGCATGTGGATGTGTTACCATGGAGGTAACCGGTATGGGGCCTGACCAAGGTAGGCAGGTTTCCATGACCCCTATGAAGGGATGAAATTAAGTCATGGATATAGAGAGAGATGATGAATGATTGGGTAAGGTTCTAAGTTGAACATGTACTATAATGGAATCCTAAGTCTATCCTAGGGTCAGGTGGGGATAAGACCGATGGAAGTAGGAGTTGCCTAATTCCCAAGTTGCACATGACCATAGGGTCGGGAGGTAACAACTATCATTGTCTGAGGGCCATGGGTTAGGAGATTGATCACCTTCATGAACTCATGGGACCCAAAGGGCAGATGAGTAGGGCACTCTCTGGATGCATAAGGGAAGAGGGATGACTCCAAAAGTGTCGGCACCCTATAGACCTAGAGGAGGTGACCAAGGATTGTGTAGTAACCCGAGTAGGTTCGAGACCAATTTTCCATGGAGGTAATTTTGATATCATGATGTTTGTGATGTAAAGACATGTGGGGCACGTTTCAACTTAGATTTGAAAGTGTACTGGCAAGGTGGGCTGCACCATCTCTACTTTGGAATAGGAAGAACTCTATATTTGGACTGCAGCCAAATGCATATTTCCTCTTGTTATGGGAGGGAGAGATGGGACAGTACGCATGCCATATGCTAAGGATAAAAGATGATGCGAGTTGGAACGTTGCTACAAGGTATGAGTACAGAGATGATAACATACCTTGGTGAAGTGAATGGTACATGGATGGTTTGCAAACAATAAAAGGAATAAGGTAGTCATATTATAAGGATGTTTTTTTTAGCATGAGCTATGTGGAATTTGCAAGTTATGCAAGGTAGAGTTTAATCACCAAGAAGATGAGCTCAAAGTGTGCTCAGTGAAGATAGACTTAGAGTTTGAGTTTGAGATGACAAGTGAAATACATGGAAGTGTATATCTTCAATTTTACCTAATACCTAAGGATGTGAAGGGGTAATGGATGCCCTGGTTGAGATATATCTGACTAGTTTGGAAAGAGGCTAGAAGAGTTGTTAGGTTAAGCCTCAATTGGAAAAAAGATATGTTTGGGATAACACTCAGATGTAACGAGATCTGTTGAACAATTTAGTAGTTGTTGGTTAGCCAGCCGAGTTCATGATATAATGAATGGATGGTGATAGAACCTCAGATACACTTCTTTGGATAGGAAGGTAATAAAACCCCGATGAGAGTGGTTTAGGGTTTATGAGGAATCGATCTTGAGGAATCATGACATATAGGAAACCATGATTTTAAGATCACCATACACCATGGTACTACTGAGATAATGAGTGGTAGCAATACTATGGATGTTGGATATGAGGCTGCATGTGGTATGTTGCATGCAAGCTAGGAAGTAAAGGACGAACACCAGTAACCCAGTGTATCGATATAGAGGATAAAAGAGCCCCTGAGAGGGAATGGGAGTTCATCACTATGGATGATGTGGAAGTCTCCCCTTGACCAAGGAAAGTCATGATGCAATATGGGTTATGGTAGATTGCCTTACCTAGATGTCATGAGAAAGAAAGAGTACTGTCAAGGACAGATCGGTTTGAACTACACATAAGAGAGATGGTTCATCTATACCATGATGTGAGTTTAAAAGTTCTTGAGTATGACCTAAGAGTTCACTTCCATAAGGTGGAAGTAGGAACATGAAGAACTCAGTGTCAATTCCACTTATCACCCCTAACTAATGGTTTGTATGATCCAGACTAGAGGGTCTGATGAGAGCATGTGTGCTCATTCAGGGTGATACATAGAGACAACTTTTTTTTTTGGTCGGCATAGATGTGATGTTAACCACCATAGCCTATATCAGGATGTAAGAAGTTCTATAAGGAGGGTGTGTCAGTCACCACTTCATTAAGATGATGTTGGTGAAGGAGGCCTCACGAAGGTCAGAAAAGAACCACAGTGTGTGCAGATAAAGTCGCTTGATCGAGCAATGGCTGAGAGAGAGCCCAAGGGTGACATGAGTCACGAGCTGATGCAAAGCAGACTGACATGCAGTTCATTCTGGGAGAATATAATGTGAAAATCTGACCTCCCTAAGCTACAACTGAGAAAGTTGAGTCCCCGATATATGGGTCCATTTGAGATGGATTGGTAGAGATGGCTATGTTTAGCCTTGCCCCTCAGGATAAGTTGAGGTGTAATGTATTCCATGAGTCTGATCTAGAGCACTATGTGAGGTACCCAAGCCATGTGTTGAGCCTTGAACCCATTCAGCTTTTGAGAGGCTGAAATGTCCTGAGTCATCTATGATGGTACGATCTACCAAGGTAAGAAAGAACTCAGATGGAAGAATATGAGATGATGAAGGTTCTTGGGAAGCACCATGGAAAGGGTGAGGCCACATGGGAGCCATGATGGACATCAGAAAGTCTTATGCTGAATTGTTTGTTTGCTTGATGGAATTTTGGGGACAAAATTCCTATAAGAGGGGAAGGATGTTACAACCCCAGTTTTGGGTTCTTTTGGTGAGAAATTTAATTTCTCATATTAAAGAAATTGGAAAAAATAATGATATAATTTGTTTTGAATAAATGAGTTTCGTTTACAATAGCCTTGATGATTGTGTTGTGGGCTTTATTGGCTATTGGGCCCAATAACAAGGAAATTCAATTAGTAAATGAATAACTGAGTTTTTGAGAAAAGAAAGGTGTGGAAACCTCTAGAAGGCAAAAGAACTTAATCCAAAGGTGGATTTCGTGCCATATGGGTTCCTTGGGTCCCAAGGAGTCAAAAGTTGCAAAGATAATGCAATAAGAAAAGAAAAGATCAATTAAGTTTTTCTTTAATAAGAAAGAAATTGAAAACAATGGTAAAATGTGGAAAATAATGAAAAGAGGTGGTCCTTTGTGGATTTTCGTATCCCAAGGATTCTTAATGATAAAAGGAATACCAATGAGGAAAATAAAAGAGAAATAAAGAGAAATCCTAAAAAAGAGATATTTTAATAAGAAAAAAACAAGATAATGAAGAATAATTCATTTAGAGGCATCTAGAAGGATAATGAGTATCCAATAAGGAGGATTTCGAAATAATAGAGTTTCTTGGGATCCAAGGATTCCCAATGAAGAAAGAGGAAAGAGAAAATACCTATAAAAGAAAATAAGAATATAATGTGAATACATTATTAATGGATTATGTGGTATTGTTAAAAAGGAAATAGTTGCTACTAAAGGAAAATAGAAATTCATGCCCATGGGTTAAATAGCAAATATAAAGTGAATAATGAAAGGATTTTCGAATTCCTATATATCCAAAAATATAGAATATCCAAAGGACGAAGAAGAAAGAGAATATTACTTCTCATTTAAGGTTTTGGTTTCCTATTTGGAAAGGGATTCTTTGATTCATGAATAGTCATCTTAGGGCATGGATACTCACCCTATATAAAGGGGTAAAGCCCTGGTGCTAGTCTAAGAGAGAGAGAGATCTCACACTCTCCTCCTTGCTCTTTCCATGGAAAACCTAACCGAGGGTAGGGATCTAACCCTAGAGCAACACATGTGTGTTTTGTGGTCTTGCTTGAGGTGGGAATCCTCCACGACCACCCAGGACCACTTGGATACCGCCCCATCGACCACGACTTCATGCAGCTGTAGCTACATGGCTGCAACGATGACCATGCTTGGAAGGTCGAGTGCTCATGCACTAGCCAACTAAATTGTGACTTGGACGGTGCCCTAGGTGCGACCAAGGGCAGGGAAGCTTGGGCGGCCATCAGCGGCGGTCTGTGGGCCCTAGGAAGGAGGTGGCACACTCACATAGCCCTGCACGTAGCGGCTAGGGTGGCAGCCATCGGGCTGGTGAAGGTTGAAGAAGGGAGAGGCGCACTGGATGGTTCTGCCCTCCATGTTCTAAGGAAGCCAACCACTTAACCAAGGGCATTTCAGACTTTTCAAAATGTTTCAAACATAGACAAGCATGCGTTGCATGGGAGAGGCTACGTGGCGCCTCCCTATTGGCCAAAGTAAGTGGTTTTTGTAAAATTCAAAGTTAATTATTTGTAGCTCAGTTTAGCACGCATAAAATATGAAAGTTGCTCAAAAACAATGAGGGGAATCTAATAAAAATATAGTTTGAAGCTAATTCCTCTTGAAATTTGAAAAGTAGTGTAAGTTATCAACTTTAATGAATTAAAGATTAAGAAATCCTATTTTGAGATGATTAATATAATTAGAAGGGTTTAATGGATGATTAAAGTTGAAATTAGCATGTTAATCATGAAAAGGAAAATTAGGAACAAAAAGGATGAAATTTGCACGTAAATAGTTTGATTTAGAGTTTCATGCGCATGTATATACTATAATGGACCTTGAAACTGTAATGATGGAAAATCCGACTATTAATGACTTTAATTGATTAATTTCATGATTAAAGTTGGAATATGCTAAATCTAAGCTATTTCGAGCATTAAAGTTCCTAATTGTGGTTAAATACCCTTAATGTGGAAATCAAGGTTTCCTAGTGGATAAAGGGTAGAATTAATGATAAATAACATTCATATGAGTATTAGAGCATAATGAACTACAAATTGATGATAAATGAGCATAATAACTTTGTCATAGATTGAAAAGGATAAAAATGGTAGCTTTAATGTAAAAGAAGCTTAATGGACTTAATTGATGGTTATTTGTTCATTAATCTGGAATTAAGGTTATGTGTTTGTAAAAGGTAACCTTAATAACTTTCGTAAAGGATAGATGAGAAATTAGGGTTTAAAAAGAGTAAAGGGAAGTAAAACCCTAATTGCAAAGTAAACACTAAAAAGAGGAATGAAAACCCTAAAAAGGAATAGAAACCATAACTAGCAAGATGGTTTGGATAGTTTTTGATAAAAAGGAATTGGATGTATATTTCAGGATTGAACTGTGTACTTGCTTGATTCTAGATTAATTGCTTGTTTGGACTATTCCTGCATCTGAGTCTGCCTGATAGGTATGTGGTTACAGTTATGAATATCTCGAGTTAGTTTTCCAAGGTTTTCTGAAGTTTTCATTGATGACTTGAATTAACTGTTGGATGAATTTAATTGTTGCAAACTATAATGAGGATATGTGTAATGACCTCGTCTCCCGGTAACCCCCATATAAGGGAGACCCGAAGGTCAGAGCCGTTATTCAATTAACAGGATCAAAGGTTCGATAAATAATCAATAACACATATTAAATTCTACCAACTATACTGAAATATAGTAAAAATAAAAACTTTTCATACCTTTTTAAAATTGGGATTTCTAAACTTCTATCCACACAAATACAAATCTAACTAATCCTCCTTTACACTTCAATTCTCATTTGATTCCACATATGCCACTTTACTGTTTGTTCTTTTCATTGTACCTAAAACGCCAAAAAACAAAACGTCGGTCAGCAAGAAGCTGGTATGTGGGGGAAACAATAATCATGCAACTATACTAACAAAGTAATAAGAAAATTATCATTTAATAGCCAAGATTACATTTTAAACCATACTACTCAATCCTTGCCTATCCCCTATCTCTGTACCATCCCTACAGTGGACATGGATACTACCTCTCTCATATGGTAGATCCTTACCCCCATGGCCCTACCACACAGGTAGCCAATTCCTAGGGTTATGGAGTCGCATGGCCCTAACCAAAGGTAGCCCAATCCCTGACTCATGATGACTTGATGGTCCTACCCCATTGGTAGCCATTTACTAAGTCATTTAATGACCTGATGGACCTACCCCATTGGTAGCCATTTACTAGGTCAATCTATAAAGCTACAGAGGGGACTAGCATCTGAGCTAGTAGGCACATCTCTTATGTGATAGTCATATTCACATTATAATTTGCATGAATTAAATTCATCCAACAATTAATTCAAGCCACGAGGTAAACATCGATAAAATCCTCGGAAAACTAATGCGAGATAATCATAAGCATAACCACATACCTGTCAAGTTGATGTGAGACAGAAATAATCCAATCAACCAATAGGAAAGCAAGCATTCAATAAGATCCTGAAACAATTATACAATTTCCTTTTATTACTCATGTCATTAAGATCTATTAAATCTAGCTCGCTTCCTAGGGTTTCTAGTCCACTTTTAGCGTTTCCATTGCAATTAGGATTTCATTATTACTTTTTCTACCACCAACCCCAAAATAGAAAAACCACTCATAAACCCTAATTAACTTGTCCCATATCTCTTAACATGCTTATGATCAACAATTATCAACCTATTTCCAAATAATTCGATTTATTCAAGTTAATCATCTTCATTACCCTAGATTAGGGGTTCTACATGCATTATCATGGATTCATGAATTAAAACACCGAAACATTATCTAAATCAGATTCAAACCTCACTTTATGTCTCAACAAGTTATTAATACTTGATTTAACCCATTAAACACCTATATTTGGGTTTATAAGCCCATTAAAGCTCATTAACATATCAAAATTCCAAATTAGGTTATTGAATACATGGATGATCTACTTATACATCAAAACGTCCTTTCATTCACAATGGGTCATTTTGCTTGTAGATTATCCATATTAATATTCTCAATTTCATAGAATCATCAAATTAGGGTTTTCCACATTATAAAGCATCATGATTAGCAACCTTAACCACTTTTCAAACTACGATCAGATTCAGGTTCTAAAACTAATTTTAATGGATTCCTTATATTTTTCTGATCAAAAAGCATATATAGTTTGCCTTATTCCGAGCTATTGATAATTAGTTATGAAATCGCAAAGGAATCACCTTTAGGACCAATCATGAGGCGACACACATCCTTTTCCTTCCTTTTTTTCCTTTGCAGCAATTCCTAGCTCGCAGATTCTTCTCTGACCCGCCTAACCCATCACCCGGGTCCGGAAGCCCCCTGTCTTCTTCACAACTAGCACGCGGATAGGGGTTTCCGCTCCCCTATTTACTCTGCAAAACATAGGACGATGACAATGGCTGGGCGGCGCCCACCTAACCCACCGCGGCGCCTCCTTGCGACCGGAGTAGTTGCGCCCTCATAGCCTCTGCTTGTGGGGTACCGCCGCGTAGGATCTTCCCTAGGGTTGTGACCATGAGACCCCTCTGCGTCACCTATACCTTGCCTACGACCACCTGTGCGAGCGGCAGCCATGCCGGTCAACTGGCAACTTGACTCCCATTTCAATGGTCAAAACTTCTCAGCTTCTTCATGCAAACTTGACAAAATGTTTAGGGATCTTGCACAAGGTTTGTAGCCCCTCCCTTATATAGGAGATATCAACTTGTGTACCCCCCTCCCCCCCTATTTGGGGAAAACATATACAAAGAAGGAAAGTCCTTCAAAGCTAGGTCAGTTGGAAGGGGAACTTGTTCCCGAAGCCATCAGGACTGTCTCTAATCCCGCCCAATGATCGTTCATCAAGAGAATCCAAATCGAACCAGACTGTGCCTATTCTCGATTTTTCTCAACTAGACAAAGAGCAGCCATGGTTGGATCTGGGATCAACGGCTATTAAGCCTCGTGCCAAGAACAAGGTTTCCGAAGAATGTGACATTTAAACCAAACCTCTTTACATTAGGAATTTATCCAAAAATCATATCTCTTAAACCGTGTATCCAATTGATCCCAAATTTTAAGGGAAAGTCTATAAAGACTTAATCTAAATATATTCCAAGTTTGAAACCGAAACTCACAAGGAATATCTCCTTTCTTTTATATGCAAGTTATTCTTTAATAAACCAAATTAATTGATATTTCCTCTTTATTTTTCCATTATCTTATCATCTTGTATTCCTTGGACCTCAAGGAACCCCAAAGGTATGAAATATCCCATTGGGAAAAACCCTTTTCCTTTTAATTTTGTATTTATCCTTTTCTTATATTCCTCCTTTTATTAAGCAAATCCCTTTTTTATTTCTCTTTTCTTATTTCTTTCATTAGCAATTACATGTAAACGAAATTTACTCAATTGTGGCCACTTATTCCACATTCTAGAGATTTCTATATAATTCTCATAAATACTTTGCTTAATATTCATTATCTTGTATCTTTTTTTCTAATATTTGGACTTTTCTTCTTTTCTTCTCTTTTATATCCATTATTGGATTAATATAATAATAGGAACCAAGAAATTCCCATCAACGTGGGCCAATTTGGATATTTCACGGCTCTGCTAGGGTTTCATGCGTGGCGGTGGGTTCGGCGGCCGAGGAGGCCGGGGTGGACGAGGAAGTTTCGGTGGAACTCGACCACCGGAGACAGCGATGAGGGAGGAGGAACAACTGACGGACGATATGGAAGGTATGGAGGGGGCTATTGGTCTCGATGAAGTCAAAGAAGACGTGACTTCAGAAACTACTGCGGCAACATCTACTGAACTTGAGGGAGGAAAGGACGAGCAGGAGCCGGTGGTGATCGAAAACTCTGACAAGTCGACGAGCTTACACAATAATCCACTGGAGGATTCTGTTCGGGCGAGTAAGAAGCAATCTCAGCATGAGATCCACAGAAGACTGGGAATTTCCTTGAACTTTACTGAACATAGAAAGGACGTGGCGAGTAATAAAGGAGCCAGCGAAGGAGGAGGCAACAGCCCACCGATGCTGGAAGATTTCCTAACCTTACAAAGCGGGAAAGGCGGGGAAGTGGCAACGGAAGAAGCAGTCCCAAGAAAAGTTGTATTTTATAAAGACATCGTCTCTGACGGAGACGGAAGCGGCAAGCTGCCGTTCCTCAGCTTCGATGATCCAAACGCAAAGCTTCTCAAGCAAGATATCAGAACATGCATGATACAAGGAACACCGACGTTCAAAATTGAACAGGAGCGGTTCGAAGCACTAATGAGGTCATGGACGTACGCGGTCATGGTGAAGGTTATTGCTAGAAACGTCGGTTTCCTCACGTTGCAGGATAGAATCAAGGCCATGTGGAGACCGGGTGGAGCTTTCAAACTCATTGATCTGGAGAACAACTATTTCATAGTACAACTGAAGCGAGAAGACGACTATCTGACGGCTCTTACAGGAGGACCGTGGCCATTGATGGGGTCCTACCTTTGTGTGCAACCTTGGGATCGATCATTCTCACCTTCATCAGCTAACCCTAAACACATGGTTGTTTGGATTAGGATCCCGCGATTGCCTATATTTCTCTACCAAAAACAGTTCCTTGAGGAAGTCGGTGACATGATAGGAACAACAATTAAGGTGGACTCCAATACTGATCAGAAACGGAGGGGGAAATTCGCAAGAATAGCTGTGAAGTTGGACACCAGCAAACCATTGGTGCCGGAAATAGTAGTTCAAGGGGTGAGGTACAACATTGAATACGAAAACCTAACAAGCATATGTATGTTCTATGGGAAGATCGGTCATCTAGCGGAGGAATGTGTGGAACGCAAGAAGACTATAGAAACCCAGACAAGTGCCGGGAAGCAACCAGAGGGAGCGGAGGCAGCTGTGAGACCTTTGGGTAACTTCTCGGAAAACCTGCATGCTCAACCATTCATCAGGCGGTCTAGGAAGGAACAAGATGCACAAGGAAGGAAGGGTGGCATTCCAACAACCAACCGGTTCATAGATTTAGACGCAGACGAGGAACAGCCGCAGGGCCCGGTACTGGAAGGAAACGTCGGTCTGAAACCAGGATTCAAATGGCGATAGTGGAAGGCTTTGAACAAGAAGAAAAGAACAGTCGAGGAGGTCAACAGAAGCTACAATACCAAGACTCAGAGTAAAGGGGAGCAGCAGCGAACGGTTGGAACAGAAAAAAAACATAAGGCGGTCGTGATTGAAGGTGAGAATACAGTGATTATCCCAGAGGGGGAGGCCGATCAACTGGAAGGATTCACCTTTGTGATGGGGGGAACGGAGATGAGAAGGACACATGTGATTAGCCCCAGTAAGTCGATGTCGTTCGGGGCATCAGTTGGGATTCACCTCAGGAATAGGAAGGTAATTAACTCGAAGGATCTATCGAGGAACGGACCACGTAAGAAGAACAGAAGGAACGAGGAGGCACTGGAGGAAAACGTACCGGGACCAGAGAACCCGAGACCTACACAAATGGTTACCCAATGAAAGTGGCCACATGGAATGTATAGGGTATCTGCGGTAAGGATACCCAAAACACAATACGAGATCTAACTCGGATCTACAAGATCGATGTTCTTGCTGTGTTGGAGACTAGAACTAGCGGAGCGAACGCGGATAGAATTGTGGCGTCACTGGGGTATGATCGCTCTTAAACAGTCAAGGCAACCGGTTTCTCAGGAGGAATTTGGGTATTATGGAAGAATAGGATAGGGATGATGAAGATAGTAGTTGGGCATAAGAAATTCATACATTGTCGGATTAATAAATAGATACGGTTAACGCTTGTGTACGCGAGCACAAAATAGGCAGGAAGAAGACTGCTATGGGATCACTTACAAACTCTTGCAGAGACTTCGTCTTCACCTTGGTTGGTTGTGGGCGATTTCAATGTTGTGCTTCGAGCGGATGAAAAGGTGGGAGGTGAACCTATCTCGGCTAGCAGCTGCAGGGATTTTTCTCTGGGCCTTGCGAATGCTGGTCTCGAGGAGTTGGGGACTTCTGGTCCAAAAATGACCTTTAGAAGGGGGTGGTTGTCGGAGAAGCTTGATCGGGCAGTAGCCAACCAGACGTGGCTGGAAGTGTTTTCTTCAACTAAAGTGGAGGTTCTTCCGAGGATTAACTCGGATCACTCCCTGATTCTTATTACAACGGATGACAGAGCTAGGAAGTATGCACCTCACCCAAAGACGAGCACCATCTGGTGCATGAGGAAGTCCTTCCCGAGCTTCCTGCAGGAGAACTGGGATACCACCTTACCCTACCACGAGGCAGTGGCAAAAATGATGAAATGGTCTATCGACTGGGACAGGGCCGAACGACAACAGCTCACAGCAAGGAAAAGATTTTTGTTGAACGGGATAAACAAACTGCAATCGGAAACCAAAGAGAGGTGGGATGAAAGGCATAATGAGCAGATAATTGATATGCAGGTGGCTTACAACGACATCCTCAATGTTGAGTGCGATGAATGGAGGAAAAAGGTGCACTGCGACTGGATGAAAGCAGGATATGCTAATACCAAATACTTTCACTCGCTGGTGAGAGCCAAAAGACAGAGAAACAAGATAACGAGACTAAAGATGGATGAAGGTGTCTGGGAGGAAGACGAGAGAGCAATCAAGACTATGGTGAGGAGCTTCTTTATCAATCTATTCAAGAGAACGAAGATGTGAAGAAGAACAGAAGCCATCGCTGCATTTGCAGGCACCTTCCCGCGACTCCAAGCTGAGGAGACGGTGCGTATGGGGCAACCACCAACCAAGGAGGAGATCAAAGACGTGTTGATGAAGATGAACCCCATCAAAGCTCCAGGACCCAATGGTGTAGATGCCGGTTTCCTTCAAAGGAACTGGGATCACTGGGCGAGTCCATCAAGCTAATGATTTCTAATTGTTTTGCAGGAGAATCGATTGTTGATAAATTAGCAAATGCTATGATGGTCTTGATTCCCAAAACGCAGTCCCCAGAAAATTGCAGCCAATTGAGGCCAATTGCTCTGAACAATGTAGAACTCAAGCTGTTATCCAAAATCATGGTGGAGAGAATTAAACCGTACTTGCCCGATTGGATTTCACCTGCCCAAAGTAGCTTTGTGTCGGGGAGGAGAATTACAGATAACATTATCTTAGTCCAGGAGCTTTCTCACTCAATGAGAACAAGATCAGGGAAGAATGCTGCCATGGCCATCAAAGTCGATCTCTCAAAGGCGTATGATCGCATGGAGTGGGAATTCATAGAAGATACACTACGTCGAACAACTATTCCAGCACATATGATCACCATCATTCTTAATATCATCAAGGCAGGGGAGATCTCAATCAACTGGAACGGCGAGAACCTCACACCATTCAAAGCATCCAGGGGGGTATGACAAGGCGATCTGTTATGCCCATACATTTTTGTTTTATGCCTGGATAGGCTAAGCCAAACGATCACAATACATGAACAGGAGGGAAGCTGGAAGCCTTTCAGAGCTGCACGAAGAGGCATAGGAGTTTCTCACGTCTGCTTCGCGGACGATCTCATCCTGTTTGGAGAGGCAACAACTCAACAAGCCCGTACCATGATGAAGGTTTTGAAGAGCTTTGAACGAGCGTCTGGACAGATGTTAGCCAAGGAGAAATCTGCTATCTTCTTCTCTACAAACACACCGTCGATGAAAAGAAGGGCAATTACAAGAATTACGGGCATACGCCAAGTGATTAATCTAGGGAAACATCTGGGAGTCCCGATTATTCATGAGAGACCTAAGAAGGAACTGTATCTGGACATTATCCACAAGATTGAAAACCGTATATCATCCTGGGCGAACAACTCTTTCTCACTAGAAGGAAGGGCCACATTGGTTAAATCGGTGCTTAACACTCTCCCGGTTTATTTGATGCAGTCGACGGTCTTGCCATTGGCAGTGTGTGATGAAATTGATCTAGTGATCAGAACTTTTCTCTGGAAAGGGGAGATGAAACAAAACGGCATCCATCTTGTGGCTTGGGACAAGGTAACGTCCTGCAAAGGAGAAGGTGGGCTTGACATCAAGAGGGCGAGAGATCAGAATGAAGCTGTAATATAGAAAACCTGTTGGGACTTTATGTCAAACAGGAATATGGTCTGGAAGCAGGTGATGAAGGAGAAATACTGGCATAAAACAAATAAAGGAAGGACATGCGCGACGAGGCTGTGGAGATCGCTCATACGGATACATGATGAGCTGATCACTGACACCGGGAGGATCGTTATGTCAGGAGCTAATACTAATGTATGGACGGATAAATGGGTGGAAGGTGGTTGTCGTCCAGCACTGAAGCAAGGCAGAGAAGTCTCGGCGAAGCTAAACGACTTGAAGGTTGAGTCAATGGTGGACTTGCACGGCAATTGGGACGTGGAGTTCCTCCATTACTGGTTTACTGACAGCTCAGCACAGCTCATTCTTTCGATGCCTCCACCGGATCCTAAAGCTGGTCCAGACGAGCTGTGGTATCTGTCGGACAAAGCAGGGAGCTTCTCTTCAAAGCAGATTTACAGAAACCTGCAACAGGCGCACTCGACGAAGACACTGGGGCGGTAGAAGACTATTTGGCGTCTCCAGGTGCCGGAGAGGGCCAAGATGCTGCTTTGTCTAGGGCTACATGGTGGCTTAATGACAAATGAGGCAAGGATGAGGCAAGGATTCACAGAGGATTCCCTCTACCCGAGATGTAGAAGAAACAATGAATCACTTATGCACCTCTTCGTTAATTGTCCGGAAAGCAGGAAAATTTGGACACTAGTAGAGAATGCTACCCAATCTAAACTGATGACTGGTACATCGTTCGAGCAATGGTTGTAGACTAACCTAAGGAGGAAGAAGGATAGCTCACATTGGAACATCTGGGTTGCAGTGACCATGTGGAAGATATGGGGAAGAAGATGTGCAGTGGTCTTCTGGGAAGATGGTATTAGCACGAAAGCTTTGTTTAATACAATCAAGCAAGATGTGATGATCTGCAGGAAAGCTTTTCCTATAAAGAAGGAACCGATAACACCTACGGCAGACACACCATGGAAACTGCCGGAAAGGGGAAACATCAAACTCAATGTGGATGCATCTGTTAAGAAGAACGCAATGGCTTCAGCTTATGTAATCAGAGACCATGCAGGACGGTGGTTGGGAGGAGGTTACGATCAGGGCCATATCACAAACGTCCTCAAGGCAGAAATGAGGGCCATCACCATTGGTATTCAGGAGTGCAAGGACGAGCCAACAACCTACAGGTAGATTCGGACAGCAACAAAGCGATCAACATGGTGCAAGGCAGAATGGAGACCCCTGTCAGCTGCAAACAAGAGTGTAGATACATCAGGAAGCTGGCAAGTTCGTTCAATTCAGTTGAATTCAGCTTCCAACGAAGATCTGGTAATAAGGTAGCAGATTTCTTAGCGAAATGGGGTACAAGTAGAAATGAAAATCAGGCTAGGTGGTCACAATGTCCTGAGTTTCTCCTTGAGGTAATCAAAGGGGATGCTACTTTGGGTCACCATGTAATAACAAACGAGGATGAGCCTGTACTGAGGGAACATGATGAATAATATGCCTCCCTTTTATATAAAAAAAAATAGGGAGATTTGCAAAGAAATCCATTCTTCTGACACAAAGCATACAACCTTTTTAATTAAGTCCAAATTCACATAATCATTACATTTCAATTATGAAAACATATGAAAAATTGGGGGTTGTAACATCCTTCCCCTCTTATAAGAATTTTGTCCTCAAAATTCCATCAAGCAAGCAAACAAACAGGATAATCCTTTCTTATGTCCATCAGGGCTCCCATGTGGATTTATCCTTTCCATGGTGCTTCCCAAGAACCTTCATCATCTCATATTCTTCCATCTGAGTTCTTTCTTACCTTGGTATTTTGTACCCTCATAGGTGACTCAGGACATTTCAACCTCTCAAAAGCTGAATAGGTTCAGGGCACAGTACATGGATTGGGTACCTCACATAGTGCTCTAGATCGGACTCATGGAACACATTACTCAACATGTTATCCTTAGGGGCAAGGCTAAATACAACTATCTCCACCAATCCATCTCAAATGGACCCATATATCGGGGACTCAGCTTTCTCTACTGTAGCTTAGAGGGGTTGGATTTTCACATCACATATTCTCCCATAGTGAACTGCATTTCAGTTTGCTTTGCATCAACTCGTGACTCATGTCACCACTGAGCTCTCTCTTGGCCATTCCACGATCAAAGCGACTTCACCTACCCACACTATGGCTCTCTTCTAACCTTCCTGAGGCCTCCTTTACCAACATCATCTTAATGAAGTGGTGACTGACACAACCTCCTTCTTGCATCTTGATAAAGGCTATGGTGGTTAACATCACATCTTAAGAACTGCCTCTTTGTATCACCCTAAACAAGCACACTTGCTCTCATCAGACCCTCTAGTCTGGATCATACTGTCCATTAGTACGGGGTGATAAAATGTACTATTTTTGAGATCTTCATGTATCTACTTCCACCTTATGGAAGCGAACCTTGATCATACCCAAGAACTTTTGAACTCACATCATGGTATGGTTGAACCATCTTTTCTCTTAAGTAGTTCAACCAAATCTATCTCATGACAGTACTCTTCCTTTCTCATGTCATCTAGGTAAGGTGATCTACCATAACCCATATTGGATCTCGACCTTCCTTGGCCCAGGGGGAGACTCACAACATCCACCGTGATGAACTCCCATTCCCTCTCATGAACTCTTTATACTTTATATCCATGTACTGGGTTACTGGTGTTCGTCCTTCGCCTCCGAGCTTGCATGGCCACATGCTACATGCAACTTTGTTTTAAGCATCCAAAGTGCTACTATCACTCACTATCTTTGTAGTTTCACGGTGTGTGGTGATCTTAAAATCATGATTTCCTATATATCATGATTTCTCAAGATCGATTCCTGAAAAGCACTAAACCACTCTCATCAGGGTTTTATTACCTTCCTATCCAAAGAAGTGTATCCAGAGTTCTACAACCATCCTTCTATCACATCAAGAACTAGGCTGGCTATCCAAAAAACCACTAATATTGTTCAATAGATCTCGTTATATCAGAGTTTTAGCTAAACTTATCCCTTTTTCTCAACTTAAGGTTAGCCTAACAACCTCAACTTCTTCTAGCTTCCAACTAAACTAGGCAGCTATATCTCAACCAGAGCATTCATTATCACTCCTTATCCTTAGGTGTTAGGTAATGTCGAAGTCATACACCTCCATGTATTATACTCATCATCTCATCTCAAACTCTAAGTTTGTCTTCATCAAGAAACTCTGAGCTCATCCTCATGGTGATCAAACTCAACCTCGGTTAACTTGCAAATTCCACATAGCTCTTGATAATACATCCTCATAAGATGACTACACTATTCCTCTTAGTGTTTGCGAACCATCCATGTATCATTCACTCCACCAGGGTATGTTATCCTCTCTGTAGCAAAGCCTCAACTCACACCATCCTTATCCTTGGTGTATGGCATGCGTACTGTCCCATCTCTTACTCCCATAATAAGAGAAAATAAGCATTTTGTTGCAGTCCAAATACAAAGTTCTTCCTGTTCCAAGAGTAGAGATGGTACATCCCACCTTGCCATTACACCTTTAAATCTAAATTGAAACGTGAAACTCATGTCTTTACATCACAAACATCATGATATCAAAATTACTTCCATGGAAAACTGGTCTGGAACCTACTTGGGTCACCACACAATCCTTGGTCATCTCCTCTAGGTCTATAGGGAGCCAACACTTTTGGGGTCATTCCTCTTCCCTCATGCATCAGAGAGTGCCCTACTCATCTGCCCTTTGGGTCCCATGAGTTCATGAAGGTGATCAACCTCCTAACCCATGGCCCTCAGATAATGATAGTTTTTACCTCCTGACCCTATGGTCAGGTGCAACTAGGGAATTAGGCAACACCTACTTCCATTAGTCTTATCCCTACCTGACCCTAGGATAGACTTAGGATTATATCATAGTACATGATCAACTTAGAACCTTACCCAATCCTTCATCATCTCTCTCTGCATTCTTGGGATGTCTTTCATCCTTTCTCAGGGATCTTGGTGACCTACCTACCTTGGTTAGGCCCCATACCGGTTACCTCCATGGTAACACATCTGCATGCACCTAGAGATGGCTATTTATGGGTCTACAGGTTCATTCTCATACCATGTACTTTTCACCTAGCTTTTCAAGATCCTCATAAACCTCCTTAGGTTACCTCAAAACCAACAAAATTGGTATACACCCTACAAAAAGGGTCCCTCTCCCAGGATGGGAGGAAACTACACCCTGATAACAACAGTCACAAACGTCCTTATGTTTAGGGTATGCATCCACATGAGCATGATTAGCCCTAGCAAGCTACTAAGGCATAAGAAGACACTTACCAAATCATGCTAGGTCACACTTGTTCTCATCCTCAACATTAGACCAACTGTGATGGAGTGGACTTTTAGAATCCTAAAATGTCCAATGGTATAAGTGAGTTCTTGCATGTGGAGTTGCTATGAGAGTCCCTAATGTTTTGTCAAAGTTTGGAAGTCAAGTGATATTAATATCACGTTTTGGATCCCTATGTTCATGCCTTTTTGAGTGAGCAAACAATAAGTTTTAGACACCTAATTCGTGTACAAGGTAGATTGGGCTGCGTTAGATCTGTGGTTAAAGTTTGATGGCCATTGGAGTTTTCTGTACGAAGTTAGTTAGGTTTGAATACCATGTCATAATATGATTTTAGTGTATGTAGTTACCAAGTTTTGATTATTTAGATAGGCTTTGATCATATTTTAGTGTCATGCAAATCTTGTGTTGGATAAGCAGCGTGGCCTTTGTTGTTTTGGCATGCGATTGGATGATAGTATGTTGAGTAGAGGGCCACAGATCAATAGTGATGATCCGATAGAGTAGCACGTCTCTCGCCTTCGCGCCAAGTCAAGTAGTGGACGTGGGCAGATCCACGAGTCACCCACGATCACCATGTTTGAGGAGTACGGGGCTACATGTGTGGGTAAACAATCAGTTGCCTGCGAGGGTGATCACTCCGCCTACCCGCCTGACCAGAGTTGGAAGCAGTTCAGCGGAGGCTTTTGTGCCCGCGACAACCCCACACAGATCGTCGTCAGGGAGGACGACCATGGCGAAGCAGCACCTTGCCGCGGCGGCGCTTGAGGCGCAGTTGCGACAGCAGCGAGGAGAGGCAAGCAAGCTTGAGAAGCCAGAGGCTTGTGCCTCTGAGAGAAGGCTGTGATATGAAGCTAGAACGTGATCTTGGAGGCCGGCAACAATGGAAGATAGCAAAAGAGTTGTTGGCGCCATCAGAGGCCGACGAGGAGGAAGGACCTGCTGCTCGGCAGCGATGGCAGTTCTTGGTTGACCTTGCCCAGGCGGCGGCTTTGTCGTGGAAACAGAAAGTCCCGTTGCGGACTCGGCATGAGAGAGAGATGGAGGTGGCAAGATCGTGCATACCACGGAGGAGATCCTAGCTGCGGTGACGACGGCGCTTTCCAGGGGATCCCGATCAGGAGTAAGAGCAAAGGAGGCAGATCTGGAGTTACAAGGCTACTTCGGTGAGCCCGCGTGGAGGATATGAGGCTAGAGGAGGAGGACTCGCGGAGGTAGCCACAGAGGAGCTCTGTAGAGCCCTAGCCCCAGCGGCGCCCATCATTCCATTAGACGACGCACGCAAGCGTCGTGAGACGGAGGAAGAAAGGAGTTCCGGTCTGTTGCTTTGGACCGAACCCAGACCAAACCTAGGTGGCCCAGGTCAGACCGGCCGGCTCAGCACCAAGCTCATGAGATGAGTCGCGCCTCTCACAGGACATGTGGCAACACACCATTGGCAGAATAAGGTAATATTCCCAGAAATCTGCAGTTCTTCATTAATTCGTAGAAAATAGCCCGTTGATCAGAAAAATGCAAATAATACACTGTTTTTCTCAAAACAATGCATAGAACAATTTGGAACTATAATATCAGGCTTTTTATGCTCAAATCTTAGTGATATCATGAAATATGTGTAATGCTTGTTTAGTGGATAATAAATAGCGAATAATGACATAAAATTATGGAAAAATGTCAGTAACTCCATAATAATGTTTATAATACACCTGATGCCAAATATGGTCGTGTTGATGTACGAAATCATGTATTTTTCTTAATATGTCTAATTAGGGCTAATAACCCTAATACAATGCAATAAATGCACATATGCTCAATAAATGGTGGAATTTACAGAGTAATCTCATATCAGTATCTGGAACCTCAGAATTAAATATGAGATCGGGATGATACCCAAAATCCATGTTATACAATGATGTTTGCTCTTAATGTGATATAAACCCTAATTTGAGTAATGCATGTAACCCAGGGTTAATGTGTGACATAATGTTAATATGTTAGATGATGAACTTTGATAATGAGAGGTACTCTATAATATGACATCAGTAAGATAAATCTAAGACCAGAATGCAAGTAATGATGTGCATACCCTAATGAACTAAGATAAACCCTAATGAACATAGTTAGGGTTAAGATGAGATGCAAGATGATAAGAATCTGATGGTAGTATATGATCTTGTCTTAATCAGGTTTAACAAAGAAATAGATGACATGAGGAACATATGTGATTAGGATGTCTCTTTGGAAGGTACGCCATTACCTCTTATTTGGCTTATTATACAATATGCTTGCGTTATATGGTAGTACAAACTTGGCATATGATATCGATTGAAATGATTATTCTTGTATGATATGTTGCATGATTTTCCATACTTATTGCTATGAACACATGAAATATAAGATATCTGGTCCATTATATGATAGCACTAAATCTCTTTGGTAGAATAGTGCATTGATGAAAGTACTAAATCTCTTTGGCAGAATAGTACATGTGAGCACTAAATCTCTTTGGCAGAAAAGTGCATTTATGAAGTACTAAATCTCTTTGCCAGAATAGTACATGTGAGCACTAAATCTCTTTGGTAGAATAGTGCATGTGGTTGATCAAGTTACATATAATGGAAACGTGCCTAAAATATGTGTTCTCTTCTGATAACAAATATCTTTGTGCAACTATAAGCCTTTTCTTATATTTTGTTTAATGTTGCCAAGTATTAGTTTTATCTTATTGCCAAGATATGATGAGAGGTATATAAAAAGACACGTAGGCGTACTCAGTGCAATATTCTTGAAATATTGTGCTGACGTGTACCGCATGTAATCTTTTGTATAGGTTGTGGTTATGCTCTTGAAGATCCAGGATAGTTGAGAGTTGTGTGGCGAGCTGATGTACAAGTGGACATGTTGTCTTAAGATCCTGTTGTTTAGATGTAGTACATGTATATGTTTAAGTTTTCTGTTCAATATGTAATATCAAATGTTGTAACAATTCATGTTGTAATTATATGTTGAATGGTGAACAGGTGTTGTGGTTTTATTATTGTTCATGTACATGTGCTACTGATGTATGTTCCTTCTGACTCCCTTGAGTTTCTTCTCCTTAGCCTAGTGTGGGATGTTTAAATTGGGATTCTCGCTGAAGTGAGGGTTTCAATTTCTACGTCTCACATTAGATTAAGTTTTAGAAAATCCGGGGACGCCATAGGTGGTATCAGAGCATGAACAATAGCAAAGCCTGACATTTGCTCATTATGCAACTCAAAACTAAAGAACCTTGAACTTAATAATCTTTAGGGTTAGATTAGTTGTCTTTTAGAGACTAGATCTTACCTAGCCTCTAGGTTAGCACCTAGATGTCCGAGAACTAGGTCTAGACTAGTGCTTGTTGAGTAGCAAGTCCTTAGATGTCGTTCTTTCCTTGTGGTGCAGCGGTATGGGACGTTGCACTATTTGGAAATGGCATGCATCAAGGGAAGAGAGACCCTAGACATATGGTGCACGTTGTCTAGAGTAGCTACACTAGTCTACACCATGTTCTCACCCTTTTCACTAGTTTTCATGACACTGGACTCTCTACTATGTGTGGGACACTCGTTTCAGGATTTGGTTTTTGATTCCAGTCGGATCGAACCTCGATAGTTTTCTCTGACGTTTGTTTTATCAGAGAAAAACTATATAATATTTTATTATGTATATGTATTACAAAAATGTGTCCCCACACATGTACGAGTAGGAGGTGGTCATGAAACCTAAGTGAAAGTGAATGACATCAGTCTAGAAGAGAGAGTAATTCTAGATTAGATGTCTAGAGCCTTGTTGGAATATATGATAGATAGACTAGATGGAATAAGTTTTGATGATATGATGTTAGTCTTATATAGATGACATAAGATGGTTATGATGATATATGTTTGTTTTTGAGGATTTGAGATGAGTTTTGATGATGCAAGTATGCCTTCTTTTATGAGATAAGATAAGCTAAGTTAAGAGAAGATGTGAGTCAGCATGAGCCTCAAACTCTTTTACAAAGGAGGACCTCTAGTGTTGGGACCCGTCTTGGGGTTAGCTCAAGAGAGAGCGAGACCCACAGGGAGAAGGTCAAAGAACCTTGACTCCATGATATGAGAAATATGAGATATGTGATATGATATGTCCTAAACTAGACTACTCCTGAGTGATTGAGTTGAGTTTCTTTCTGTATGATTCATATAGTTTTGTTGAACCCTAGATGTCCTTGGGAGGACCAAACCCTAGAGACAGAGAGAGGCTGGATACATGTGCATACGTGAATATGAATATGAGTGCCTACCATCTGGGTGAGGGAGAGAGACCAAGACCCTGGAGGAGGTAGCTATGTTGGTTTATGTGAAGCCTCATGCTCGGGTTGGTGGTTTCCCACATAGGAATCTAGTGGTGTATATGAGAGAGTTTTGGGTAACCATGTTTCATGGGTAAAAGCTGAGAAAAGAATGTCATAACATGTTTGGTTTGTGCTTATGTGGCTAGATCTTGTATAGTTGATCACTAGTGCCAATGAGGTATACCTAATAACTGTAGACCAAGAGGAAAGATAAAGTATGTGCATATGAGCTACTCATAGAGTTGAGTTAGTTCACATAGACTGAGCATGACACTACTCTCATGATATGGGTTAGGAGAACCTCAGTTAGACTAGATAAAGTTTTGATATATGTTTGATTAGCCACTCACATAAGTTTATTTAGCACAACCATGATATAATAAAGGTAAGGATGTGTTTTAATCTTGAGATATGATACATGGTTATGATACGATGGGAACCTATAGATGGTTTAATATATATATCAATGCATAAATGGTTAACCATATGCTTTAATAATGATGATAGTGTGATAGTGTTGGTTAATATTGTGATAAAATCACTAGTAAATGTTGTAATTTGTTATGAGCAATAAAACAAGATCATATGAATGAAACATGTTACATGAGGTAATCCCAGTGCTTAATAAAGATGAAATACCTAGTTTGATAATTAGCCCAACATAATGTTGATGACACCTTGATGTATGAGTTAATCTTAGTTAACTCCTTCAGAACATGGTGATATGATGTGGGAACCCTAATGCATGGGTAACGATAAGAATGCGATCCTAACTAATGAGATATGTCATGACATAACCTAAGTTTCTAAACCTTGAGTTTAACCTTGAATGGAGTGTTTGTGCACCCAAGATGGTTGTAAACCTCCTAATAGTGCTTTGGATACATGGTTCTAGGTAACCTTTGCGAATAGGTTACACATAGAATAGTGCCTACATGTTGATGAAGACATGGTAGTTTTCCTTGGAGTACGAGTATGGTTGACTTTCGAGGATGAAAGTTCTTTTAAGATGTATATGATGTGACGAAGTGGGTTTTCTGGCTTAATTCCAAGGACGGAATTTCTTTAAGGTGTGTAGGATGTGATGGAGTGGACTTTTAGAATCCTAAAATGTCCAATGGTATAAGTGAGTTCTTGCATGTGGAGTTTCTATGAGAGTCCCTAATGTTTTGTCAAAGTTTGGAAGTCAAGTGATATTAATATCACGTTTTGGATCCCTATGTTCATGCCTTTTTGAGTGAACAAACAATAAGTTTTAGACACCTAATTTGTGTACAAGGTAGATTGGGCTGCGTTAGATCTGTGGTTAAAGTTTTTTGGCCATTGGAGTTTTCTGTACGGAGTTAGTTAGGTTTGAATACCATGTCATAATATGATTTTACTGTATGTAGTTACCAATTTTTGATTATTTAGATAGGCTTTGATCATTTTTAGTGTCGTGCAAATCTTGTGTTGGATAAGCAGCGTGGCCTTTGTTGTTATGGCATGCGATTGGATGATAGTATGTTGAGTAGAGGGCCACAGATCAATAGTGATGATCCGATAGAGTAGCACGTCTCTCGCCTTCGCGCCAAGTCAAGTAGTGGACGTGGGCAGATCCACGAGTCACCCACGATCACCATGTTTGAGGAGGACGGGGCTACATGTGTGGGTAAACAATCAGTTGCCTACGATGGTGATCACTCTGCCTACCCGCCTGACCAGAGTTGGAAGCAGTTCAACGGAGGCTTTTGTGCCCGCGACAACCCCATACAGGTTGTCGTCAGGGAGGACGACCATGGCGAAGCAGCACCTTGCCGCGGCGGCGCTTGAGGCACAGCTACGACAGCAGTGAGGAGAGGCAAGAAAGCTTGAGAAGCCAGAGGCTTGTGCCTCTGAGAGAAGGCTGTGATATGAAGCTAGAACGCGATCTTGGAGGCCGGCAACAATGGAAGACAACAGAAGAGTTGTTGGCGCCATCAGAGGCCGACGAGGAGGAAGGACCTGCTGCTCGGTAGCGATGGAGGTTCTTGGTTGACCTTGCCCAGGCGGCGACTTTGTCATGGAAACAGAAAGTCCCGTTGTGGACTCGGCATGAGAGAGAGAGGTGGAGGCGGCGAGATCGTGCATACCGCGGAGGGGATCCTAGCTGCGGCGACGACGACGCTTTCTAGGGGATCCTGATCAGGAGTGAGAGCAAAGGAGGCAGATCTGGAGTTACAAGGCTACTTCGGTGAGTCCACGTGGAGGATATGAGGCTAGATGAGGAGGACTCGCGGAGGTAGCCACAGAGGAGCTCCGTAGAGCCCTAGCCCCAGCGGCGCCCGTCGTTCCAGTAGACGACGCACGCAAGCATCGTGAGACGGAGGAAGAAATGAGTTCTGGTCTGTTGCTTTGGACCGAACCCAGACCAAACCTAGGTGGCCCAGGTCAGACCGTCCGGCTCAGCACCAAGCTCATGAGATGAGCCGCGCCTCTCACAGGACACGTGGCAACACGCCATTGGCGGAATAAGGTAATATTCCCAGAAATCTGCAGTTCTTCATTAATTCGTAGAAAATAGCCCGTTGATCAGAAAAATACAAATAATACATCGTTTTTCTCAGAAAAATGCGTAGAACAACCTGGAACTATAATATCAGGCTTTTTATGCTCAAATCTAAGTGATATCATGAAAGATGTGTAATGCTTGTTTAGTGGATAATAAATAGCGAATAATGACATAAAATTATGGAAAAATGTTAGTAACTCCATAATAATTTTTATAATACATCTGATGCCAAATATGGTCGTGTTGATGTACGAAATCATGTATTTTTCTTAATATGTCTAATTAGGGCTAATAACCCTAATACAATGCAATAAATGCACACATGCTCAATAAATGGTGGAATTTACAGAGTAATCTCATATTAGTATCTGGAACCTCAGAATTAAATATGAGATCGGGATGATATCCAAAATCCATGTTATACAATGATGTTTGCTCTTAATGTGATATAAACCCTAATTTGAGTAATGCATGTAACCCAGGGTTAATGTGTGACATAATGTTAATATGTTAGATGATGAACTTTGATAATGACAGGTACTCTGGAATATGACATCAGTAAGATAAATCTAAGACCAGAATGCAAGTAATGATGTGCATACCCTAATGAACTAAGCTAAACCGTAATTAACATAGTTAGGGTTAAGATGAGATGCAAGATGATAAGAATCTGATGGTAGTATATAATCTTGTCTTAATCTGGTTTGACAAAGAAATAGATGACATGAGGAACATATGTGATTAGGATGTCTCTTTGGAAGGTACGCCATTACCTCTTATTTGGCTTATTATACAATATGCTTGCGTTATATGGTAGTACAAACTTGGCATATGATATTGATTGAAATGATTATTCTTGTATGATATGTTGCATGATTTTCCATACTTATTGCTATGAACACATGAAATATAAGATATCTGGTCCATTATATGATAGCACTAAATCTCTTTGGTAGAATAGTGCATTGATGAAAGTACTAAATCTCTTTGGCAGAATAGTACATGTGAGCACTAAATCTCTTTGGCAGAAAAGTGCATTTATGAAGTACTAAATCTCTTTGCCAGAATAGTACATGTGAGCACTAAATCTCTTTGGTAGAATAGTGTATGTGGTTGATCAAGTTACATATAATGGAAACGTGCCTAAAATATGTGTTCTCTTATGATAACAAATATCTTTGTGCAACTATACACCTTTTATTATATTTTGTTTAATGTTGCCAAGTATTAGTTTTGTCTTATTGCCAAGATATGATGAGAGGTATATAAAAAGACACGTAGGCGTACTCAGTACAATATTCTTGAAATATTGTGCTGACATGTACCGCATGTAATCTTTTGTATAGGTTGTGGTTATGCTCTTGAAGATCCAGGATAGTTGAGAGTTGTGTGGCGAGCTGATGTACAGGTGGACCAGTTGTCTTAAGATCCTGTTGTTTAGATATAGTACATGTATATGTTTAAGTTTGCTGTTCAATATGTAATATCAAATGTTGTAACAATTCATGTTGTAATTATATGTTGAATGGTGAACATGTGTTGTGGTTTTATTATTGTTCATGTACATGTGCTACTGATGTATGTTCGTTCTGACTCCCTTGAGTTTCTTCTCCTTATCCTAGTGTGGGATGTTTAAATTGGGATTCTCGCTGAAGTGAGGGTTTCAATTTCGACGTCTCATATTAGATTAAGTTTTAGAAAATCCGGGGACGTCACACCAACTTAGTTGTGAGAGGTTCATCAAACATACCTTTAACTTAAGGGGTTTCTTTTTCCTCTACACCTGCTCGAAGCTATAGAGACTCAAATCTCATCATGAGCATCGGGTACACTGCTTCCCCTCTTAGGCCTAAGAACCCTAGGTTCACCTTTGGGTGTCCAACTGCATGCTTAATCTCTTTACCACGAATCAAGCATGTCCAAGGTATGTCTTTTACTTCCATGATCCTTCTATTTGAGCAACACTTCAGAGTTGAGTCCTCTTTCAGGACAACCAACTAAGTACAAGGCCTCACAACCCGGTTACCTAAACCTCCTCAGGGTCTAAGGCACTCTTTGTCTCATCTCAGCAGGTAACCACTTATACCATAGGCACATAGGTACTAGAAGCATCATTCTCTCTCTAGGGTTGGTTCCTCTAAAGGCAACCAAGATATCGTCAGCCTCCAGGGGTCAAGCATAAGAAAACCACTATCATCCACTTAGGTCACATCATCCTTGACTCCCCACTATTCCTTATGTGTACAAAATCTAATCTTCCAACCTTCTTTCTTGGGTCCTGCTTTCCCTCTCTAGAGCTAACTCCACATCCAGCCATACTACTAGAGATCCTCTCTCCATGAATGATCAAGCTCATAGGCATACCTCTATGTGGATGAAGCCTATGCTCAAACTTATGTTTGCTTATGATTATCCATAGCCCCTTATGCTTATTTCATAAGCCATCCATCATGTCCTTCTGGCCTCGATTTAGACTTACTGTTCGTACTACTGATGTATTCTGGGTGCAAGCTATATCCTACTTGCAACAGCCCATAAGGTTTCTATAGGTTCTTCTCTAACCTCATCCATGAAGGAGGTATCCTTAGCTCAAACATGCACGACTCTTCCTAGGGTTGGGTTGCAGAAGATACTTAGTCATCAACTTCTTATGGCTCATATGGCATCCAAGGCATGTCCACCTGGTCTATCATGACATCTAACTCATCATGTCATCTCTCTAACCAACATTAATGGTTAGGGTTAGCATCACCCTCAAAGTATGTGCTAGGTCTCTACTTTTAATGGAGGTCTCTACCTCCAAGACTAACTCTCTCTACTCATCCTCCTAGTAAGGAGGTCTATCCTCAGGTCTCTCCTGAGGGCAATGACAACTCGTGTCATACATCCTAAACATGTATCTATTCTTTAGTTTGCGCTTAATCTATTAATCTTATGTCCATGATATCTTATTTACATGCTTTTCATTAATTTGGTGGATGATTCCTTAGACATTATTAACCTTACCCATACCTCAAGAGGGTGAGGAGAAGAGAGGAAACCCTAATCCTTAAGGTCCTTAACAAAATTTGAGTTGAGAACGGATGAACAAGATGAGAGAGTCCTAAAGGTATCTTATTTCAATTTATACCCTAAGACTTTGGCCAGGCAGCCACACAGATTCGGGAGTCCTCGTATTTCGAGTAGCGGTGCGGAGGAAAATATTTCTAGCCCCCGATCATGATCCTTTACTAGACACCTCTGTCTTTTAGATAATCCTCTAATAACTCCCTCGGTTCTATGGAATTTGTAAAATTTAATATTTATTAAAGATTAAGGGAGGAACCTTTGCTCTGATACCAATTGTAATGACCCTGTCTCCCGGTAACCCCCAATTAAGGGAGAGACCCGAAGGTCAGAGTTGTTATTCAATTAACAGGATCAAAGGTTTGACAAATAATCAATAACAAATATTAAATTCTACCAACTATACTGAAATATAGTAAAAATAAAAACTTTGCATACCTTTTTAAAATTGGGATTTCTAAACTTCTATCCACACAAATACAAATCTAACTAATCCTCCTTTACACTTTAATTCTCATTTGATTCCACATATTCCATTTTACTGTTTGTTCTTTTCATTGTACCTAAAACTCCGACAAAAAAAACGTCAGTCAGAAAGAAGCTGGTATGTGGGGGAAACAATAATCGTGCAACTATACTAACAAAGTAATCAACAAATTATCATTTAACAACCAAGATTACATTTTAAACCATACTACTCATTCCTTACCTATCCCCTATCTCTGTACCATCCCTGTAGTGGACATGGATACTACCTCTCTCATATGGTAGATCCTTACCCCCATGGCCCAACCACACAGGTAGACAATTCCTAGGGTTATGGAGTCGCATGGCCCTACCCAAAGGTATCCCAATCCCTGACTCATGATGACTTGATGGTCCTACCCCACTGGTAGCCATTTACTAAGTCATTTAATAACTTGATGGACCTACCCCATTGGTAGCCATTTACTAGGTCAAACTATAAATCTATAGAGGGGACTAGGATCTGAGCTAGTAGGCACATCTCTTATGTGATAGTCATATTCACATTATAATTTGCATGAATTAAATTCATCCAACAATTAATTCAAGCCACGAGGTAAACATCGATAAAATCCTCAGCAAACTAATGCGAGATAATAATAAGCGTAACCACATACCTGTCAAGATGATGTGAGACAGAAATAATCCAATCAGCCAATAGGCAAGCAAGCATTCAATAAGATCCTGAAACAATTATACAATTTCCTTTTATTACTCATGTCATTAAGATCTATTAAATCTAGCTCGCTTCCTAGGGTTTCTAGTCCACTTTAAGGGTTTCCATTGCAATTAGGATTTCATTATTACTTTTGCTACCGCCAACCCCAAAATAGAAAAACCACTCATAAACCCTAATTAACTTGTCCCATCTCTCTTAACATGCTTATGATCAACAATTATCAACCTATTTCCAAATAATTCGAATTATTCAAGTTAATCATCTTCATTACCCTAGATTAGGGTTTCTACATGCATTATCATGGATTCATGAATTAAAACACCGAAACATTATCTAAACCAGATTCAAACATCACTTTATGTCTCAACATGTTATTAATACTCGATTTAACCCATCAAACACCTATATTTGGGTTTATAAGCCCATTAAAGCTCATTAACATATCAAAACTCCAAATTAGGTTATTGAATACATGGATGATCTACTTAGACATCAACACGTTCTTTCATTCACAATGGGTCATTTTGCCTGTAGATTATCCATATTAATATTCTCAATTTCATAGAATCATCAAATTAGGGTTTTTCACATTATAAAGCATCATGATTAGCAACCTTAACCACTTTTCAAACTAATACTAGACTCAGGCTCTAAAACTAATTTTAATGGATTCCTTATATTTTTCTGATCAAAAAGCATATATAGTTTGCCTTATTCTGAGCTATTGATAATTAGTTATGAAATCGCAAAGGAATCACCTTTAGGACCAATCGTGAGGCGACACACATCCTTTTCCTTCCTTTTTTTCCTTTGCAGTGATTACTTGCTCACAGATCCTTCTCTGACCCGCCTAACCCGTCACCCGAGCTCGCTAGCCCCCTGTCTTCTTCACAACCCGCGTGCAGATAGGGGTTTCCGCTCCCATGTTTCCTCTACAAAACAGAGGACGGCGGAAATGGCTGGGCGGCGCCCACCTAACCCACCGCGGTGCCTCCTTGGGGCTGGAGCAGTTGCGCCCTCACAGCCTCTTCTTGTGGGGTACCGCCACGTAGGATCTTCCCTATGGTTGCGAACACGAGACCTCTCTGCGTCACCTATACCTTGCCTATGGCCACCTGTGCGAGCGGCAGCCAGGCCGATCAACTGGCAACTTGACTCCCGTTTCAATGCTCGAAACTTCTCGGCTTCTTCATGCGAACTCAAAAACATGTTTAGGGATCTTGCACAAGGTTTGTAGCCCCTCCCTTATATAGGGGATAGAAACATGTGTTCCCCCCTCCCCCCGATTTGGGGAAAACACGTACAAAGAAGGAAAGTCCTTCAAAGCTAGGTCGGTTGGAAGGGGAACTTGTTCCCGAAGCCATCGGGACTGTCTCTAATCCCGCCCAACGATCGTTCATCAAGAGAATCCAAATCAAACCAGACTGTGCCTATTCCGGATTCTTCTCAACTAGGCAAAGAGCAGCCATGGTTGGATCTAAGATCAACGACTATTAAGCCTCGTGCCAAGAACAAGGTTTCAGAAGAATGTGACATTTAAACCAAACCTCTTTACATTAGGAATTTTTCCAAAAATCATATCTCTTAAACCTTGTATCCAATTGATCCCAAATTTTAAGGTAAAGTCTATAAAGACTTAATATACTTATATTCCAAGTTTGAAACCGAAACTCACAAGGAATATTTCATTTCCTTTATATGCAAGTTATTCTTTAATAAACCAAATTAATTGATATTTCCTCTTTATTTTTCCATTATCTTATCATCTTGTATTCCTTGGACCATAAGGAACCCCAAAGTTACGAAATATCCCATTGGGAAAAACCCTTTGCCTTTTACTTTTGTATTTATCCTTTTCTTATATTCCTCCTTTTATTAAGCAAATCCCCTTTTTATTTCTCTTTTCTTATTTCTTTCATTAGCAATTACATGTAAACGAAATTGACTCAATTGTGGCCATTAATTCCACCTTCTAAGATTTCTATATAATTCTCATAAATACTTTGCTTAATATTCATTATCTTGTGTCTTTTTTTCTAATATTTGGACTTTTCTTCTTTTCTTCTCTTTTATATCCATTATTGGATTAATATAATAATAGGAACCAAGAAATTCCCATCAACAGGGAGATTTGCAAAGAAATCCATTCTTCTGACACAAAGCATACAACCTTTTTAATTAAGTCCAAATTCACATAATCATTACATTTCAATTATGAAAACATATGCAAAATTGGGGGTTGTAACAATATGACTATCACATAAGATATGTGCCTACTAGCTCAGATCCTAGTCCCCTCTGTAGCTTAATAGATTGACCAAGCACATGGCTACTGATGGGGTAGGTCCATCAGGTCATTGAACGACTTAGTACATGGCTACCAATGGGGTAGGACCATCAAGTCATCATGAGTCAGAAATTGGGCTATCTTTGGGTAGGGCAATGTGACTCCATAACCCTAGGTATTGGCTACCTTTGTGGTAGGGCCATGGGGGTAAGGATCTACCATATGAGAGAGGTAGTATCCATGTCCACTGTAGGGACATCACAGAGATAGGGGATAGGTAAGGATTGAGTAGTATTGCTTAAAACATAATCATGGATGTTAAATGATATTTGGATGACTACATTGTTATTATAGTTGCACGATTATTGTTTCCCCCACATACCAGCTTCTTGCTGACCGACGTTTTTTTGTCAGCATTTTAGGTACAAATGAAAAGAACAACCGGTATAGTGGCATGTGTGGAATTAAATGAGAATTAAAGTGCAAAGGAGGATTAGTTAGATTAGTATCTATGTGGATAGAAGTTTAGAAATCCCAGTTTTCAAAAGGTATGCAAAGTTTTTATTTTATACCAGTTTTCAGTTTAGTTGGTAAAATTTATTAATTGTTATTGATTATTTGTCGAACCTTTGATCCATGTTATTGGTTAATGGCTCTGACCTTTCGGTCTCCTTTAATTGGGGGTTATTTGGAGGCGAGGTCGATACAATAGGTGAACTGTGCATTAGTGGACTTTTGATGTGCTATTATGCTTTTCTCGAGGGCCTAAATCCTATCATCAGTCACATAGTGGGGATACTCTGTTGAGGTGGTGGTTGATGGAGGTTTTGGTATTGTTGTCCTTGGCAAGGTCCATGATTTGGGATATTACCCCTGTAGTTCCCTTGGTTCCCAAAATTCCTTTGATTATTATTATAGGGAAAGCTTGCTGGTGGATGGAAGTTGGCTTGGGGTTGCGGGGGTCTTTGTGGAGGGGGAAGTTGAGATGAGATTTTAGCTCCTGATGGGTTTCCATATTGAAATTCAGGATGATTTCTGGCTTGGTTTGGATTGTAGTAATTCTAGCCCAAGATGCTATAGGTTGAGTTAAGATCATCCACTTGTTGACCATCATCAGGCTACATAGAAGTGTTATAGAGATATTAACAGTGGAGGGTAGCATGATCATACCCTTGGCATATCCCACATAGAGATTCCACAACTCTCACTTATTGAGGTTGCCTTTCTAGGCATTGAAAGAAGATCCCAAGCGAACATGTTTTAAGGAAATTAATTTAAGGAATTTATCAATGGTATGGATGTATGGATTTACCTCAGCCTTAGAAACCTTGAGGACTCCACCACCGGCTCCTGGTCTAGTCTGGGTCTCAGAGAATCTTGTAACCACCTCCCATGCACTACCTAGATTTTAGAACATGAAATTTCCTCCAGATGAGAAATCAAGAAACTTCTTGGTGTCATCATCAACACCATAGTAAAATATTTCAATGAATTGAGATTGTGATATGTCATGATGGGGGCAACGATAGAGGAGTTCCCTAAATCTCTCCTAAGCTTTTCTCATCAGGACCATATAAAATAGAAGAATTTGTCCCCTGATCTCATCGGTAAGGGATGGAGGGAAGAATTTATCCAAGAACTTAGTTTGAAATGCTTCTGAAGTGGTGATGGGATTTTCACTCTCCATGGAATTATAACAAATACTGGCTACCCCAGAGAGTGAGTATTTAAAAAGCCTAAGTATAATGGCATCTTCAAAGAAACCTAGTGTAAGGACCCTGACCTTCATTTTCAACTTACCCTGTTTGCTTTGCCTAAACCTTGTGTTTATATGTTTGCTAATCACCTGAGTTGTGATTAGGGTTTGTCTATGCTTTGTTGAGAGGTGGAGTTGCAACTTGCAATTTACCCAAGTTTTAGGGTTGGTGTGCAAGTTTGTCAACTTGAGAGATATCTCTCTCTCCTTGCATCCTCTAGGGTTGAGAGGATGGGTTGGGCTCATTGCTTGAGCAGCCTTGGGTTTTGTTTTGCCTTGTTTGGGATTTTCCTTGCTTTGTTGGGGCTTGTGTCAGGCAAGCCCTAGGTGTATTAGACAAGGTGGTGGTCGGTGCGTCGGGTTACCATGTTGGGCGACACAAACCCCACTTGACCTAGCCTCGTTTGTGTCACCTTCTTTGGACAAGTGGTTGTTGCCTTGCTAGTGGATGGCAAGTCACAGACAAGTGGTTTGGGATGCTAGCATGTGGCATAACCCTTGGACAAGTGGTGGTTGGGCGGACACATGTTGATCAAACCCTTAGTGGATGCCCACTTAACCCTCTTGCTTATATACCCCCTTCTTTGATAGCTTGGGATCCCTTTAGCTCTTTAGTTGCTTCCCTTATTCCTTGGTGGATGATACCTTCCCTTGGTGATCTTTGTGGCCGATCTCCTTGGTGGTGTCTTCTTCTTCCTCTAGTGGTGGCCGAACTCTAGAGTGTGTCTTGCTTCTCTTCTTGTGGTTGCCGAAGGTGGTGTTTGGAGCTTGGAAGCTTGCTGCTAGGAGCTTGAAAGCTTGCTTCTAGGAGCTAGGAACTTGCTTAAGGCGGGTTACATAACTCCTACACCTAGCTATACTACTTTTTCATGTTGCATGTTTATATGTCATCTTGATCGGCCATGCATCTTGTTAGACATGTTTCTTGCCCTAGTATGTACCCTTTATCTTGTTATATATATAGTGGTCATGTTGTTAATGTGATCTTAGACCTTGTGGCTGAACCTTGAGTTTAGGGTTCCTTGGGAAAAACCCCTTTCTCTCCCATTTGGTTTGGAGAAGTGAGTTATATCTCTAGTGGTGTAGGCAAAACCCCTCTCTCTTGGTTGTTGAGAGGTGATTCTATGCTCTAGTTGCTTGGGAAATACCCTTCTCTCACCATGGATTTGAGAGGTGAGCCTTGGTTGGATGTCGACCTAGTTGAGGTTGGATGTTATGATGTTGATCCAACTTGCTGCCTGATATGTGATGGAGATTGTGCAAAACCCCTCTCTTATGGTTGTTTAGAGGTGAGCTAACTCTCTTGATCTATTAGGGCTCGATGATGGTGATCTCGATGTTGATGATGACCAAACCGTTATGGTCCTTGTGCCTTGCACGATACCCTTTTGTGGTGCTTTGCATGATACCCCTCTTCTTGGGTTTTGTCTTGGGCGATATGATAAGTTGGGTTCATGTTGACCTTGTTGCCCGATATGTCCCCCTTCACCATGTTAGTGTTGTTGGGAAATATGCCTTGACCAAAATGTACTTTTGCCTTAGTTGGTGTTGTGCCTTTGGCCGACACGGTGCTTACTAGCCATCTCTATTTTGTGCCTTGGGCGACATGGGTTGGATTTGGGTTTTCCCAATATGAGTCCTGGATAGGGAAACCTGTGACGTCCCTGGATTTTGGTTTCTCCAAACCCTATTGGGAATGAGATATCAAAATCCGAAAACATCATCCGATCATATCAGAAAGCGATGCAGAAGCATAATACGCATACATGAACATACAACCATAACATTCTCAACATTCAACATGTAAATTTATACAACATGAATTATTACACAATGGTTTACAATTACATATTGAATGAAAATTCTACAATCTAAGAATATGTATGCTAAACTAGGATCTACACAATAGGTACAACCTAACACCGCTCACTTCCTGTCCTTTATCCCACGCTATCTATGAACCTAAAACATACGTGAAACAACGAATCAACACACAAGGTGTTGTGCACGTGGGTAGAAAGATACATACTAATATGTTTGCATAATTGAAATAACTTGAGAAAGAAAGAGTAAAAGAAAACATTATTTAAAGCGATAATCAGGTAAACATATATTTTAGATATCCTTTGATGTGTTTGTACTACTTAGTGGTGTCACACCTCATTTTTCCCCGCCCCTTGGGCTATGGGGATCGAGTGTCGACCTTATATTTAGAGGGGAGAGAGAGATGTCACACTTCATTTTTCCCCGCCCCTTGGACTATGGGGACCGAGTGCCAACCTTATATTTAGAGGAAGAGAGAGAGGATCGAGAGAGAGAGAGCATATATCCACTCAGTAGCTACAAACCATCTATATTCTTTTACGTTCTTTAATGTTTTGCGGAGCATGTACTACTAATACACATCCAAGAATTTATATGCAAACACAAGCATCCAAAGTACATCATATCATTATGCATTCATGAAAACTAGTCTTATACTTAATAAAACCCATGTACCCGAGTTCAGAGATTTCTAATCATTCTTTCTCATCTAGATATCTGGTCATCACCTGGTTAATAACAAATTAGTCCTCATTAATACAAGGTTCACCGTTATTAATGGTATTTAGGTCCAAAATTAGGGTTTAAGCCAAACCTTGGTTCAAACTGATCTAAACTTCTGTTTGATATTTTTCTACTAATCTAGAGGTCATTATTTAGGTCTGGTTCAGTTTTTATATTTTTTTTATGACTGGTCTATTTTCTAGAGTTAAAGTAAGGCTAAAGCATTTGATTATATTTTAATACCAAAAGACCTAATATTGAGCAATATATTTCAAATTAGGGTCAATAAATGTCTCTAGATAAAATTAGGGTTCAACATAAATTTTGTCAGATTTAATCTCGATGATTTTCTATTTATATCAATTAATTAACCCTAAAAAGAAACATTATCATCTATGCTAGATATCAACATTAATTGTTCTTCAAAAGACTGATCTAAGGGTTGAATATTGTAGAGGATGTTTTTCTAAATCTAGGGATATTTTTGGAGAATTTTTAGGGTAAGGGAGCTATTTTTAGTGATTTTTCTAAGTCGAGTCTATGTGCGGGAAATTTGATTTACCTGAACAACAGGGTCCACCACCTGAGGTGGCGCCCTTAGATTGGCTGGCATGCACTCCTGTGTTCTCCCACTTACTGGTGAGGTCAGGGGAGGGCCAACCGGTTTAGCTGGCTGGATAACTCGGTCCGGCTCCGTTCTTTTCTCCCTCGTAGATCTGCGTGCGAGGCAGAGCTGCGCCGCCACGGGATGGCCTGCGATGAGCTCCCAAAGCTGCAACCCTCACATCTATGCCTAGCACGGATCCCTCCTTGAGTTCGAGCACTGACAGTGAGGGTTTTCAACCTCCATTTGACCTGGATGGTGGCCTCGAGTTTGTAGCTTATGTGGTCGACAACCAAAACTCCACCACTGAGAAGCAGGAAGGGGGGAAAGGTTCCAGACGAACAAGATGCACATATGCGTTCGGTTGAAGTTGGGTACCTCTACAAACTCCTACAGTGTCTCCAGAAATCATTGTGGAGCCTTCAGCTATCCTCATGAGCTCCAGATACAGCTACTAGACATGGATCTGTGTCCTTTCCACTATTCTCCATTGAAGTGCCGCCGCACAAGAAGGGAGCAGTGAGAGCTCCTCATGCCTCAAAGTTCCCAGTACTACGACAAGGGATCTCTGGGATTCCTCGAGAAGCTCTGCCTACGCACTACCAACCTGATCGCATCCTCAAATCCATCTAAGAAGCCCCCCTCCCGTCCACGTTTCCCAACCATGGCGGCTCCTTCTTCAACCTCTAGAATTTCCTCTGTTTCACCCCGCTCTGCCTTCCTCTTCGACTCGCCTTCATGAATATTGGGTATAGGGCTAGGGAAATCTATGTAGGGCCAACCGACCCCCATCAGTTGCTTCTTCATGCCATCGCAGTACCTCCCATCCCCCCTGGAACCACCTCCTGACCATCTCTGTTGCCTATACTATCTGGCAGCCTCAACCATCGCCAGCACTTGCAGGTTGTAGTGGAGAGGGAGAGAGATATGCCTCCCCTTGTTGCCTTCATACCCCTAGGAACCCCATCGGAGGGAGATATTGGGATTCTTGAATTGTGGTAGATTCAACAGATCAGGTTGACACCCCAAACTTCTCGCTACTGACTCCTTCCATAATACCTAGGGAAAGTGGCCACATGCTCCTGACCTTTCGGAGTTGGGTGATGACGAGGTCTTCACCAAGTTTCCTACTGGCAGGCGAGATTAGGCCAAGCTTCCTATTGATCAGCCTCACGTAACTAAAGTCACACTTCCCCATCTTGGGTGGGCTGCATGACACATAACATGTTCATCAACCTATAGTTCTCAATCTCCTTAATCAAAAAGATTCAAGTATCCTAAAATTTGGATAAATTCGCATAGGAACCCCAATATCTCTTTGTAAAAACATCTAAACATCCTGAAATTTTAAATATAGGCTCATGGTATCGTAATATAGATTCTACCAAAATTTTGAGACACAAGACCCAATTTTTGGTTGTTGAGACAATTTCTTCGATCAACCTTATAAATACATTTATAAACCTTGACTTCATAAACGTCCAAATTGACTAACAAGGTACCCATCATAATATAACCCAAACAGCATCATCATCAATCGTATCTCTTCAAGTTTAGGTAAATTGAATTCAACTATCGAATAAATCACTTCATTCTAAGATTGGTCATCTTATGAATAACAATGAACCTCAAGTGTTATCTTTGATTATTGGACCCTAAAATCACGGTTATTACAAAACCCTTGATGGGCGCCATAGTGTTGGCCGATATGGCTGCGCTTAACTTAATTGAACGATAGCCCTCCTTGAGTGCAATGATGTAGTTGGATAGAGGTCAGTAGTGTGCTTGTTGGGCATTATGATCTCAGCCTTGGTTGATATGGCCTTGGGCATTATGATGATGGTGGTTGCCCGACATGGAACCCTAACCCTAATGGGTGATAGGGTCTTGGCCATTAGGGCTAGTTGTGCTTCCCGTTACACCTGCACCTGGCTGCACGATGCACCTTTGGTTCTAGTATGCCTGTTACCCCCAGTAGGTGTGTTGCTCGTCACAACGTTGCCCGTCGATGGGCGTTGCACGATGCAACGTTGCTCACCCGACATGAGGTTGCACATGTGGGAATCATAGGTTGAGTATTGCTCGATACTAGTGGGTAGGTGTTGCCTGACATGGCATTGCATGATATGGTTTTGTTCGTTATGATGATGCACAATTGGGCATTGTAGGTGGTGAAGTGCTGCCCACCAGGGTTGCTACTCATTATCTCCTTGTAGTGTCGGGCATCACACTCTTTGGTGAGAGACATTGTGCTTTTGGTGAGGGTTGTCCCTTACCTGATACACCTATAGTAAGGGGCGTACCTTGTGTTCGGTTGACAACCCTAATGTTTGTTGAATTTTGATATATGAGGTTGTTATGCTTTGATACATATACATATAAAAGAATTCTATGCTTTGATACACTCGTCTATGTTGCATGCTTGACTCTCATAATGAAGTAAAGAGCTGTAAATGTTCCTTGTACAAGTATCATTTCTCCTTTGTGATTCCACTAACCATGCAGGAGACAGTTGTATGATGAGGCCATGATAATGGCATAATATTGATATGATGTGACACATTAAGGGTTATGATGAACCCAGTGATATATGATGGGTGTTACCCATGGAATGGAAATGTGTGCCTTGATGATGGGATTGAGTCCCAGTGATGTGGATCCTTGAGATGGATCTTGATTATTGGAAAGAGGCCAAGTGGTAACATGTAATGTTGGCTTTGAGAATAAGAATGGTAATGTAACACCTGATAATGAGATCTATGTTGTTTACTCATGATTTAGTTTACATGTTACATAACTTGGTTGAATCTTGCAATCCGCTTAAAATGTATTAATTAATTACAGAGGAACCTTACATGTAGTTTGCCCTGGCCATAGATCCATCATCGTCAGTAACTGGTGATGGTGAAACAGGTTTCTCCTGCGGGATTACCTGGAGCGCATATTGTTGAATATGTGGGGTTTCTCCTAGCTAAAAATAGGAGGATTAGAGTGCAACTGTGGTTGTGGACTCAACATGTTATAAGAGCATGGTGATCAGACCCATGCCTTAGTGTGAAGGAGCATGAATGTGTTCATGGATCAGGAGCACGGTGAATAGGCCTGTGGCTCATGATAAAAAGTGTAGACTGCGTGAGCTAACCCTGTGGCTGAGGCCACTCAAGGAAGAGACTACGGTGCTACTTTGGTTAACGTGCACTGACCACAAAGAGGTTAGGTCATGAAGTTTGGCTCTCCCAATGACCTTGTATGGCACTGGTTTTGGGCTTCACATCCGAAGGTTGGATTTAAGTGGGATGAGTCACTTCCTCAGGGCATAATATATCATAATCCAGCCGTATAGAATATATTGCTTAAGGCAAAACATGGAGCACTGATCGAGGCCTTGCTTATATAGTTGATCTAGTTATATATTACAGTTAATTGTACATTCCTCATATCTTGTGATAAGTTCTTATAAAGCTTATCTTGTCAATCATGTTCCATAAAGAAAAATCTGGTTATATGCCTTCTGGATATCTTGGTAAGCTAGTTCTATTCAGTATGTCGTATATATAAGCTACTTATATCAGTTACCTAATGTATATGTTCTAGCTCTCCTTTAAGGATTTATAGTTTCAGTGGGGAGTTAAGTTTCTCGCTGGGACTGTGTGTCTCACCCTGTTGGCGGCCGTGAGGTTGCGGCCGAGAAGCAAGAAGAGTAGTTGGAGGTAAGAGATGGATATGTTGTTGTTTTGGTTCACTACAAAAAAATCGGGCCATTATTCACGAGCGAGTCCTGTCACAAACCCCTCTCTACAGGCCCTCACAAATAGGGAAGGTTGTGGGTCTGGCCCTCACAAATGGTCCGTGAAGAGAACTCACGTGACAAATACCAGTGGCCCTCACGAATACAATTGTCACAGACCAACTGACCCTCAAGAATGTTATATTGAGGGACTATTTAGCCTTCATAAATACATTTTTGAGGGACTATTTAGCCTTCATAAATACATTTTTGAGGGCATGTTTAGTTCTCATAAATACATTTTTGAGGGACTTGATGGTCCTGGAGAATATATTTTTGAAGGGCTAATGCCTTCATTAATATTATTTTTGAGGGGCTATGTGGTCGTCATCAATGCAATTGTGATGGCCAATCTGGATCTCATTTTTGAGGGACTAAAGACCTTCATTGATATATTTTTGAGGGATTATTGTGAATGATTTGGTTATTGATTTATTGAATGATTTGTTGAATGTTAATTAATTTTGAATTAAAACTTTGTATATATAACCTCAAATAATATTTTTATAAGAGTCACATGATATCATAAGAAGTTTCAACACCAAAATGACACATAAAAATGTTAAATCACCTCAAACCAATTTTTGTTAATGAAGAAAAATATTATCCATACATTGCATGCTCAACGTTGATATAAATAACGAATACATATGGTTCTAAAAGTTGAGATTGATGACAATCAACATATCATGCTAGAAACTCTTAAGATCTATAATGTCTCCATATTCCTTCAAATGGCATGGTGCTCTTCATCAATGCCAGGCCTCTTACAGTTGGGTACTTGAGTATTCTTCTCTAGTTTTCCATCCACAATACTCAGTGCATAGTTCAATCCAACTTCAAAGAGATACGCCTCGAAAATATTTTTGTATTAATCTGTTACAAATGGAAAATGGATCGTCAAAGAAACAATTTTACATAAATGATTTATAAGACCCCATATCCACTAATATAATTGAGGAAATTAATGACAGAAATACGAAAGCAATAGAATGAAGTGTGAGTAAGAAACCAAAATAGATTGACATAGAAGCTGAAAAACATTATATACTTTTGCTTACCATCTTGATGAGTCTTTCCAGCAAGAACCATAGTTCTAGTCAAGCTGGTACTCAGATCAAATATGATCGACTTGGGTTTTTCTCCTCCCGATTGCAGGCTCACATTGTAAAATAGAGAGAAACCAACCTTCTTAGAACCTTCCTATCACACAAACTACAACAAGACAACAAAGTATACAAACTAACATAAGAAATGTTTATAAAATACAGATAGTAAAAATAAAAAGAAAAATATTTAAGCATTGGTCAACACCTCACATGATTGTTGTTTGACCAAGTCCCACGCCACACAACAACTATGATGGCTTCCCTTGAAGCCTTGTCGTTTGCTCCCTCTTCCTCTACACAAGAGGTGAATCCAGTTGTTGTAGATAATGGATTGACAACCGACACACATAAAGCATATCCAGTTCGTTACCGTAGAGAATGGATAGATGACTTCCTCAAGCTATCAGTTGGCATGGACATGAATTGAGTACATAGATTCTAATTGGTAATGCACTCTTGCATCCGCACATATATGTGCCTCATCATGTACAACAATTTAAGCATTGCTATAGAAACATTTAGTCTCTGTTCTTTACATCTAAAGAGCCACAAGCATGGCTACCAAAGCTGCTAGTTTAGGGATAATCAATGAATGTGTAAATATTTCATTCCAGTTCAGTGGTATACTTTGGTACTGTTGTTACATAATTTGTTATAAGGCCAATCTAGAAGGATAACTGGAATCTAATGTAGATTGAAGACAAACCATTGCAGATACATATTATACAAGTAATATTACTAATATGAAGGATGCAAAGGATAGAGTGTATGGAATATACAGAATTGTAATGAAATCTTAATATCTCGTGTCTTAAACTCATTCGATTAGTTATGCTAATGATTCAACAAGAGAAAGATAATACATAATTAGTAATAGCGTGCACAATGTCCCTCTAGAATCTTGACCATGTGATGGAAAACACCTAGAGAGTACCCATTGTTCGACAAGATGTTCTCTGAGTATGACCTTGTTGTCAAAGCAAGTAAGGGCCCTTTGGCTAGACACTACTTGAACTCCTAATTTTTACATACATAAATTGGAATCAATTTTGGGACCAATGTATAGGAGAGTAGAGAAATATAGTTAAACATGTGGAACAGACTTCGTCAGACCTAAGCATGCACTTCGATTATAGTTGTGCATGGAGAAGTTTGAATCACACATTTTTATATAGAACAACTACCATATAAAATGTAGCAGAAGCTGATTATTAGAGATACACTAACCTGAAATATGCATCCATGGTCTTTGATTCTTTTCCTAACACTTTCAACAAGGCCTAATGCTATTGTTGTTGTTGCATCATCTAAGTCACAGAAAGGCAGCAACACGACTCAATAATATTGACGTTTAAGATCTTAGTAGCTTGGAACAGCTTGCTACAAGCAATGTGGCCTTGGAAGAAGATCAAATTGGTGGTCCCAACAGTGGGTAGATTGAGTTCATGGGAGGTACAGGAGAACTGGATGTTTCCCTTACAATAGTTGTTCTTGTTGTAACATTTGCTCTGTGTTGTTTGTTGGTTCAAAGGCAACAGAGTCTTCATCATCTTGCATATAGTTATGTTGCTCAGAGTCTATTGGCCCAAATCACTGGATACTGAAGATAGGCAACTCGTGTGCCTGCTGAAGAACACGTGATAAGATCAAGAGATATGGTATCCATAAATATCTAGAACAGATCTTCTAGGGTGTAGTCAAACTCTACCATAGTATTAGGAGCACAATCAAATATTTATGATTGAAAACAAGCGAGAATTGTTTTATACACAAGAAAAAGTGCGACCAAACTTTTTCCATCCTTAGAATTGTTTTACAATCTACTCATTGTTGCAGTAAATGAATGGAATACAACCTTTGGTATCCAGAATTTCTCGTAGTCTTTTAGAAGCTTCATGTTGAAGTTTATTCCTGATATATTCTTAGATTATCTTAATGGTTGGATTTCTATGCTAGGGGAACATGACAGCATAACCTCTGTTCAGAATTTGAAAAACATTAAAATCATCTTAATCCTCCCCCTATTTTTTTTGTAGAAATCTTTATGTAGGTTGTTCTGAGGGGATCCCACCCTCATTATTTGCAACAAAGCTCTGATCATTTTGGCCTTCAATAACAGTAACTGCAGTGAACATACACATCTACAGTAGCGCCCTTAAATAGTGGTACCCTTGTATTCAGTGGTACCCACCTTCATAAGCTGATATATTTATCTTTCTTCAACCTGCACATCTGACCGAATAAATAAAATGAACTTGTGGTTGTGGATTCCTCACATACCCAGGTCTTGGCACCCAACTTATGTTCTGCTAAGATTAGATAATTTATAAATTTGACCAAGTTAGAAGCCCTTTAGGGTTTGGGTCCACCCTAGGACTCTCCACCCACACCAGGTCACAACTATTGTACTCCTCCCTTCATTGTCATCACCATACTCGTCTTCCTCTCCTTGTCCACCAGAGGAAGTCCTCCCTTGTTCTGCAAGCTGCAACAACAGTAGTACTCCCTCCATGTGTTCTGCCCTAAGGAGCAACTGCTAGGAGGGTCGCCTTCTACAGGAATGACAACCAGAAAGGTGATTGTCCCCAACGGATGCAGCTGCTAGAGATTCCGGCCTCTGGAGCAACAGTGACAGAATGACCAGGCCCACATTTGATATAGTTTTTTAACTGTGTTAGACTTGTGGTTTGGTCCCAGATCTCACATTGCCAAACACTTAACTTGGATTCGTCATAGATGCATATTTATAGGCTGTGTAAGCCTCCATTAAAGGCATGCTTGATTGAAATCCATTTTGAATTGTTTATATTTGATTTGCTTTCCTTTTAAATAGTTTGATTAGATCAGCTTTTATTTATTTCATCTGGCAATGAGATATAGTAGCATAGTGGGGAGTAAAAATATACTGATAGCATTTACAAACTACAATATACTGTGAGCAGTTTTCTAGACTTTGACTGAGACTCAAATACCTACAACAAAGGGAAAGAGTTACTTGTTTATTTTTCATTATGGTCTATAAAACTTTCTGCAAGAGTTATGTTCAGACGATTGGGCACAGAACAGACACCCATGAAGACAAGTTATACATGACTCTTTAAAAGGATAGTAATGCAGAAGTCCGACCATTTTGATATATTAAGCACCAATATCAATAAACAACATCATGTATGATGTTGAATGTCTAAGTTTCTCATGCATATTAGTTCTTGCCAACTATTATTTGTGGTATGATTAAGTCATACAGATTATCAGGAATATAGAGATGAATAAAGGATATTGCTTGTAGGAGCATTTTCTTGCATGTTGGTGAACACTATTACTGGTAGATTTGTTTGTCCTTGTATTCAGTGGTACCCTGACCTACATCTATCATCATCAAACAAATTTTCCCTAATAACATGGAGTTATCTCTATATATTGTTCTCTAAAACTCTCCAACTATGGGGTTTAATTACCCATTTTGATAAGTTTCAAATAATTATAAAGTAGAGATAGTGTATAAAACTTATATCAGTGATACATCAAGTGTGAAATTAATCATAGAGATTAACAAGATGGCCACAGTCTACAATTATATCAGTCATGATTAGAGAAAAGAATGCATGAATTAATATGAAGAGTTACAGTTGAAACCATTATTAGAGCGATTTGATGGGCTGCTGGACATGTATACCATATTGAGCAATTGCAGACCTTTATTATTTCATCTTTTTATTTCATATTATAGTATATTTCTGTATATTATTCATTTCGTATACTATATACCTATAGTTATAAGTATATGATGTAAATATTTAAGATAGATGTATTATAAGGAAAGTATAATTTAAGAAAGTTAGTATCATATGTAAAGAATAGGTTTGCTAATTAAGAAACTTGTAACTTAGACAAATTTTTAGGAATCAGAGATAGGATAAGATTGTGTTGATCTAAAACTTGTGAAATCTATTTATCAAAACACACTTAACTTGTTGTCCCATTACCAATAGTCTTATGATTGTGTTGAAGAACAAGATTGTGCAACATACACACCATCTTCTAGAAACCAATAATCTTGTGACCAGAACAGGGTCTAAATGATATGTACTTATTTCATAAACCAACTACCCAAGAGGAATGTATGCCAGTTAGGAATTCTCAAATCATTTTCATAATCAGAGTAGAATTGCATGCATGCATGCAAAGAAGACCTAAACCCCCAATTGACTTAGGAGTCACAATCTGACCCATGCCACTAATGAAAGTGAAGACTGATTTGTAGTTATTTTCAAGATCAACGAACAAATATTTGCATCAATAAGATGGTAGAGAGATATGTGTAATACGAAGGTATGCACAAAAAATGTAGGGATAGATTGAAGAGCATCCTTGGCAAGGCACACCAATCCTGCAGGTTTGAAGTTTTTGATTCCCAACTCATAGTACGATTACTAATTTTATCATGCAAGTGATCATAGGTTGACTGTGTGATTCAACCACAGATGATAGGAACACCCTTCCAAGATCTGAGGTTTCTTTCACACTATAAATAGAACATATTTGTCTTCTCAATGCATGAGGAACAAAAGTTGAGAAGAAAATGGATCTTTTATCTATTGAGATGGCCTGTTGTGAATCCTAGATAAATTACTCAAAACAAGTTAATATCAATTGGATCTATCAAATTCCATCTCTTACAAATAGAATTATATCTTTCACAAAGGCTAGATGATAGAAAGTCAGTCCTTATTGAGATAGTTTTAAAGGTTCCAAAGATTTTAGTTTACAAAATCCCTGATTAGAAGGCTAATTCTATTAAGACATAAGACAAATACATATGGAGACAAGGGATCCCCTTGACGAAGACCTCTTGATGCCTTAAAGCCAGGTAATCATTTTCTATTCCAAGAAAAGCAAATTGGACCGCCACAAATGTATTGAATTATATAGTTGATAAGTGTGGGACATAACCCTAATTTTGTGATATTATCTAGAATAAATGTCTAAGTGAGACAATCATAGTTTTTTCATCAAATCAATTTTAACCATCATAAATGGTGCAGATCGGGGCATTCTAATGTTATGCATTAACTCCTATATGAGAAATATATTGTATGATATTCTATTTCGAAGAATGAAACTATATTTCTCTTCACATATCCATGTAGACATGAAGGGTTTCAAACGATTCACTAGGATCTTCCATATCATTTTCAAGCAGAGATTATTTAAAGAGTTGGGCAAAAGTCTATACATCTTCTTGAATTTTAGACTTTAGGAACTAGAACCATAGTCACATTGCACAATGTCGAACACAAAGGCATCCCTTGAAGTGCAAATGATGATGAACTGAGGGTAGAATAATTAATTAATTGTACTCCAATTAAGTTGTCTGTTTGTGGTTAAACTGGTTTGACGAGTTTGTTGTCTGGATTGCCCCGCCATCGTTCTTGATTTAGTTCTGACATCCATGACTTAGACCCATGAGCTTATTAAGGTCAACTCCGATTCAGGTCAAAAACCTTGGATTGAATCCTAGATTCATGTGTTTAGAAATTTAAACAAAATGAAAATGATATTAGTTCTATATGAAGTAATTGGTTCAAGTATGATCCCATATAGACCCTGGTGCTGATTGTGCGAAGTCAATAGGCCATGCAAATAAAGAGAAACTTGAGATGGCACACTTTGTTAACATTGTGAATTACAGAATTAGTATGTGGTCTAAAGGTAAAGAAATGCTCATGTGATTATACATTGCCAAAACAGTCAGGTTGGGCTCGGCACACATTGAGCAGTTACATAGTTTGATGGGAGACACATACGTACTTCATCGCCATCATTACCACATGCGGTAGCGGCAGCAACATCTAAGCCCCAATCCAGACCATGTGAAGTAAGCTACATGGATCCTTCTTTTCTAGTCATCTCTATTTTAGGTTTGAGATGTAATGAGTCCAAATATATCCTTATTAGATCTTCCTAATTAATTTAGGTCTACCTCGTCCTCTTTCTCCAAGTTAGTTTACCTCTTTCTCCAAGTCAGTTTAGGTTGAACTCAATATAAACAGAGAGCGATATGCACTTTCATAATCTATCAATGAAACTTAAGCCTCACTCCCAAGTCCCAACAATGTCGGGGTCAATCACATGGATCTTTTTCCATTCATTTGAGTTATTGATTTTTGAGTTTGAGGTATGATGAATCTAGATCTCTCCTTAGCAAGCATTCCCCAAGTTATAAGATCTACCTCTTTCTCTTTTCGATGCTGATTAAGGTCTACCTTTTTCTCTTTCTCTAAGTTGAATCAGGTCTACATCTTCCTCTTTTAACTTTGTAATAGTACTCCAAACCGATTCAGGGTAACAATCGAGTGTCTTGTTGTTTGACGAGTGGGAAATGAGATTTGAACACTTCCTTATCATCCCATTAGCATTTTTGAAGAGCCACAATAAAATCCATAGATTGTTCAAATTGCACACATGAGATTATCATGGCACTCGTTCTGCATCAGAATGGGAAAAATGGCTACAACGCTATAAAGAGACTTAGGATACCAATACTGCCTCCTATGGGGTATGGGCAAGCTCCATTGAGCCTTCCTCTAGCAAAGTCACATAATAACCTATGAAGATTGCCTCCTGGATCATAAGAGAGTTGGGTTTCATGTGTTGACTGCCAGAGTGGTGGTGACTTAGTAGTTAAAAAAGAGACTTTCTAATAAAAATAAATCAACTCTCCTTGAAGCACTTTCTAAAAAAAAAAGTAGGAATTGCCTCAAAGCAAAGAACAATTATTAACTTGCTTGTAGTAAACAATTCTAAATAAGACGCCATACATCAGATTAGCAAACATTGTCTTACAGGTCTATGCCCAAACCAAGAGTACACATTTACATGTATGCAAGTATATGCTAATAAGTCAATCAATAATGTAGTATTTAATCACAGACTTGCAGAGGTCGTAAATAGCTAGAAGATAACTTACTTCACAACACCATAACCAACTGCCTCAATAGTTTTTGTAATTTCTTCCTCCGTCCATTCAGGAAGTTTACCTGACGTTCAAATGAAAAAGGTGTAGGATTAATGGGAGTGTAAATATGTGATCAGATATAATACTGAGTCAACACCTACCATTAATCTCAAGTCTTTGTTGGAGTTCCTTTCTACAGCGTGTAACAACTTCATCAAGTAAATCAACCAATCTAACCACTTTAGAAGATCTTGTCCGACAGCGCTTCACATCTGAACCAAGAACAAGACCAAATGCAACATGGTTTACTTTAGGATAGTGTTGACCACCTGAAGTGCGATAGACTGCTCCATCGCAACATCCATCCCCTGGTCGGCATCGTCAGCCATCTTATGTTCTGTAGGCGCTGCTTGTTTCTCTTTGACAAATCTTCGACTTCGAGCAGGGGCGGAACCAGCTATTACCGTCTGGGGGGCCAATTACACAAGATATAGATATTACTTTTCATCATAGAAATCTAAGCACTATGTTTATGCAAATTTGATTTTTAAAAGAGTCTTATTAGACGTGAAAGTGTCTTCTCACAAATTTAAATACCTTTTGAAGGACATATAAATGCACTAAGAAAACTTCAAAAATAACATTATATCCTTATGAGTATGTTTTATGTGGCAAATAAGATAATAGAAAGATTATTCACCTACCAATGTAAAAATGTTTTTCAAATTGAATTTATGAAGAAAGATGACTCATGCCGTCTAGTCATTAATGCATTGCCAAACCACCGTGTTCCATCAACCAAGCCAAGAACTTTCTTGATATAAAATTTTGACTGATTATAAGAAAGTAGAGAAACTTGTACCTTCTAGTTTTGAATTGAGTAGTGCGAGCTTGTCTACTCGTTTGAAAACTAAGATGTCACATTGAGTAAAACAAATTACTTCCTTTCATTAGACTACCCACTTGAAACGGCATCCAACTAGCAACATGGTCGTCGTTGTCAAGTGAGAAAAGACAAACAAACTATTAACTTGATTGTGGTTACAAGAAACAATAAAGTTAAATTGGTAGTGTCTCTACTGTACAAATCTAAATGCTTTAGATAAGATTCTTCTTAACACCAATATAATTGTTAGTTGATCCACCTTTACCTAGTCTAGACTGTCTAGTAAGCGAGCAATAAGGTTTGATACTTTTTTCTCATATTCTGATGCTTTTCAATCAGATTTTTACAAACCATATGGATCTTACAATGAAATCCCCTTCCAGTTTATGTGTGGGATTCTAGATTTGATGTATTTAACTTAGTCTGTGGCACAACAACCCACTGTCCCTCCAATAGAAGAGATATTAAATTGACCCTTCCTGGTGTGTCAATGACCCAGACATGTGTTCCTTGTCAGCAAAAATAAACAAACACTCACCTGAGTATTGACTATTTGATGCCTCTATAAAACTGCCTCATGTGGCTGTTCTAGGAGGAACATCTCGTATACTGTCAAAGCGATGGAAAATACACTACGACAAGGCCCTACTTAACGATGACAATTTCAGTTCGCCTGCCAGTCTGCCAGTACATGTAGTTGCCCAATTTGTTACCTTTATAGTCACTCTGACAACGTCAGTGTAGACAATCTGAACACCTTTCACTTAAAAATCCTTCTCTTGATCTTGGGGGAGCAGAATATGACATGATTTTTTAACCTACGCACACAACTGCATTTATTGTTTTTACTTTTATTGATGATTAAAAAGGGTAGAACAAAAAGCAGTCAGAAGAATGGTGTTTTACCAGTATAAAAAAGAAGCGGATTACCTAATAAGGAATGAATGTAGCAATTAATGAGACGTAAAAGATGACTGCGTCATTTATAGAAACTAGAGCATTATCTTGCTCCTCGCGCAATGAATTCTCACCAGAGTATTAATGACAAAGCGGGCAATCTGGGAAAAAATACAGAAAACTGAGAAATCCTAAACAACCAACATACTTAGTCTAATAATTCTGAAGCAGCATCCATACATCCGGCTGAAAGGGTGATCTCCCTGAAGTCCAGCGATAACCAACGCTCCATCCATCGACCAAGGGGCTTCATTGAGGATTTGTTCCCCCTCTATAGGATGATCTCGAAGCTCCTGCTTGCGCCATTGCCGTCTGATCCAGCCACTGAGTTGGCCCCTGAACGGCTTCCTGTTGGGGAAAGAGACGATGGAAGGAGGTGCAGTGATGGTCGGGGGAGGATATGGCTCTGAAGGGGGAGCAGAAGAAGGTGCAGTGGATAGGGGAGGAGATGACCCGGAAGGGGACACGAAAGGAGGTGCGATGGTTGGGGCGTCGGGGGAGTCGGGAGGAGTCGGGGGCGATTGGGGCAAAACCCTCGCTCTGGTGATTGTAAATCTCGCCAAAAGTGGCGTATTTTGGGAAGTCCGCAGAATACAAATGGTAGAGAATGGAGGGAAACATTTGACACGACATTTTTCACAGAGTGATTAGTGATAAATGTATTTTTGACGGATTAGTGTCCACATAAAAGGTCTAAGGATATTAAAAACACGGTTGAGGGATTTGGTCCCATATTTGAAGGATAAGCCCTCACAAATAGACATCATTATTCACGATTTTTGGTTCCTCACAAATGTTCTTCAACAAAGGCCAAATTTTTTGTAGTGGTTGTTTTGTAGTAGAGTCCTAGAGTCATCCCTATACACTCAGGTCCTTGGAGGTGTTATGATGATGTTTTATGATGTATAGTTGATGTAGTTTGTTTATTATGTTGTTGGCCTGGAATGGCCCGTTATGTATGTATAAACAGGTGGTGAACTCTTTGTTCATATGTGACAGCTGGATCCTATAAGCTGTGGACACGTATCAAGGTTTATGTTTGTTTATATAACATGTTTCCTTGCAGGATAAGTATCTGGATGCAATAGTTCTGTTATTATATGCTTTCCGCAATCAGTTTTAATTAACCTGTGTTTTTGGTAGTATGTGGTTTATGGAAGTTTTGCACATTTTCGTGTGGCATTTCATTATCTGTGTGATAATGGGATGTGTCGCTACAAGTTTTAGTATCACAACTCTAGGTTCGCTGAGTCTACAGGGATCTAGGACTAGGGTTGTGTCTATTCTTGTGAGTTTTCCAAATTTTCTCATAATAACCTTCTGCCCTCAGCAGAAGATAAAGCTTAAAGATGTCTGGAAATCATGAAGAACATGCTGCCGAGAGCAGTGATGATACATTAATTGATGGAGCAAGAGTGCAGACACATGAAGATCGGGTGCCTGAGGTCCCCCAACTTGACCCAGCATTCTAGAGAACCCTGCCTATCAGCACTTTATGGGACAGGTAATGGCAATGGTGAATCACATGGTGGATAGATTACTAGTGCCTCCGCCAAGATCACATGCTCCCCATGGTGAATCTTCGAGTATTAGGAAGACCTTTGAGTGGCTTCTCTGAGTCAGAGCTTTGGATTATGCTAGAACGGCTGATCGGGAAGATGTAGATTTGATGTTGATAGGTCTCGAGAAGGCCTTCCGGATCCTTGACATCCCAGAAGCAGACAAAGTCAAGCACACTGTCTACCTTTTGAAAGGTAGTGCTGGCCAATGGTGGGACATCAAGGAGGAGAAGCGACCCAATGAGGTGATCTATTGGGACGTTTTCCGGCGGGAGTTTGTCAGTCGATATTTCTTGAAGATGTATCTGGATGAGAAGATCAACCGGTTTGAGTGTCTGCGCCAAGGATCGATGAGAATCACCGAGTATGAAGCTAACTTTATGGACCTATTGAGGTTTTGTCCTCACATGGTGGCAATAAATGATGAGAGAATCAGGCAGTTTGAGAAAGGTTTGAGTGCCGAGTTGTCGTACCTGCTGCTTCTCTGGAAAATCAGAAGCAGTTTTCCACATTTGTGGAGTATGTCTGAAAGACTGAACGGTCAGTCTGAGAGAAGAGAGAGGTTATGTCTAAGAAAAGGCCTGCTTAATTTCAGAAACAGAGGTTTGATGGCTACAAGAAACTGAGGTTTTCTACGCCTTTTATAAGGCAAGGTTCTAGTGCACCATCGCAGTGGTCACCAAGTAAAGGAAGAGGGCGTGGTTATTTACCATCCAGAGCTTACAACACAACTTCAGTAGTAGTGATAGGGCCATCTAGGCCGTGGTTAGAGGATAGGTCATGCTATCTCTATGGACAGACCGGACATTTGAAGTCGAATTGCCCAAGGAAAGATGTCAAAGTGACTCAACAACTGAGACAAAATCAACATGGGTCAGACAGACAGCAGTCCAGTGGCGCCAGAGGGTGAGGACACAGTCAAGCATCATAGGAAAGATCATCTGCTCAAGGAAGCAAAGGATGTGGACAACAAGCAAAGACTCGATTCTATGCTATGAGTCAGCCGGAAGTGATAGTCAAGCTGCGAGTGGTGGTAGGTCAGATGGAGTTAATTCATTCTGATTTGTCTTCTTCTTGCTTTATATCTATTTTGGTTGACCCAGGTGCTATGCACTCTTTTATCGCCCGTAGTATGCTTGATAGATGTCTTTTACCTATTAGTTGTAAGAATGATAGCTTATTATTAGAAACCCCTCTTGATGGTTCCTTATTGCTTTGAGAACTATGTCTGTCCTATGTTCTGTCCTTTTGAGGACACAAGATACAAGTGGATCTTATACCACTTGATATGCATGGATTCGATGTAATCCTTGGGATGGATACCTTAGAGAAGTATAAGGTTGTGCTGGACTGTGGTTCCAAGCAAGCGATGTTTGCTGATGATGGTGAGAAGTGGATCTTCCAAGGAGATAGGAAGATTCTTCTGACTTGTTTAGTATCAACTATTGTGGCAGAGAAGTTGTTGCGGCAAGGATGTAAGGCATTCTTAGCTCACGTTGTGGATACCAAGGAAAAAGGTTCTATCATTGAGGATGTGTCTGTTGTCCGAGAGTTTACAGATGTGTTTCCTGATGAGTTCCCCGAGGTTCCCCCACCTTGAGAGATTGACTTTGAGATCAATCTGGTGCCAAGAACACAACCAGTTGCTCAAACACCGTACAAGATGGCTCTAGCTGGGATGGCAGAATTGAAGAAGCAATTACATGAGTTGTTGGATAAAGGTTTCATCAGACCGAGCACATCGTTGTGGGGTGCTCCAGTCCTGTTAGTTAAGAAGAAGGATGGGTCAATGCGTCTGTGCATAGATTACTGACAATTGAATAAAGTCACGATCAAGAACAAGTATCCTTTACCAAGGATATATGATCTGTTTGATCAGTTGCGTGGTGCTACAGTGTTCTCAAAGATTGATCTACGGTCTGGATATCATCAATTGAGGATTAAGGTAGATGACATATCAAACTCAGCTTTTAGGATGAGGTATGGTACTTTGAGTTCGTGGTTATGCCGTTTGGGCTAACCAATGTGCCTGCTGCTTTCATGGACCTGATGAATAGGGTGTTTTGTCTGTTTCTAGATTAGTTTGTTGTGGTCTTCATAGATGACATCTTGATCTATAGTCGAGACAGTCAACAACATGAACAACATCTTTGACAAGTGTTTACTCTCATTCACCAGTATCAGTTGTATGCCATGTTTAGTAAATGTGAGTTCTGGTTGAAGGAAGTGACTTCTTGGGTCATGTGATGTCTGTAGAAGGAGTCAGAGTGGACCCTAAGAAAGTGGAGTCAGTTGTAGACTGGGAGCAACCGAAGACGCCGACATAAGTTTGTAGTTTTCTAGGTTTAGCAGGATACTACCAGAGGTTTATAAAGGACTTTAGTGTAATCGCGTTGCCATTGACAAACTTGACTAGGAAGGGTATACCTTTTGTTTGGGATGATCGTTGTCAGCAAGCTTTCCAAATTATGAAGGAGAAGCTGACTAGTGCTCCAGTGTTGGTACTGCCAGAGCCTGGGAAAGGCTATGTGGTTTTCTGTGATGCTTCCAAGAAAGGCCTAGGATGTGTGCTGATGCAGGAAGATCATGTGGTTTCTTTTGCTTCGCGACAACTTAAGAAACATAAGGATAATTATCCAACACATGATTTAGATCTGGAAGTGGTGGTCCATGCATTAAAGATTTGGAGACACTATCTTTATGGGAAAGTGTGTCAGGCCTTTATAGATCATAAGAACTTGAAGTACATCTTCTTGCAAAGTGATCTGAACATGCGACAACATCGCTAGATGGAGCTGATCATTGATTACGATTGCACTATTGAGTATCATCCTGGTAAGGTGAACATGGAAGCTGATGCGCTTAGCAGGAAGTCTTCTACTCTTCCTATGAAGAAAGCACAGTTGAGTTCCCTGGTATGCCATAGGAGGGATATGTTTGTCTCTTTGCGACAGATGAATGTACAATTGGAAGTCTCCTTATTGGTAGGATTGTTGACACAGATGCATGTAAAGCCTACATTGAGACAGTAGATCAAAGATGCACATCAGGAAGATGCTTCAGCTCAGTTAATCAAATCAGAGCTTGGCAGTGAAAAGTGTGATGGGTTCCATGAGTCCGAGGATGGACTAGTTTGCTATCATGGTAGGATGGTGTTCCCCGATGTTGATTATTTGAGAAAGCTAATGCTCGAGGAAGTACACACATCGATGTATGCCATGCATCCAAGTGTCACCAAGATGTATCACAATCTGAAGGACCTGTCTTAGTGGACTGGCTTGAAGAAAGGTGTAGCCTAGTTTGTGGCGAGATGTGTGGTATGCCAGCAGGTTAAGGCTGAGCATCAGAAGCTGGCAGGTACATTGCAACGCATGCCGATACCGCAGTGGAAATGGAATCATATAACTATAGATTTTGTAGTTGTTCTGTCGAGGACAGCTAAGAATCATGATTCCATCTGGGTGATGGTGGACAGATTGACAAAGTCTGCTCATTTCATACATGTGAAGACAATGTATACAATAGAGAAGCTTGATCATGTGTATGTGGATGAGATAGTGTGTTTGCATGGTGTGCCCACAACTATAGTCTCTGACAGAGGACCCCAATTCATGAGTCATTTTTGGGAACAGTTGCACATAGCGTTGGGAACACAGTTGAGGTTCAATACCACTTTCCACCCACAGACAGATGGATAGTCTGAAGGGACTATGTATACTTTAGAGGATCTTCTCCGAGCTTGTGTTTTATAGTTCCTAGGCAGTTGGGACGTGCATCTCAGTTTGATAGAGTTCGCCTACAACAATAGTTACCAGCGGAGCATCGACATGGCTCCTTATGAGGCTTTATATGGCAGGAAGTGTAGATCTCATTTGTGCTGGTATGAGTCTAGCGTGTATCAACTTTTGGGTCCTGAGTTAGTGTAGTAGACAATAGAAAAGATCAAAGTGATACAACAACAGTTGAAAGCGACACATGATAGACAAAATTCGTATGCAGATAATCACTAACGAACTCTAGAGTTCCAGGTAGGAGACAAAGTGTATCTCAAGGTCTCATCATAGAAAGGCATGTTGAGGTTTGGACGGAAAGTCAAGTTGGAACCTAGGTATATGGGGCCATATCTAGTAATAGCACGTGTTGGCAAGGTATCTTACAAGTTAGAACTGTCGCCAGAGTTGCACAGGTTACATATGGTGTTCCATGTTAGTATGCTGAAGAAAAGTCATCTAGGCACAGAGGCAGTGATACAGCCAGTTGAGGCTGAGTTGGATGAAGATGTGACATACAAAGAAGGTCCAGTGATGATCCTCGACAGAAGAGTGAAGAAGTTAAAGAGGCAGGACCTGGTTCTTGTGAAGGTTCTTTGGCATCATATTGGCATTGAGGAAGCCACATGGGAGCTCAAGGAAGAGATGAGAAAGAAGTATCCCTCGCTTTTCTCTTCAGATTTCGAAGGTGAAATCCTTTTGTAGGGGTTTATGGCTTGTAAGGACCCTGACCTTCATTTTGGGCTTACCCTAATTTCTTTTCCTAAACCTTGTGTTTAGATGTTTGCTAATCACTTGAGTTGTGATTAGGGTTTGTCTCTGCTTTGTTGAGAGGTGGAGGTGCAACTTGCAATTTACCCAAGTTTTAGGGTTGGTGTGCAAGTTTGTCACCTTGGGAGATATCATTCTCTCTCCTTACATCCTCTAGGGTTGAGAAGATGGGTTGGGCTCATTGCTTGAGCAACCTTAGGTTTTGTTTTGCCTTATTTGTTCTTTGCCTTGCTTTGTTGGGCCTTGTGTCGGGCAAGCCCTAGGTGTATCAGCCAAGGTGGTGGTGGGTGTGTCAGGTTACCATGTTAGGCGACACACACCGCACTTGACCTAGCCTCGTTTGTGTCACCTTCTTTGGACAAGTGGTTGTTTCCTTGCTAGTGGATGGCAAGTCACAGAGAAGTGGTTTGGGATGCTAGCATGTGTCATAACCCTTGGACAAGTGGTCGTTGGGCGAACACATGTGGAGCAAGCCCTTAGTGGACACCCACTTAACCCTCTTGCTTATATACCTCCTTCTTTGCTAGCTTGGGATCCCTTTAGCTCTTTCGTCGCTTCCCTTCTTCCTTGGTGGATGATACCTTCCCTTGGTGAGCTTGGTGGCCGATACACTTGGTAGAGCTAGCTTGGTGGCCAATCTCCTTGGTGGAGTCTTCTTATTCCTCTTGTGGTGGTCGAACCCTAGAGTGTGTCTTGCTTCTCATCTTGTGGTGACCGAAGGTGGTGCTTGGAGCTTGGAAGCTTGGTGCTAGGAGCTTGGATCTTTCTTAAGGTGGGTTACATAACTCCTAACCCTAGCTATACTACTTCTTTTTCATGTTACATGTTTATATGTCATCTTGATCGGCCATGCATCTTGTTAGATATGTTTCTTGCCCTAGTATGTACCCTTTATCTTGTTATATATATAGTGGTCATGTTGTTGATGTGATCTTAGACCTTGTGGCCGAACCTTGAGTTTAGGGTTCCTTGGAAAAAACCCCTTTCTCTCCCATTTGGTTTTGAGAAGTGAGTTTGAGCTCTAGTGGTGTAGGCAAAACCCCTCTCTCTTGGTTGTTGAGAGGTGAGTCTATGCTCTAGTTGCTTGAGAAATACCCTTCTTTCACCATGGATTTGAGAGGTGAGCCTTGGTTGGATGTCTACCTAGTTGAGGTTGGACGGATGGCCATTATGATGTTGATCCACCTTACTGCCTGATATGTGATGGAGATTGTGCAAAACCCCTCTCTCTTGGTTGTTGAGAGGTGAGCCAACTCTCTTGATCTATTAGGGTTTGATGATGGTGATCTCGAGGTTGATGATGAACAAACCATTATGGTCCTTGTGCCTTGCATGATACCCTTTTGTGGTGCTTTGCACGATACCCCTCTTCTAGGGTTTTGTCTTGGGCGATATGATAAGTTGGGTTTTGTTGACCTTGTTTCCCGATATGACCCCCGTCACCATGTTAGTGTTGTTGGGTGATATGCCTTGACCGAGATGTACCTTTGCCTTAGTTGGTGTTGTGCCTTTGGCCGACATGGTGCTTAGTAGCCATCTCTATTTTTCGCGTTGGGCGACATGGATTGGCTTTGGGTTTGCCCGATATGAGTGCTGGATAAGAAAACCCTTTATGGACTCCATAGTGTTGGCCGATATGGCTGTGCTTAACTTAGTTGAATGATAGCCCTCCTTGAGCACCATGATGTAGTTGGAAAGAGGTCAGTAGTGTGCTTGTTGGGCATTATGATCTCGGCCTTGGTTGATATGGCCTTGGGCATTATGATGATGGTGGTTTATCGACATGGAATCCTAACCCTAATGGGCGATAGGGTCTTGGCCGTTAGGGCTGGTTGTGCTACCTGTTACACCTGCACCTGGCTGCACGATGCACCTTTGGTTCTAGTATGCCCGTTACCCCCATTAGGTGTGTTTCCTGTCACAACGTTGCACGATGTAGCATTGCCCACCTGACATGAGGCTGCACATGTGGGCGTCACAGGTTGAGCGTTGCCCGATACCAGTAGGTAGGTGTTTCCCGACACAGTGTTGCACGATATGGTTCTGTTCGTTATGATGTTGCATGCTTGGGCATTATAGGTGGTGAAGTGCTGCCCAACATGGGTGCTGCTCGTTATCTCCTTGTAGTGTCGGGCCTCACACTCTTTGGTGAGAGACGATGCACTTTTGGTGAGGGTTGTCCCTTACCCGATACACCTATAGTAAGGGGTGTACCTTGTGTTTGGTTGGCAGCCCTAATGTTTGTTGTACTTTGATATATGAGGCTGTTATGCTTTGATACATATACATATAAAAGAATGCTATGCTTTGATACACTCATCTATGTTGCATGGTTGATTCTCATAATGAAGTAAAGAGCTATAAATGTTCCTTGTACAAGTATCATTGCTCTTTTGTGATTCCACTAACCATGGAGGAGACAGTTGTACGATGAGGCCATGATAATGGCATAATAGTGATATGATGTGGAACATCAAGGGTTATGATGAACCCAGTGATATATGATGGGTGTTACCCATGGAATGGCAATGTGTGCCTTGATGATGGCATTGAGTCCCAGTGATGTGGATCCTTGAGATGGATCTTGATGATTGGAAAGAGACCAAGTGGTAACATGTAATGTTGGCTTTGAGAATAAGAATGACAATGTAACACTTGATAATGAGATCTATGTTGTTTACTCATGATTTAGTTTACATGTTACATAACTTGGTTGAATCTTGCAATCTTCTTAAAACGTATTAATTAATTACATAGGAACCTTACATGTAGTTTGCCATGGCCATAGATCCATCATCATCAGTAACTGGTGATGGTGAAATAGGTTTCTCCTACGGGATTACCTGGAGTGCATATTGTTGAATATGTGGGGTTTCTCCTAGCCAAAAATAGGAGGATTAGAGTGCAGTTGCGGTTGTGGATTCAAGATGTGTATAAGAGCATGGTGATCAGGCCCATGGCTCCGTGTGAAGGAGCATGAATGTGTTTGTGGCTCAGGAGCACAGTGAATAGGCTTGTGGCTCATGATAACAAGGGTAGACTGTGTGAGATAACCCTATGGCTGAGGCCACTCAAGCAAGACATTACGGTCCTGCTTTGGTTAATATGCACTAACCACGAAGAGGTGAGGTCATGGAGTCTGACTCTCTCAATGACATTGTATGGAACCGGTTTTGGGTTTCTCAGCCAAAGGTTGGATTTGAGCGGGACGACTCACTTCCTCAGGGCATAATAAATCGTAATCTAGCTGTATAGAATATATTTCTTAAGGCAAAACATGGAACATTGATTGAGGCCTTGCTTATATAGTTGATCTAGTTATATCTTACAGTTAATTGTACGTTCCTCATATCTTGTGATAAGTTCTTATAAAGCTTATCTTGTCAATCATGTTCCATAAAGAAATATCTAGTTATATGCCTCCTGGATATCTTAGTAAGGTAGTTCTATTCAGTATGTCATATATATGAGCTACTTATATCATCTACCTACTTTATCATTTCTAGCTCTCCTTTGAGGTTTTATAGTTTCGGCGGGAAGTTAAGTTTCTCACTGGGACTATGTGTCTCACCTCGTTGGTTTACCACCTTTTTAGGTGATCATGCTAGATGTGGTGGCGGTCGTGAGGTTGCGGCCGAGCAACAAGAAGAGAAGTAGGAGGCAAGAGATGGATATGTTGTGGTTTTGGTTGTTTTGTAGTAGTGTCCTAGAGTCATCCCTGCGCACTCAGGTCCTTGGAGGTGTTATGATGATGGTTTACAATGTATAGATGATGTAGTTTGTTTATTCTTCTATTGGCCTGGTATGGCCCATTATGTATGTATAAAAAGGTGGTGAACTCTTTGTGCCTACGTGATAGTTGGATCCTATAAGTTATGGACACATATCAAGGTTTATGTTTGTTTATATAACATGTTTCCTTGTAGGATATGGATCTAGATGCAATAGTTCCGTTATTATATGCTTTCCGCAATCAGTTTTAATTAACCCGGGTTTTTGGTAATATGTGGTTTACGGAAGTTCCACGCATTTTCGTGTGGCATTTTGTTGTCTGTGTGATAACGGGATGTGTCGCTACACCTAGGATCTTGGTCAAGGAACTAAGATTGATGAAGCATTGGAGATGATCTTGTCAAATTTCACTCTTGTTCCCAGAAAATGTTTTGACTTGGATCATGGTGATCCACTAAGTGCGGATCTCAAGTTGGGAGGTATTAATCACGGGTGGAACAACTGGGTGTTGTGCATATCTAGTTTCTGGAGTGGAAAAATCTTTTAATTGTTTTTGTCCATCAGCCTCTGTTTGAGCGGCTTCTACATTCTCTTTCTCAGTGATATAGACAACGTGCAACTGGCTTCTTGGGTCGTGCATTCAGCAATCATAAGTTCTCTTTGAGCGGCGAGTGGATGCTCAATTCTACGGGAAACTTCTTCTTCGTCCATCCTAAGTTTATTTTGTTGATTTAAGTAATGGAAGGTTCTCTCTGGCTCAGGATCAAAAATTGAAGGCGTAGAATCATCCAATGGGTGGCTCATGCATAGTTATATAGATATATTCAAGTGTAGAAAAATACACTGCTGGAATGGAAACTCAACAAAAAGAGGAGATAGCACTTCCTAAATGTTACTCAGTAGGCATAAAAAAAGTTTTTCAAAATTTTCATGGTTCGAGAAAATGATTCGTTGTCCCCAGCAACGACATCAAAATTGATACGCTTTGTTTGCACACCAATTTTCTAGAATAAATATTCTAGAGTTTAATCCTATTTTTTTTACTTTCCAATTAAGGCCAGTATAGAAGAGTCGATCCCATAGGAGAACAAGTTTAAGATTCATTTTCTTTTAATTCAGATTGTTTTGAAATTCTTTCTTTCTTTTTGGTATTGTTTCATGATTGAGAGAATGTAAAAAACGATTTTAAGGGGGGTTGATTAAACTAATTCAAGAACTAAAATTTAAGAAGGATAAAGGATTACACTAACACGAAATGGATATATTTAACTAATCAATATAAATAAAGGAAGAAGATGGTTAGCACAGAACAAAATATTATCTAAGAAGGAGAACAATATTGTAGGATTTTAAAAAGAAGGCAGTTTGAACAAACATTGGAAGTACGGTTGAAATCAGATGGGGAAAACATCAAGGCTTAGGGGTTTTCACCACCTTAGCCATAGTGTAAATCTAATAAAAAATATAAGATAATTAAATGACCAAAAGTGAGTATGGAAATTATTCATAAATAAAATGCAAAAATCAAACTCTACATGAACCCATTGGTCCTAGCGTTCACGCTTCATAGTTCATCATCCCAATGGGAATTTTTCTACAATCACATCCAAACCCCCAAGCAACTGGTTTAGTTGTTATAAATTTCAAGTTCCATGGTCACATCCACCATAATGAACTTGCAATAAAAATGAGAGATCACTTTGTTTCAATCGACAGTTTTCTGAACGAAAAGTCATTCATATAGATAAAAACCGTACAAACTTAATCTGAATCTACATAATGGTCAAGGGGCTATTCGCCTTGTGTCGATAAGAAGAATACTCGCTACTCATGGTGACATAGGGAGAAACAAGGAGAAAAATAAGGTAAGCCATAGACCACAAGTCCAAAGTCTCTGAAGAGCCCAAGGTGGTGACACTTAAATGGCTTAGCGTCTTTTTCTCTTGCTTCAAGAAGAAAACATAAGCAAAAGGGATGAGAAGAAGAATGAGAGTAGAAGAGTCCAGATGTTGATGAAAGGAACTAACTTTATTGCTTTGAATGTAAAATTAAACTAGAATGAAAAATAATAGAGTTTCACTACAGAACAAGTACAAAATTTGGGACCCCTTTGTTAGTGGAGTACCCCCTACTTTGATAGGAGAAGAAGGGGTGGTAACCCTGAGAGGGGGAAATAAAATAGATAAGTGGCAAATACTGAAGAGAACTATCCATCTGTAGGGAAACGCCCATCTCAGTTAGCAAGATGGTTGTTTGGTGATGGTTGGGTACAGGCCTAGAAGATTTAGGTCAAAACCCTAAGATGGGTGTTGACAACGCCCATTTGGATGAAATCTTTGGCTCGAAACAACATCCCAAACTATCATTTGAGATCTGTGAGACACTTGTCTCGGTATTGACATGGCATGAATTTAGAGTAGTGGCCAAACCCTAGATGAGCGAATGGGGGCGCCCTTATTTTTATTTCTTGGTCTTGAAGTAATACCCTGAAATAGTCATTTGGGTACACTGAGGTGACTGTCTTGTGCCACCATGTGCAAATCCAAGGGTTGGAACCCTAATCAAGTGGTGGCACTTGCTTTTCGATACGAGGCTAGGTCAAGTTGACCTAGCCATATGGCTTGCTTAAATGCTCATTTGGCACCATGAGATGACCGTATCGCTAAAGCAAGACGATGGTTTGGTGTGTTCAGTTGGCTAATTGAGCCAAGGCCAAGGTGGTCATTTGTCTATGAAATGAGGGTCTTCAGGGAGTCAGCTGACCATTTGGGCTTAGTGAGATGGTTGTCTCACTGGCTCAGTGAGTTTGAATAACTTTGGAGAAAATACCTACAAAATTTGAGAAAATTGATAAGTATTTGTGAATGTAAATAAGGAAAAGGGTAAATTGCAATTTAGTCTAGGAATAAATGAAAAAGAGAAACTACAATGAAAATGACTAAGAAAAATATGAAAAAATATGGATGGATATGCATTCATTAAAATATGATGGTGTGACAGAGTGAGTTTTTCCCGATATATATATATATATATATATATATATATATATATATATATATATATATATATATATATATATATATATATATATATATATATATATATATATATATGTGTGTGTGTGTGTTTCTCTCGTTTATAAATTTAATTATTCCTTTTATGCCCTCAATCATTTCTCACTCCATGTTCATTAAATACTCTATCAATTTCATATAATGACTATTCTAGTATCACACAAACCATATTAAATGCAAATGCATTTAGACTTTTGACATAGTCAACAATCGAAATTTTAACTCCAATTTAGCACCATAGGTACATCATAGCATTATAAAGTTATGCCTAAAATCTCATTGCAATTGGAAGTATCAATTAGGAGTTATTCAAAATAGAAGATTATGTGTATTATGTCACCTAATATAGTCTAGGACCTAGGTTCTCGCATTATTTGATCAAAATGATGTGTCACGCCCTCATGTTTTGGCTGGGCGTGACTCCTTTAGTTAAGGACGAACTTGGACCATCTGATTAAGGGGACACATATCCTCTCAGGATCCAAGGGTGAAGACCTCGTCTTCTACCTCCACCTTCTTCGGTCTCGACCCCCCTCCAACGGAACAACAAACCTTCCAATAGATCTAGCACCTGAATCTCGTCAACTCAGCACGAGATATTTGGAGGATAGACTCCTCTCACCTAGACGAGTTCAACGACCCTCTACTCACCTCGCCTCATCCACGGATCAGGGAGAACCAACTTTCCCCCTTCTCGTACCTTGCACCGATGACGACACCCATTTTAGGGCTCCATTCCCTCGACCACCCCGTGTCTTTATAAGACCCCCAAAAGCTTCTCTGACCTCCCTTTAATCGTTCCGCACTGCCAATTTCACCAAAACTCGCCTCCATCTTCCCAACCTTGAGCAAGCTCTGCCCCAAATTTCTCGACCTGCACCTCACTCCAGTTACCCTCTTCATTCGATCCAACGCATCTGAACCATCATGGGACCTCAGCGAGGAGATCCCCACTACTCGTTGGAGCTATGGAAGGCCAGGGAGTCGGGTCGACGAGCCGTGCAACCAAGCTCCTAGAGCTTCATCGCCGACGAGGTTGGAGCCTTCTAGGAACCGAGGGAGGATCGCAAACACCTCAATAGACCACTGCGGACCGCCGCACGCCCTCCATCCAGCCCAAGGGGAAGGTAATCTTCAAATCTTATTCTTTCGTTCTTATACTTGTTGGCAATCATTTTTGAACTGTAGTCCACCTCCAATCGAGCTGTTAAGCACATTGAACTCGGGGGAACCTCACGAAGAGGATCCACCCATCCTCACACCTCCATTCACCCCTAGATAGCCTGAGCTACCTCCGCTTCATCTGCAGTACTCGTCCTCCGCTGCCATGGCACGAGTGATCAATCAAAGGGGTCAAATCCCCTTTCTGACCTTGTGCTGTCACGCAATACTTGTACCCACAAGGGGTATTTTTGTCCTGCACATTCTACCTCTAACCGTTTTGACGAGGTTGGCTCACGGGTTAAGGAGAGGATCTGAGGAGTCGGATCCCTCCCCTGATCTGCTAAGTTGACCACCCCTTTTCTTTTTTTTATTTTTCATTTATTGCTTGAGGAAATTCCCTGATTGGTCAGAACTTATGAAAACCGTAGAGATTTATTGGATTATCAGAAAATATCGAACCAATATACCATTTTCATCAGAAAAAATCTAAGATATCTAAATAAAATATAAATAGGACATGGATCTGAGCCCTTTTCAAAAAGTATGGCCTACAATCACTAATGACCTTTTAATGTATTTTGTGTAATAAAAGTCACCCCCATGATTAGATCTGACTTATAGGCATATTTAACTTAGATTGGGGTCCCTGATCATCATGATATTTGAAACCCTAATCTATGAAGGATATCAGATTCAATAGTTAAGAAAAACCCTAATTTCTAGTTTTTCTCACCTTATTATGAATACTATATACAATTTATGTAAAACCCTAATAAGTTAAATGTCCTTGAACAACCTTGATGACTCTAACCTCAGAACCCAACTCTGAATCATATGTATCCTAAAGTGATATCCCAAATAACCTAAACCCTAATAATAATAATCCTTAATGTTGATTGATGAGAACCCATGGTGACTTTAGGGTTTTGCTATATTTCAAGGTGATCTACTATCTTCCTCGTAATCTAGGACTTGTGGAATCCAGATCTGAGAATCAAAGGTACATGGATATAATTATATGACTAGATTTGCTGGATGTTAAATATATATGTACTTGCTTTCCTGTATTTGAAATACATTGCTGGATGTAGATGTATGTATATTGACAATCTCTACTTTGAAAAACAACGAATATAAATGAACAAGAACATGAAATGTAGTTACTAGTGGTGCTCATTAATCTCCCTATTAGAGAGGGAAAGTATTAATGTTGACTAGCACCTCCCTAATGGTATCCCTAATGGTACAAGGTTCATAGGGATAGGGCCCAATATATATGTGTGTGCTAAGTCTACTATAGTATTGCATATTCGTTCTAAATGAGGCTAATAACTTGGGATTACCTGATTTTCTGCCTTTAAATAACGTTTTCTTTCTCTTTCTTCAATTCCAAGTAATTTATATACCAGCATTGTATAGCTTTTAATTCCACGTACCAACTTTGTTGATGTTTTTGTTTCTCATATTTTCTAGGTACAAGCAAATTATGAAGCACTTCAAAGTACCAGAAGCCACTAAATAATGAGCTGGAGGATAATAGATAGATCCCCACTTCTCACCTTATTCCTTTCAGTTAGAATTTTTTCTTTATTCTTCTAGATGATGTAATAGGATGTTATAGAACCTATGTAATAATCATATTTTCTTTTCATAGACTTATCCTTCTTCCTTCTCATTTATCAGTATGTATGACATTATCTTTTATCAATGAATGAGGTGTTTTTTGGCTATCAATTGATGATGTGAACATGATCTTGGCTTATCTCTAATTTTATTTGATTATCCTAATTTATTATATTTTCCCTTTTGACATCTATAGATATGAGTGCACACATATCTGTTTATGTCACTAAGTAAAGTATATAGAAATTGGGGTCGTCACAGTTGGTATCAGAGCCGAGTTCACACATCAAGTCACATGAACTTCATTCACCCTATTTTGAGTCTAGGGTAGTCCTTGAGTTAGGGATGTGAAGGGTGGAGGTGTCTAGGATATCATCTGCCATGGGTCTGACTAAAGTCTATGAGCCACTTAGCTTGGCAATCACGAGGCTACCTTTATGGCAATATAAGTCTACATGGCTGATACCTAAAGTGTCCCCTATTCTTGGGCGTACCTTAATTTAGGAACCTTCTCATCTATAGATTTTCCCTCTCATCCCTTCTCTAGGAAATTTCCCCACTCATCCATGTTTTAAAAAAAATTTTCCCTCTTGCCTTTGTTATAAGGTTAGGAAGGAGTCTACCTATTTAGAAAGTCCTAAGGATCAACTGATAAGGATTTTAGGATATCTTCCATAAATCATAACATTAAGAACATTAACAATTGATAAAGGAGAATAATGAAATATCATGTGATGATAAAAATGATAATGATGAGAATAATTGTTGAATAATAAATCTAATATGTCCTAATTAATTTCATGATGCCTCCTAAGACTCGCAACTCAAAGGCCTAAGAGGAATCGTCCTCTGAGAAGAGAAAATAGCCCGAAACCTCTGAAGTACCTGATCCCGATGTTGCGGCCAAGGAAAGGTGGGAGGAATAGAAGAAAATCCTTCTACATTTTATTGAAACACTCTCCACAAAAGGAACCCCTGAACCTAGCTCCTCTAGGAAGAAAGAAGTGACAGTGATAGACTTTATTAATCTTAAACTTGATTCCTTTTGGGGAGAGGATCATCTTGAGGTCATGCACAAGGCTGAGGCCTGGATTTTATCCATAGAAAATGGTTTTTGTACCCTAGAAATACCCAATGAGAAGAAGGTTAAGTTCGCCACCCACATTCTTAAGGGAGGGGGAAAAATATGGTGGGAGAACTATGGAGGGAATAAGGGAGAGGAAACAGATAAAATGGGGTGGGAAGCCTTCAAAAACCTCTTCACAGATCGTTTTATGCCCATACCGAGAGGAAGAGGAAGGAGAAGATGTGCATGGAGTTAAGGCAGGGTAGTCTTTCAGTAGCTGATTATACCTAGAAGTTTAGGCTTCTGGAGCGTTATGCACCCATCAAGACTGAAGACCACCAGACTAAGCACTATGTTGACTACCTTTCTGCGCACCTAAAAGCCCTAGTCATAGCCTCTCATCCCAGAAGCATAGATGAAGCCCTAGATATGGCCCTTAAGCAGGAGAGAGAGCAAGGCATGCAAAAACCTTCCAGCATGGGGTACTTAGGGTTAACCACGACTGAAGAGGATAAGTCTAGAAAGTTCAATCCTGGCCATAACAATAAGGGATCAGGGAAATGTGGAGGTTCGGGAAAGGGAGGACAGAAAAGCCACCAGAACCAGCCAATGATGAATCATCCCAAGTGCAAGACTTGTGGGCATTTCCATGGTGGGGTATGCTGCCACACCAAGCCAGTCTGCTATAACTGTAAGAAGGAGGGTCATTTCATTGCCAAGTGCCCCACTCTCTCCATCTTTGGTAATCCTACGGAAGGTGCTCCGCAGCTTCAGGGACTTTGCAATGGTAGGGTATTTGTAGTAAATGTAGAAGAGTCCAAGGCAAATCCAAACCAGCTCTGTGAAGGTAACCTAATTTCTTTATAATTCCATATCTTACACAAGCCTGCAATTATTCATAATTTTATTACCTTGTGTAGGCACTGTATTATTAAATGGTCATCCTGTTAAGGCTTTATTTGACTTTGGATCTACAAATACATTTATTTCTCAAACTCTGGCATCAATATTACATCTGCAAATAAGGGACTTGGGATATATTCTGTATGTGTCTACTCCTAGTGGCAAAATACTCACAACTCTACAGAAAACTGATGAACTCTCTCTTAAATATGAAAATCATGATATGCCCTTTGAATTCATTCTCTTAACTATGGATGACTTTGATGTCATACTTGGTATGGACTGGCTTTACACATACCATGCTCACAATGATTGTAGAAACAAGATGGTAGTCCTCTCTCAACCTCATCCTTATCCTGTGAAAATCCCTAGGGGAAGCAGATTCTGTAATAATATTATAATCTCCTCTCTTAATGCTAAAAAGCTCATTTCTCAAGGATGTAAAGTCTTCCTCACATTAGTCTCAGAGACCAGTCCTAGTAGCGGGCCTGTAGAATGTCTAGAGGTGGTACGTGACTTCCCAGATGTATTTTCGGAGGAGCTTCCTGGGCTGCCTCCAAATAGAGACATTGAGTTCTCCATAGATCTTCTTCTTAGAACCACTCCGATTTCTAGGGCACCGTATAGGATGGCTCCTGCTGAGCTTATGGAGTTGAAGAAATAGCTACAAGAACTTCTTGACAAAGGTTTCATTCATCCTAGTGTTTCCCCCTGGGGTGCTCCTATTCTCTTTGTTAAAAAGAAAGATGGTTCTATGCGTATGTGTATTGATTACCGCATGTTGAACCAAGCCACTATTAAAAACAAGTATCCTCTCCCTTGTATTGATGACCTCTTTGATCAGCTCCGTACTGCTAAAGTTTTCTCAAAGATTGATCTTCGTTATGGCTATCATCAACTTAAAATCAAGGATTCTGATATTTCTAAATCTGCTTTTTGAACTAGTTATGGGCATTATGAATTTCTAGTGATGTCATTCGGGTTGACCAACGCACCAGGTGTATTTATGAATCTGATGAACAAAGTCTTCCAACCCTATCTTGATGAGTTTGTGGTCATTTTCATTGATGATATCTTGATCTATTCTGATTCTAAGGAAAACCACCGGGATCACTTGCGAACAGTTCTTGACATTCTCCGAACTCAAAAATTCTATGGAAAGCTCTCTAAATGTGAATTATGGATTGATAAAGTCATGCTTCTTGGACATGTCATTTCTGGGGGCAGTATATCTATTGATTCCTCTAAAGTTTCTACTATACTTGATTGGCAACCTCCCCGTAATCCTTCTAAAATTCAGAGTTGCTTGGGTCTAGCCAGATATTATCGTCGCTTAATCCTGAATTTCTCTAAAGTGGCACTTCCTCTGACTAAGCTTACTCAAAAAGATGAGCACTTCATTTGGTCAGCTGCTTGTGAGTCCAGTTTCTAGCAATTAAAACAGAAGTTGATGTCGGCTCCTGTCCTCATTCTACCCTCTAGAAACGAAGGGTTTGTAGTATTCACTGATGCTTCGAAGAATGGGTTAGGATGTGTCCTACAACAGAATGGTAAGGTAGTGGCATTTTCATCTAGACAGCTAAAACCCAATGAGCTTAATTATCCCACGCATGATTTGGAATTAGCTGCAATCATTCATGCTCTCAAAATCTGGAGGCAATACCTGTACAGGGCAACATTCAACATCTTCACCGATCACAAAAGCCTAAAGTACATCCTGACTCAGAAGGGCTTGAATCTGCGTCAACGCCAATGGATTGAATATCTGAAGGACTATGATTTCACTATTGCCTATCATTCGGGTAAGGCAAATGTAGTCGATGATGCCCTTAGTAGGAAAAGGGTAGTGTGTGCATCTCTTTCTGTTCCTGAATGGAAGAACATGGAGGATCTAGTGGGCTGGAAACTGCAGTTTCTGTCTGATCGTGTGCATGTTAATAACATTTCCATCACATCCAACTTGCATGTCAAACTTCTTGAGGCACAAAAGGCTAGTCCTGATCTTATAGAACTCTCTTCCCTCCTGTCGAAGCTAAAAACACATCTGTCTGTCGGTCTTGATGGTGGTCTTCGATACAAGAACCGTATGTGGGTGCCTGAGCAGTCAGCTGTAAAGACAACAATTCTTAGCGAGGCACATGGGTCAAAGTACACAGTTCATCCCGGTACGATGAAGATGTACAAAGACCTACAACATCAGTTCTGGTGGAGGGGCATGAAGAGTGATATTGCCGATTTTGTGTCCAGGTGTCTGACATGCCAAAGGATCAAGGCCGAACATCAGAGACCAGGTAGTCTACTACAACCCCTTGAGATACCATAATGGAAATGGGAACACATCACCATGGATTTTGTGGTGGGATTACCCAGGACCAGGAAGGGATATGATGCTGCATGGGGTCATAGTAGATCGTCTCCCCAAGTTAGCTCATTTTCTTCCTGTAAAGACTACTGCAAAGGTTGCTGAGTTGGATGACCTCTACATACGGGAGATTGTACGTATGCATGGAATCCCAGCATCTATTGTCTCGGAAAAGGACCCGAAGTTCACATCAAAGTTGTGGAAGTAGGTTCAAGAGGATTTGGGCACCAAGTTGAACTTTAGTACAACCTACCATCCGCAAATAGACGGGTAGTCAGAGCGTACAGTACAGATTCTAGAGGATCTTCTACGAGCTTGTGTTCTTGATTGGGAAGGCTCGTGGGACTATTACTTGCCTTTAGCTGAGTTTTCCTATAATAATAGCTATCAGGAAAGCATTGGGATGCCTCCCTATGAAGCTCTTTATGGCCAACCATGCAGATCTCCTTTACACTGGGACGACGTCGGAAAACATACCCTGATGAAATCTGAGGAGATGCAGTTGTATACTGATAAGGTTGCACTGATTCCACAGAGGATGAAGCGGGCACATGATAGACATAAGTCTTATTCCTATGCTCACCGCCAGAACGTCTGTTCAAGGAAGGTGACCATGTATTTCTCAAGATCCGAACTATTTGTGCTTTGGAAAAAAACAAAGGAAAGCTCAGTCCTCGTTATGTTGGACCCTTTGAGATTCTGGAAAGGGTTGGTGAATGTGCCTATCATCTTGCTTTGCCACCTCAGTATAGTGCCATGCATAATGTCATTCATGTATCTAATTTGAAGCCCTATGTCAAGGACCCCAGTCACATTTTAAATCATGAGCCTCTCGAATTGAAGGATGATTTTTCATATGCTGAGTCCCCAGTCAGAATTCTCAACTTCAAGACAAAGGAGCTTCACAGTAACCAGCATATAGATATGGTGAAAGTTCTCTGGAGCCACCATGATGAAACCGATGCCACCTGGGAACTAAAGATCGAGGTCGAGAAGAAGTATCCATATCTTTTTTAGGCTGCTTGAATTTTGGGGACAAAATTCTTAAAAGGAGGGGAGAATGTGACAGAGTGAGTTTTTCTAGATATATATATATATATATATATATATATATATATATATATATATATATATATATATATATATATATATATATATATGTTTCTCTCTTTTATAAATTTAATTATTCCTTTTATGCCCTCAATCGTTTCTCACTCCATGTTGATTAAATACTCTATCAATTTCATATAATGACTATTCTAGTATCATACAAACCATATTAAATGCAAATGACATTTACACTTTTGACATAGTCAACAATTGAAATTTTAACTCCAATCTTGCACCATAGCTACATCATAGCATTATAAAGCTATGCCTAAAATCTCATTACAATTTGAAGTACCAATTCACAATAGAAGATTATGTGTATTATGTCACCTAATATAGTCTAGGACCTAGGTTCTCGCATCATTTGATCAAAATGATGTGTCACACCCTCATGTTTTGGCTGGGCGTGACTCCTTTAGTTAAGGACAAACTTGGACCGTCCGATTAAGGGGACACATATCCACTCAGGATCCGAGGGTGAAGACCTTGTCTTCTACCTCCGCCTTCTTCAGTCCTGACCCCCCAACTATACAGCAAACCTTCCAAAAGATCTAGTGCCTGAATCTCATCACCTCAGCATGAGATATTCAGAGGATAGAATCCTCTCACCGAGACAAGTTCAACGACCCTCTACTCACCTCCCCTCATACATGGATAAGGGAGAACCAACTTTCCCCCTTCTCGTGCCTTCCACCGATGGTGGCACCCATTTTAGGGCTCCATTCCCTCGACCACCCCATGTCTTTATAAGACCCCCAAAAGCTTCTCCAACCTCCCTTTAATCGTTTCGCACTACCAATTTCACCAGAAATCGCCTCCATCTTGCCAACCTTGAGCAAGCTCCGCCCCAACTTTCTTGACCTGCACCTCACTCCAGTTACCCTCTCTATTCGATCCAATGTAGCTAAACCATCGTGGGACCTCGGAGAGGAGGTCCCCACTACTCGTTGGAGCTGCGGAAGGCCAGGGAATCGGGTCGACGAGTCGTGCAACCAAGCTCCAAGAGCTTCACCGCCGGTGAGTTTGGAGCCTTCTAGGAACTGAGGGAGGATCACAAACACCTCAGCATACCACCGTGGACTGTTGCACACCCTCAATCCATCCCGAAGGGAAGGTAATCTTCAAATCCCATTTTTTCGTTCTTGCACCTGTTGGCGATCGTTTTTGAACTGTAGTCCACCTCCAATCGAGCTGTTGGGCTCGCTGAACTTGGGGGAACCTCGAGAAGATGATCCACCCATCCTCACACCTCCATTCACCCCCTAGCTAGCCCGAGCTACCTCTGCTTCATCTGCAGTAGTCATCCTCCGGTGCCATGGTGCGAGTGATCAATCAAAGGGGTAAAATCCCCTCTCTGACCTTGTATTGTCACGCAACACTTGTACCCACAAGGGGTATTTTTGTCTTGCACATTCTACCTCTGACTGTTTTAATGAGGTTGGCTCATAGGTTATGGAGAGGATCCGCGGAGCCGGATCCCTCCCCTGATCCGTGAAGCTGACCACCCCTTTTTTTTCTTGTTTATTGCTTGAGGAAATTACCTGATTGGACAGAACTTATGAAAACCCTAGAGATTGATTGGATTATCAGAAAATATCGAACCAATATACCATTTTCATCAAAAAAAATCCAAGCTATCTAAATAAAATATAAACAGGACCTGGATCTGAGCCATTTTCAAAAAGTATGGCCTACAATCACTAATGACCTTGTAATTTATTTTGTGTAATAAAGTCACCCCCATGATTAGATCAGACTCATAGGCATCTTAAACTTAGATTGGGGTCCCTGATCATCATGATATTCGAAACCCTAATCTATGAAGGATATCAGATTCAATAGTTAAGAAAAACCCTAATTTCTAGTTTTTCTTACCTTATCATGAATACTATATACAATTTATGTAAAGCCCTAATAACTTAAATGTCCTTGAATAACCTTGACGACTTTAACCTCATAACCCAACTTTAAATCATATGTATCCTAAAGTGATATCCCAAATAACCTAAACCCTAATAATAATAATCCTTAATGTTGATTGATGAGAACCCATGGCGACTTTAGGGTTTTGCTATATTTTAGGGTGATCTACTATCTTTCTCATAATCTAGGACTTGTGGAATCCAGATCTGAGAATCAAAGGTACGTGGATATAATTATATGATTAGATTTTCTGGATGTTAAATATATATGTACTTGCTTGCTTGTATTTGAAATACATTACTGGATGTAGATGTATGTATATTGACAATCTCTGCTTTGAATAACTACAAATATAAATGAACAAGAACATGAAATGTAGTTATTAGTGGTGCTCATAAATCTCCCTATTAGAGAGGGAAAGTATTAATGTTGACTAGAACCTCCCTAATGGTACAAGGTACGCAGAGAGATCCCTAATGGTACAAGGTACACAGGGATATGGCCCGGTATATATGTTTGTGCTAAGTCCACTATGGTAATGCATATTCATTCTAAATGAAGCTAATAACTTGGGATTACCTGATTTTCCACCTTTACATAGTGTTTTCTTTCTATTTCTTCAGTTCCAAGTATTTTATATACCAGCATAGTATAGCTTTTAATTCCACGTACCAACTTTGTTGATGTTTTTGTTTCTCATATTTTCTAGGTACAAGCAAATTATGAAGCACTTCAAAGTACCAGAAGCCACTAAATAATGAGTTGGAGGATAATAGATAGATCTCCACTTCTCACCTTGGTCCTTTCAGTTAGATAGTTTTCTTTATTCTTCTAGATGATGTAATAGGATGTTATAGATCCTATGCAATAATCATATTTTCTTTTCATAGACTTATCCTTCTTCCTTCTCATTTATCAGTATGTATGACTTTATCTTTTATCAATGAATGAGATGTTGTGTGGCTATCAATTGATGATGTGAACATGATCTTGGCTTATCTCTAATTTTAGTTGATTATCCTAATTTCTTATATTTCCCCTTTTGACATCTATAGATATGAGTGCACACATATCTGTTTATGTCACCAAGGAAAGTATATAGAAATTGGGGTCATCACAGATGGACTTGAATCTTTTCTCATCTTGAGTAAATTAAATTACAAATAAATTACAATTTATACTCCCAAAATGTCATCCTCACCTTTGAAACATCACTATAGTCCTCATCTCTAAATTTTGGCTAAGTGATGCAATGTCCTAGAACCACATAGCATAAAGTTATATATTCCCTATCAAAACAAATGTCAAATCCTATTTCTAAAATGAGAATCTGTAGAAAAGTAGGCTTTCTCTCACCCTCACTTTGACACTCTCAATTTCTGAATTTTTTATTTGCACAAGAATAGGAAGAAGAGGGGGGTAAACAAATAAGGAAGTAATAAAAACTTTTTCATTCACTCCTCTATTCGAATCAGGATTTGGATTTTGTAGAGTCATGCTACATCGGTCACAATTTTTTTGTAGTGCACTTTGACATCTTTTTGATGGTATGCCCCTTTATGGGGTATGGAATTTCACTTTGTAAAGCATTCCACCTTGGACTTGATTTTTGTCCAGTGGTGATTCTTTGCTTCTCTTTTTTAGAAGAAAAGTAGATAGAAGGAAAAGATGTTCTTGTGCTTTAATTTCATCACATTTTATTCATATCTTTTTTTCTAGAGAGTTTCACTGTTCAAGTTAGAATATTCCTATAATTTACATCATACAAGTTTTATAAATAGGTAATCTATTTATTTAAAAATAGGGAAATATTATGCTTGGTTCTGATCAATTCCTTAGGACTTGCCAACCATTCTGAGGACTGATTTTATGAGGAATCCTAGGTGACATAATATATTTAGACATTGTAATATGTAATAAATTTTGCAAAAAGTTTTAATTGATTCAAGGGGTACAATGATAGATGTCTAAACAAAAGGATGACTAGATAATAGCCTTTACAATAGAATAAAATAGAAAAGGATGATTGATTAGATAATGCCCAAAAATTAAAGCAAATGCATGAAAAACAAGAAAAAGGCAAAACAAAACAAATAAGGAGAAAGATAGAGTTGTGGAATAGAATTGTACTACCCACCCCACCCTAGACATAGAATTTTTTTCATCCTGAGCAAAACCTAAATCGAAGATGGAGGGAATAGAATCACTGTGGTAGTGGAAAATGTGAAGACAATGGAGGGTTATAGTAGTAGTTTCCCCAATAAGGGGTGTTGGGGAAAGGGCAGGCCTCATGCGCCCATACTCCTCATACTAAGATCTGTTGGAATCCTAGTGGCCTTGATGCACATGCCAGGACTTGTGACACCCATTGCCACACAAAGAAAGATTACTCAAAACATAACCGCAGAAGAAAGATTAATAAATAGATTATTAGAAAACACTAAAAATTTAAAACTGTTTCATAAACCGCCAAACATTAAGAACCTTTACATACATGTGCTTTCATTCCTCAAAGCACTTACCATGTGTGCTATCAGCGTATTACTAGAGAACCTGTTCCAGAACATATCTATACATGTATCCATTATAGCTATATACAAAATGGGCACATAAGCTGAACACGTATCAAAAGCACATCCACAAAGTGTCTAAAAAACATACCCAAGGACCCTAGTGTATAGGGACAAATCTAGGACTCTATCAACAAAAACCATCCAACAACAATTCAAACCTTGTCAACTACTGATCCTCTTACTACTGCTCAACCCCCAATGCATGCTCTCTACCTCTTTGTGATCATCCACCTTAGAAGGGTGTGGGAAACCCATGGGGTGAGATTCCAGATCTCAGCGGGAGATATAACTCTCCACCAACTCTATTGTGATTGCAGATAAGATAAACTAAGGAACAATATAATTACAACTATGTGAAACCGGTAATTATTATTAATAGGAGGAGCATTTACTATCTGATTTATGAAGCATCTTAATAATTCAAAAGGAATATGAATAACATGGATAATTCCTATCAACAAAATTGTACAAAGATCAAACAAGGCCTCATCCAATGTTTCCGTATTTTGATCCTACACAAGTATATTACATGACTAATTATGCATTTTATTATTCCCCAAAGATTTGAGTCATACCACCCAAATCCCACCGACCACTTGATAAGTCAAAATTGGTGCCATACAAGGTAGAATGGATAAGATAGAATCCACGAAATCACCCCCTCAGTCAGTACGAGAACATGTAGTGACATCATAAGTTAGACTGCAAATAGTGACATATAGTCTAGCTGCACATATCTAGCCTGCCTTGGTAAAGGTCATGACGCTAGTGAGCTATGACCCACAGCTGCACTCTAATCAACGTATGGCCCATAGTCAATACTGCATCACATATTATTGATCTATGGCTCACAGTCGCACTCTAATATGGGTATCTCCTGTAGCCAATCATGTGAGGTCAGGACACAAGGAGATTCCTCAACTTGCACCTTGCATATTCAACAATATGCGCTTTGAGTTAAACCCATTTCACCATTCAATAAGTGCTGACACAGAATGGATCTAAGACACAGGGTAAACTTATAAGATTAGGTTCCACTTTGATTAATTAGGTTAGTTGAGCATCTTTCAACATCAATCAAGTTACATCGTATAAACTTATAACAAGATCTACATAAACGAGGCATGACATATTACCAACACATATTGAGTCACACAAGGACCACATCATCACTTATGTTTGTCTTTCACCATATGCCCATCACAAGGACCACATACTGGTGGTAACAACCCCTCATACCATCATTTGAGTAAATCATTATATGAGGTATCAAGCCATCATCATGTCATAAGACCATTTCCTCATCTTTCTGTGTTATCACAACACATGTGCCTCACAGATCTTATTCAAACATACTATAATCACCATAGCTCATACCTGGCTATGCATATCATCTGGTATTGCATGCATGGTTAGAAATTGAAAACAAGAAGGCAATACATCATCAACACTATCATCTCATAGGACTCGTGCCATACATGTTTCATCATATCTATCAGGGTTAGGGTTTCTATGTATTCGATTAGGGTTGACAAGGTTAGATCAAAAACCACTCTTAGATCAATACTTCCATCATTATTATGAGGTGTGTTATGAGATATAGAAACATAGTTCTTATTATCATACATATGATCACACCATAGGGTATCACATCTTATCACTGAACCCTATCTTCAATCATGATGTATCACAAACACCATTACAAGACATCGATTAGGATTATATCATAGAATATAAGTTAACCCTAAGTGTGTCTGGAAACAACACAAGGTAGGGTATCAATTAAGGATATACTAGGTGAGCAAGCAAGGTATTGGCCTACCAACTCAGGAGGGTGTATCGCACAACAACAATTAAGGAAAATGGGTATCAGCCAACCGAACCTGTTGGGCAACATCATTACATGGTGTGGAGGGCATCATGGGTATTAGATAATGCTTGTATATCATTATATCAAGGTAATAGGTTTCTTAGGGTTTCAGAAACACATCTCGATCCCCACATCATCGCATATTGACAACGCCTCCCAAAGGTGTGTCGGTCTCTATCCAAGTAGAGCATCACAGGTCGTGATGGCTAAGCCATTATGGGCAATGCGTCTTCAATTTTTAGCACATCTTAGATGCAAGCGTCCCACTTAAGAGTCATCTCGGTTTAGGGCAATTATGGATCGTGACAGCCAACATCAACGAAACTTACCCACAACATAGGTTAAATGGAACTAAGCAATTTGGATATGCATCGGCCTACTCATGCCCAAGGCATAACGATCTGAACATTACCAAATTGTGTCAACCTAGACCTCCCCAAGGTCGTGATGACCATCAACAAAACATGTCATTCTAGGCCTTGCTAAGATTGTGATGACCTTTCACAAGGAGTGATGGTTAGTGGCATCACATGTCATGATGTCCACCCAAAGCATGTCGACCTAACATATCTATCGGCCTCATAATTTTCAACCTTATAACATGTATCTTCAAGCAAGGAAAAAGAGGTGCAACAAAAGGTCAGAAACTAAGAAAGACTCTTCTTCCAAAATAGAATGCAAAACCACCAAGAAGGAAATACTAACAAGCAAGGGATAATGAGCCAAAGATAAAGAACAAGATAGTAAGTAAGTGGTGATAATAACATATAGGGTTTCGAGTTATAGAACATGCCTCATAGAACACCACAAGATGCAAGCTCCAAGCTCACGAGCTCAAGGTAGAAGAAGATCTCCCAAACTTGTTCACCACAACACGCCAAGGAGGAAGATGGAACCATGGTTAAGAGGGTTTGAAGAAGAAATAAAGAAAGAAGGTAACCAAGATTTATCACTAAGAAGAAGAAAGGTGAGAAGGAGAGCTTAATGATCATGTCTTACCAAGGTAGAGGATGAAGGAGACACCACAAGATTGAGACTCATCCACCAAGCTCCAAGAGAGAAGCTCCTCTAGCTCAAGGTCTTCCACCAAAGAGAGAATGCAAGGATAACTAAAAGGGTTCTCTTGCATGGAGAGAAAGAGGTATATATACAAGAGGGATGAGAGAGAGAGCAAGGGGAAAGGGTCACCACCTTAGAACCCTAGGTGAAACTTGTCCACAAGAAAGAGCCACATGCAACACCATGCGACAAGGTGATAAGATCTATGTCTCGCCCACAAGGTCACCTATGATGGTCGTGGCCATTACACATATCCACCTACTCACAAATTGATAGGGGTAAAACCCTAGATACCACAAACTAATTGGATGTCTCTCAAGAGACCCACAAACCAATACATGGCCTCACCAAGGCTCTCAAGCCTGAGACAACACTTCTAGGTGTAAGGCATACCTCAAACATGTGTCCTAAGCATAACCAAGGATTCCATCACAAACCAAGGTCCTCATATCTTTCTCTTTCCTCTAGATGATGCTAAGAGAGAGAAGTAACACTTTGGAGGTGGAAAACTTGAACATCAACCCCTATCCTGGGTAAATTGCAATTTGTATGAAACCTCTCAACAAAACACAAGCTTTAAGCTCAAACAAAGCACTCAAAATTGCAACATGCCCTAATTACATTTCAGATGATTAGAGCAAGGATCTAAGCAACATGCTTACGCAAAACAAATAGGGTTATCCCAAAATGTGGTTCAAGGTCCTTATAGGACTTGTGTGAGCACTGTATCAAATACAAGTCGTTGAGTTGATGACCTTGATGTTGTTGCTCGCGTTGAATCTCCTCCAACTGGTCTCAGACCTCATAGAAGTCATACGACTCCTCAGGGCCTTCCTCATTGGCCCTGTGTCACCTAGTGCAGTATCATGAAGGGGGCAATAGTGGTATAGTCTTTTCACCATGTGCCTCCAAGGAGACACTCCTCCTATGGGTCGTGGGGTCGAGGACGTCGCCCATATGGGGATCATCCTAAATAAATCACGTGACATGTACTAGAAGATCTGACGAGTCAAAAACTCAGTTGGAAGATACAAACCTAGCATGGTGTGGAAGCTCGAGGACCACATGAGAGTCTTTGAAATGTAGGTAATAGACTCCATTGGTACTCAAACGAATGAACTTGCACCCTTTCAAGTAGGTCAGGTCAATCAGGTGGTGCTTCAAGGCTAGGGGCTGGAATGGGATATGAGTGTAGCCTAGGAAAAGAACGATATATGTGACTATATGGCCAATACAGTAGGAAGAAGAAGTGGTGCGGTTGGATTGGTAGTGAAGATGGTCAATCATGGTACATCCCCAATTGTAGGGTACACTATTTAGAAGGCACCATAGTGTATACAACTCAGAAAGAGTAATGGCACGCTGACCACCTTCCCTACCAAAGAATGTGTGGACCATGATGCGATGAAGGTAACAGAACATTGGATTGTGGATTCTAGATGCCTTCATGGTTCTAGGTAACTTGGGTGGAAGTTAATCATGTGTTTTGTTTTGGGTAATTTTGGTTGGTGTGAATGGGAATCACACAAATGACCTTGGTGATATAAAATAAAAGGAAAGGGAAACTAGAGCAAACTAGTAGCACACCACTCCTTCATTTTGTTCCATGATCAGTCTTGCCAAGATCCAGTACCTCGTATACTAATCGGCTTGAAAATTCTCAGTTAGGTGAGATATTTGACCAACCAATCATACATGAGTCTACTGACCCCTGACAAACTCAACAAACCAAGAGAAAGACCCAATGGTGCTCAGAATCTCAATCCCTCCCTTTCTGCTATTGCTAGCAAGAGGACGGTACATGGGAACAATATTGATGATACAACGAGACACTCTTGTGTAAAATATTCATCCAAAATGAACCATATGCAACAAGTAATATACAGTGACAAGAAATTGCAAATTGTGATGGTTGGTGATCACCCAAAAAAAAACAACAATCAAGATCTACAAAATGACAGACCAGAAATCAAAAGGGGGAAAATGAGAAAATGCCTAAAGTGGTCTAATTGAAGGGATAGGAAGCCTCACAGAGTAATTTGTGAATGGATCAAGCTGTGACCAAGCTCTATGAAGGATGCAACTATGATGTCAGAGCCATGGTATGAGGCAGAGGTTGATAGAGATCGAAGGGTATCCTCCAGAGGAATAGAAGACACACATGCTAGGTGGAACAAATCCTAAAGGTGGACATAGGTATTGTAAGGGTTTGAAGTGGTTCGATGCACTGGAGGGGTAAAATGATTGTAAGGAAGAGGTGAAACAGAGGAGAAACAAGGTGAGCAAGGAACCATTGTTGAAGAGGTATTCCCAGACATGGGTCCTATTGATACTAGGGTTTTGTGATTGGATGGGTGGGCGGAAAAAGAGGGATAGTGAAACTTGAGTCGAGAAAGGAAAGAGAGAGGTAGAGTGAGAGAAAATATCGGAAGCAAGAGCAATGACGTGTCACATGCGACTGATTTCCCTTTTTTAGACCAAGGAAGCTGACCAAGTAGAAAACATATGATTAACATCCAATGACCAGGATCCAAATTGAGAACTAGAAAGTCTAGATCATAGTGTGACTAAATAAAAAAGCGTGTGACACATATATATCTGATGACTTTATTTGAATAAGATTTTGATTAAATTGAGATTAAAATGTATGCCTTTTGTTTGCAAATCAAATTGGGGAAGCAATTAATGTCCAACCAATACCAAATTTGATATTAGTCTAATTGAGATGTATAGAATCTGATTTTGGTATTAGTTTTTACTTTTGAAGACATCTTGTATATTATATAAAACTTTTAGATTATATCATATATTTTATTTCCTTAATGAATTTGAGGCATCCAGAGACTCTCCAAAAGTATGAAACTTAGCCTATAAGCAAAACTGAATAGGAGGAATACAATCTTACAATTAATTTTTTCTTTTGTGGTAGTTTAACATATTATTTAGTATTTTGGAATGTAATACACATTTTCTCTCCTAAATACACTAGAATAGATAAGTTTGTCCAATAGATGTGAAAATTCACACATAGACTAATTTTGGTATGTGGATTTCGAATTTTGGGGCTTATTTACACTTTGAAGACATTAAGTAATTGATATAACACTTTTAAATTTTCATCATAAATTCTTCTCTAAATCAAATAAGGATAATTATTGTTATTCAAATACTGTGAATGTTGGCACCCAAGCTAATTAGGATAGTAGGAATAGGATTTTACCATTATATTTGAGTTTTAAAATTTCCTTTTGTGATTTATATCACCATTATTATGTAGAACATTTATCTACATGTATATTGATAAACTTAAATTAGAGTCCCATTTGTCTCACAATGATACAAAAAGAGTTATATATATTATTATTATGCACAAAATTCCACATTTTACTCATTTAACATATTCAGTCCACTTTAAGTTAGATAAACATACAACTACAAAAATGTACATGAGAATCCCAATTCTTATTCTAGTACATGTTTTAAGTACATTATTCCTTTTATTTAACCCTTATGTGAATATTAGTTAGCTAAGGAAATATATGTAACATATTTTATAAATTTATTTTCCATGATTGAACTTAATTAAATTATTATGCAAATGTGTTTTACTTTTGTTCTTGTTTGGTGAAATCCAAAATCACTATATTTCTAATCATAGAATAGGGTATGATCCTAGATTTTGGTTCGTTGCAATGCTTATATGTTGGAAGGGATTAACTCCATGTTAATCAAGCTAAACTCTCCTAGTTGTTTATAAAATTTAGTGTATGTCAATGTTGTACAAATTGCTCACATATATGAAGGTGTGGATATTTCAACCTAAAAAACTTGGTTGTTTTTATTTTAGAATTTAGTTTTTGAGTTGTTTTTACTAATACACCAAACAAGGAGGGTGGAGGTGTTATACACGTGCCACATTTGGGTTTGTGTGGTCATCATTCAAGCTTATGTATAGTTCCAATAGCTGACTTTTTGCTCTTATCAACCCAACTAGTCAGTGTTTTCCAATAATTTATTTGTTTTATAATTGATCCAGATTGTTAGTGTTCTTATGTGTTGGAGGGATTTAACTCACTATTAAGTGAGATGATATCTATTAGTAATCTATACATAAATTATTTGTATCACAAGATAGTAATAGTTACCCACATAAATTGATGTCACTTTCACCCTTAAAGCTTGGTTGCTTATTCTCTTTTATATTTTTATTTTCATTTTTTAGTTGGCTTGTTTTGTTTTATGCAAAATAAGGAGGGTGAATGTAACGACCCCGCTCTCTGATAACCCCCAATTAAGGGAGATCGAGAGGTCAGTGTCATTATCCCAATTTCTGGATCAAGGTTCGACAATTAATCAATAACAATTATTAAATTCTACTAGACTATTTAGAAAAACTGAATAAATAAAATTTTGCATACCTTTGAAAAGTTTGGATTCCTAAACTTTTATCCATAACTGAAACTAATCTAACTAAAACCTCCTTGATCTTTAATTTTCATTTAATTTTGCATATGCCACTTTACTATTTGTTCTTTTCATTTGTACCTAAAATGTCAACAAACAAAACATCGGTCAACGTAAAGCTGGTATGTGGGGGAACCAATAATTATGCAATTATACATAACAACATATTGTAGTCAATTACAGTTTAACAATCAACTTTAAGTTTTAAATATAATTGCACGATCCATGAGTACCCTATCCTCTGTTTTATCCCTGCAGTGGACCTGGATACTGCCTTCCTTATGGTAGCTCCCCATTAAACCCCTCATGATCCCACCTAACAGGTGAACTAATTTCTAGGGTTGAGTCACATGGCACTAAACGTAGGTAGCCCAATCCTTAACTCATGGTATGATAAAGAGTCTCATGGCACTACACGTGGGTAGCCCAATTTCAAACTCATGATAACCTAAACCTTGCTCTAGGTTACCCCTTTTTAGGCTTTGCAAAGCCACATAGGTGGACCCAGATCTAAGCCAGTTATATACATATTTATAGTGATAATCATAGTCACTTTATAGTTGCATGAAATAAAAGGCACCCAACAGTTATTTTGAAGCAACTGATAAACACATTTGAGAATCGCCATGAAAATAAAGTGATTATTCATAAGTGTAACCACATACCTGATCCAGAGCAACTTGATGTCCAAGCATTAATATTCAATACAATCAAATAAGCAATCAACATTATCCTGAAAATAATGCATAACATCCAAGTGTCTTTATTTTATTCAAAACATTCTCAAGATCGACTAGTATTCCACCCTATGATTTCTAGGCCGACCTTAGGGTTTTAGCCTTCATTATGCATTTATCACTTTTAAAGCTTTGTTAGTCCATAAACCCTACTTTCAACAACATAGGCACAATTGAAAGTCTAATATATCACCTTTATACTAAAACTACCATCATAACCCTTTTAAGTCATGTCCAAATCATTAAGGCCAATTATCATGTTCAGGTTTCTTTGAATTGACAACTCAACAAAGAATTATAGTTTGATTCTAAAAGGAACCCTAATTACTACAATTCTCATTGTTTATGTTAGCAAACCCTATTTATCATTAAATACACTAGGAAACCCAAATTATCCACATTAATAATTTTTTATACTCAAATTGGATTTATAACAACATTTCTCTATCTTATTCATGTATTTACACAATTAAAACCATTAAAAGACATATTCTCCTAAATTAGGGTTTCTAAGCCCATTAATGCAAACTTAGGTATATGAAACCCTAAATTAAGGCAATTATGTACAAAGATCATTCTTTTATATCTAAATCATCCTTTTTATTATCATTAGGTTAATATTCGCTCAAAACAATCAGAGAGCATCATTATATTCAATTATCATCAATTTTAAGGGTTTTTCATTAATTAAACCATTAAAGATGATAACTTTATACACTTTTTGAATTGCAATAAGAATCATGCTTCAATTATATTTTTATTGCATTCCTTGAGTTCTCCTAATCAAAATTCATATATAACTTATCTAAATCCGAGCTACCAGTGATTAGTTATGAATTTTGTAAGAAAATGTACCTTTCAGCCAATCAGAGATCACCACGTCACTAATTGCATGCAATGTTGTCTGCCGATTAGTAAAATTTCGAAATGACACTTTTGCCCTCGGTTAAGTTAACAGTTCTTCATCCCACGAAGGGGCAAAAGCGTCCAATGACCCATGGGTCATCTTCCACCTTTGGCCAGCCCTAGTGGCCACCTACAGCAGCTTCGCGCGGCCGTCTCTCCCTCCCTGGGCCACGAAATTCGATGCCACCAGCCGCCCCAGCTGCGCCGCCCCCTTGCGCACATGGAGCATCTCGAGATCGTGACCAATATGGCAGTTCCTCGTGTGAGATGCATATGTGGTCGCTACCGCACTGCTGCCATTTCTACAGACCTACGGAAGGTGCTGCTCGAAGATTAGGGCAGAGGTACGATAGTCAACCGGTCTAGGGTTGTCATGGAAGCCTCCCGTCTCCATTGTGACGACTCCACAGCCTTCATTGATATAGGGATGTAACTATCTTCTTGGTTAAGGTTTATGGAAGAGAAAGAGAAAGAAGGAGAAGGAAAAGAAACGTGGGATCTCCCTTCCCTTTTAACCAGGGCTCTACCCCTTATATAGGGGAGGGTTCGATTCCCTAAAATGGCTTGCCCACAAAGAAACGAAGTCCCTTCTCAAAAGGAATCATATTCCTTCAAGGAGAAGTAATTATCCTCTCTCCTCTTTACCTCCTTGATAAACTATATTATTGGGATAAATAGGATTTCGAAAATCCTTGTACTTATTCTCTTGGTACTTACCATTTATCTCATGGGCACAAAAATATGGTTTCCTTTAGTAGAAAAATACCACTTCTTTAACAAAACCGTCAAATTCATTAATTATGCATCATATTATCCTCTTATGTTCTATTATTGGTATTTTCTCTCTCTTTCTTTTTATTGGGACTCCTTGGATCCCAAGGCACTCTATTATTTCAAAACTCCTTTTCAAGGATACTTATTATCCTTCTAGATGCATCTACATGCATTATTTCTCATTATCTTGTTTATTTCCTATTAAAATATCTTCTTTTGAGGATTTCTCATTATTTCTCTTTTATTTTCCTCATTGGCATTCATTTTAACATTAGGAATCCTTTATATATGAAAATCCATCAAGGACAACTTAATTACACTTCCTTCCACTTATTTCCCACATTTTACCATTGTTTTCAATTTCTTTCTAAATAAAGAAATACTTAATTAATATTTTCTTTTATTATTGTCTTTTCTTTGCACTTTGGACTCCTTGGAACCCAAGAGGCATGAAATCCATCTCTATATTACATCCTTTTGCCTTATAGAGGTTTCTACCTCATTCTTTTCTCAAAAACTCAATTATTCATTTACTAATTTAATAATTGAATGTCCTTTCTTCATTTCCTTGTTATTGGGCCCAATAGACAATAAAGCCCACAACACAATCATCAAGTCTATTGTAAACGAAATCCATTTATTCAAAACAAATTATATCATTATATTTTCAAATATCATTAATATGAGAAATTACATTTCTCACCAATTGAACCCAAAAATTGGGGTTGCAACATCCTTCCCCTCTTATAGGAATTTTGTCCTCAAAATTCCATCAAGCAAACAAACAATTCAAGATAAGACTTTTTCCATATCCATCATTGGCCCCTATGTGGTTTTACCTTATCCATGGCGCTTCCAAAGAACCTTTATCATCACATATTCCTTCCGCTGAGTTCTTTCACCTTGGCATCTATAAACCTCATAGGTGACTCAGGTCATTTCAGCCTCCCTTGGGGCTCACTAGGTTCATTGCTCAGCACATGGCCTAGGTACCTCATATAGTGCTCTATATTGGACATATGGAACTCAGCATACGTTACTTTATCCTGAGGGGTAAGGTCAAACATAACCTTCTCCACCAAACCATCTCTAAAAGAACCCATGCATCAGGGACTCAGCTTTCTTAGTTGTAACTTAGAGGGTTCGGATCTTCATGTCACATATTCCCCCACAGTGAACTGCATGTCAGTCTACTTTGCATCAGCCTACGACTCATGTTGTGCATGGGCTCCTTTCAGCCATGGCATGATCAAATCTACTTCATCTTCACACACTTTGGTCCTTTACTGGCCTTCACAAGGTCCATTCACCAACATCACCTTAATGAAGTGGTGACAGACACAACCTCCCTTACAAAGCTCTTTTACATCCCGACATTGGCTATGGTGGTTATCATCACATCTTACAGAAGACAAGAACTATCTCTATGTATCACCCTAAACGAGCACACATGCTCTCATCAGACCCCTTTAGTTTGGATCATACTAACCATTAGTTAGGGGTGATAAACGGTACTCACATCATTTTCTTCATGTATCTTCTTCCACCTTATGGAAGTGAACATTTAGGTCATACTTAAGAACTTTTGATCATGGTGTAGTTGAACCATCTCCTTCTCATATGTAGTTCAATCGGATCTGTCCCTTGACATTGCTCTTTCTTTCTCTTGTCATCTAGGTAAGGCAACCCACCATAACCTATATTGCATGTCGACCTTCCTTGGCCTAGGGGAGACTTACATCATCCATAGTGATGAACTCCCATTCCCTCTCGGGAACTCTTTATACGTTATATCCATGCACTGGGTTACTGGTGTTCATCCTTCACCTCCTAGCTTGTATGACCACATGCCACATGCAACTTCATCTTAAGCATCCAAAGTACTATTGTCACTCACTATCTTCGTAGTACCATGGTGTATGGTGATCCTAAAATCATGGTTTCCTGTATGTCATGATTCCTCAAGATCGATTCCTCAGAAACCCTAAACCACTCTCATCAGGGTTTTATTACCTTCCTATCCCAAGAAGTGTATTTGAGGTTCTATCACCATCCTTTCATTACATCAAGGACTAGGCTGGCTAACCAAACAACCATTAACTTGTTCAACAGATCTTGTTACGTCTAAGTGTTAGCCAAACATATCTTCCTTCTCGATCTTTGGGTTAGCCTAACAACCTCTTCTTGCCTCTGGCCAAACTATGCAGCTATATCTCAACTACAACATCCATTACCACCTCACATCCTTAGGTATTAGGTAATGTTGAAGACATACACCTCCATGTATTCCACTTACCAACTCTAAGTCTATCTTCATCAAAATATGTAAAGCTTGGGCCCACTGCCCAAGGCTCTAGTAGAGTTTCAGGAATGACAAGTGGCCCCACAGACCACCACTAGCCTTAACTGCGTGCTTTATCCTCATGCATGTGCAAGCCGGGATCAACTTCCTAACTGGTCACCCATCCTAGTACTACTCCAAGCTGAGCACGCTAACTATGGAGTTCTTTAGTGATGGGCTCCCAGAAAAGGAGGTGCACCTTGGTGATATGGGTAGTCCAATCATTCCTTTTAAGAGTGTTTTATCCGAGGCCTCAAATCCTGGGATGTTACAATCTCCCCTACTTAGACTCTTGACGTCCTCGTCAAGGCTCAACTATAAGGCCCCATAATCTTTTCCCCATTTCAGTGCAGACCCACAATGGCCCATGCACACCCAGCTCCTGATCACAGAATACCAGCACAAGGGTGGCTACGTCAACCATGGACAACCCTTTCCTACATGCCTGGACCGCACGGCTCAAGACTGGCATGCCATGTCCATGTGGGCCCCACCTACTGGAGGGGAATTGGATCTGATACCATTTGTAAAGCTCGGGCCCACTGCCCAAGGCTCTAGTAGAGTTTCAAGAATGACGACTGGCCCCACAGACCACTACTAGCCTTAACTATGTGCTTTATCCTCATGCACGTGCAAGTCGGGGTCAACTTCCCGACTAGTCACCCATCCTAGTACTACTCCAACCTGAGCACGCTTAACTATGGAGTTCTTTAGTGATGGGATCCCGGAAAAGGAGGTGCACCTTAGTGGTATGGGTAGTCCAATCATTCCTTTTAAGAGTGTTTTATCTGATGCCTCAAATCCTGGGATGTTACAAGAAAACTCTGAGATCATCTTCATGGTGATCAAACTCAACCTTGCATAACTTACAAATTCCACATAGCTCATGCTAAAAGCATCCTTATAAGATGACTACCTTAATACCCTTAGTGTTTGTAAACCATCCATGTATCATTCACTCCACAAGGGTATGTTATCATCTCTATCCTCATATCTCATAGCAACGTTCCAACTCACATCCTCTTTTATCCTTTGTGTAAGGCATGCGTACTGTCCTATCTCTCACTCCCATAACAAGAGGAAATAAGCATTTGGCGGCCGTCCAAACACAAAGTTCTTCTTGTTCTACTAGTAGAGATGGTACATCCCACCTTTCGAATACACCTTTAAATCTAAGTTGCAACGTGCCACATATATCTCTACATCACAAACATCATGATATCAAAGTTACTTCCAAGGATCACTGGTCTCGAACCTACTTGGGTCACTACACAATCCTTGGTTATCTCATCTAGGTCTATAGGGTGTTGGTACTTTTGGGGTCATCCCTCTTCCCTTATGCATCCATAGAGTGCCCTACTCATCTGCCCTTTGGGTCCCATGAGTTCATGAAGGTGATCAATCTTCTAACCCATGGCCCTCAGACAATGATAGCAGTTACCTCCCGACCCTATGGTCATGTGCAACTAGGGATTTAGGCAACTCCCACTTCCATCGGTCTTATCCCTACCTGACCCTAGGATAGACTTGGGATTCTACATGTCCAACTGAGAACCTTACCCAAGCCTTCATCATCTCTCTTTGTATACATGGGATGACTTTCATCCTTTCATAGGGGTCATGGAGACCTGCCTATCTTGGCCAGGCCCCATATCAATTACCTCCATGGTAACACATCCACATGCACATAGAGATGGTTATCTATGGGTCTAAATGTTCATTCTCATACCATGTACCTTTCAATTATTTCCTTAAGATCCTATGAGACTTCTTTAGGTTTCCTCAAAACCAACAAAACTGGTATACACCCTACCAAAGGGTCCCTCTCCTAGGATGGGAGGAAAATACATCTTGATAACAAAGGTCACAAAAGTCCTTATGTCTAGGGTTTACATCCACATAACATGCTTAACCATATAGCACTACTAAGGAATAAGAAGACAACCTACTAAACCATGCTAGGTCACACTTGTTCTCATCCTCAATATTGGATCAAGATCATACCTCCCCATGTCATCAACTTAGCTGTGAGGGATTTACCAAACATACCTTAAAATTAAGGGGGTTTTCCTTTTCAATAACCATGAGAAGTACCCTGCTCACATCTATGGAAACTCAAATCTCATCATGAGTATTAGGTACACCACTTCCCCTCTTAGGCCTAGGAACCCTAGGTTCACCTTTGGGTATCCAACTGCATGCTCAATCTCTTAACCACGAACCAAGCAGGTATAAGGCATGACATGCATTTCTTGTCATCCTTCAACTCAAACAACACTTCAGAGTTGAGTCCTCTTCAAGGACTACCAACAAGGTTCAAGGCCTCACAACCTGTTACTAAACCTCTCTAGGTCTAAGGAACTCTTCTTCCTATCTCAGAAGGTAACACCTATACTGTAGGCACATAGGTACTAGAAGCCTCAACCTCTCTCTAGGGTTTGGTTCCTCTAAAGGCAATCAAGATATCATCAGCCTCTAGGGATTAAGAATGAGGCAACCACAATCATTCACTTATGTGGTATCATCCTTGACTCCACAATATCCCTCATATCTCAGAGTAAAGGCTTCCAACCTTCTTGCATGGTTCCTGCTCTTCCTTTTTAGAGCTAACCCTACATACAACCTTACTACCAGAGGTCCTCTTTTCATGAAGGTGGATCAAGCTTATAAGCATACCCCTCAAGCTTATGTCTGCTTAAGGTTATCCATAGCTCTTTATGCTTATCTCATAAGCTATCCTGGCCAGGGTTTTAATCTACTACTCGTACTACTGATGTACTCTGGGTGCATGCTATCCCCTACTTGTAAAATCCCATAGGGTTCTATAGGTTCTTCACTAACCTCATCCATGAAGGAGGTATCTTTCACTCTAACATGAATGACCCTTCCCAGGGCTAGGTCGCCAAAGGTACTAGGTTATCCAACCTCTCATGGCTCGTATGGAATTCCAAAGGCATGTCCACCCTCACACTTGATCTACCATGACATCTAACTCGTTGTGTCATCCCTCTCTCTAACCTCCACTTAGGGTTCGGGTTAACATCATCCATAGGATGTGCTAGGTCTCTAGCTATAATGGAGATCTCTGCCTCCATGACTAACTCTCTTTACTTATGCTCCTGACAAGAAGGTTTATCCTCAGGTCTCTCCTGAGGGTATGACAACTTATACCATATGACCTAAGCATGTATCTATTCTTTAGTTTGAGGTTAATCTATTAATCTTATGTCCATGACATCTTATTTACATGCTTTTCATTAATTTGGTGGAGGATTCCTTATCAAACTTACCCATACCTCAAGAAGATGAGGAAAAGAGAGAAAACACTAATCCTTATAATCCTTAGAGCATTTGAGTTGATAAGGGATGAAAAAGACGAGAGAGTCCTAAAGGTATCTTATTTCAAGTCATATCCTAAGACATTGGCTAGGAAGTCACACAGATCCGGGAGTCCTCGTATTCTGACTAGCGGTGCGAAGGAAAAATTTTCCAGTCCCCAAGCGTGATCCTTTTCTAGACACCTCTATCTTTCATAAAATCCTCTAATAACTCCCTTGGGTTCTACGAAGTTTGTAAAATTTAATAATTATTAATGATTAAATGAGGAACCTATGCTCTGATACCAAATGTAACGACCCCACTCTTCGGTAACCCCTAATTAAGGGAGACCGAGAGGTCGGTGCCGTTATCCCAATTTTCGAATCAAGGTTCGACAATTAATCAATAAAAATTATTAAATTCTACTAGATTATACTGAAAAGCTAAAATAAATAAAATTTTGCATACCTTTGAAAAGTTTGGATTTCTAAACTTCTATCCATAACTGAAACTAATCTAACTAAAACCTCCTCGATCTTTAATTCTTGTTTAATTTTGCATATGCCACTTTATTGTTTGTTCTTTTTGTTTGTACCTAAAACGTTGACAAACAAAACGTCACTCAGTGTAAAGTTGGTATGTGGGGGAACCAATAATCATGCACTTATCCATAACAACATATTGTAGTCAATTACAGTTTAACAATCAACTTTACGTTATAAATATAACTGCACGATCCATGAGTACCCTATCCTCTATGTTGTCCCTACAGTGGACCTGGATACTACCTTCCTTATGGTAGCTCCCCATTAAACCCCTCATGATCCCACCTAACAGGTGAACCAGTTTCTAGGGTTGAGTCACATGGCACTAGTCGTAGGTAGCCCACTCCTTAACTCATGGTATGCTAAAGAGTCTCATGGCACTACACGTGGGAGCCTAATTTCAAACTCATGATAACCTAGACCTTGCTCTAGGTTACCCCTTATTAGCCTTTGTAAAGCCACAGAGGTGGACTTGGATCTAAGCCAGTTATATACATATTTATAGTGATAATCATAGTCACTTTATAGTTGCATGAAATAAAAGACATCCAACAGTTATTTTCAAGCAACCGATAAACACATTCGAGAATCGCCGTGAAAATAAAGTGATTATTCATAAGAGTAAATACATACCTGATCTAGAGCAACTTGATGTCCAAGCATTAATATTCAATACAATCAAACAAGCAATCAACATTATCCTGAAAATAATGCATAACATCCAAGTTTCATTATTTTATTCAAAACATTCTCAAGATCGACTTGTATTCCACCTTATGATTTCTAGGCCGACCTTAGGGTTTTATTAGGGTTTTAGCCTTCATTATTCATTTATCACTTTTAATGCTTTGTTAGTCCATAAACCCTACTTTCAACATCATAGGCACAATTGAAAGTCTAATATATCACCTTTATACTAAAAGTACCATCTAACTCTTTTAAGTCATGTCCAGATCATTTAGGCCAATTATCATGTTCAGGTTTCTTTGAATTGACAACTCAACTAAGAATTATAATTCTATTCTCAAAGGAACCCTAATTACTGCAATTCTCATCATTTATGTTAGTAAACCCTAATTTATCGTTAAATACACTAGGAAACCCAAATTATCCACATTAATGATCTTTTATACTCAAATTGGATTTATAACAACATTACTCTATCTTATTCATGGATTTACACAATTAAAACCATTAAAAGACATTTTCTCCTAAATTAGGGTTTCTAAGCCCATTAATGCAAACTTAGGTATATGAAACCCTAAATTAAGACAATTATGTACAAAGATCATTCTTTTATATCTAAATCATCCTTTTTATTATCACTAGGTTAATATTTGCTCAAAACAATCAGAGAGCATCGTTATATTCAATTATCATCATTTTTAAGGGTTTTTCATTAATTAAACCATTAAAGATGATAACTTTATACACTTTTTAATTCAAATCAGAATCTTGCTTCAATTATATTTTTATTGCATTCCTTGAGTTCTCATGATCAAAATTCATATATAACTTATCTAAATCCGAGCTACCAGTGATTAGTTATGAATTTTGTATGAAAATGTACCTTTCGACCAATCAGAGATCGCCACCTCACTCATTGCATGCAACATTGTCTGCCGATTAGAAACATTTTGAAATGATGCTTTCGCCCTCGGTTAAGTTAACGGTTCTTCAGCCCACGGTGGGGTAAAAGTGTCCAACGACCCATGGGTCATCTTCCACCTTCGGCCAACCCTACATGTCGCCTACAACAGCTTCGTGCGGCCGTCTCTCCCGCCCTGGGCCATGAAATTCGATGCCACCAGCCGCCCCAACTGTGCCGCCCCCTTGCACACATGGAGCATCTCCAGATCATGGCCAATATGGTCGTTCCTCATGCGAGATGCATCTGTGGTCATTGTTTCACTGCTGCCATTTCTGTAGACCTACGGAAGGTGCTGCTCGAAGACCAGGGTGGAGGTACGATAGTCAACCAGTCTACGGTTGTCGTGGAAGCCTCCCGTCTTCATTGTGACGACTCCATAGCCTTCATTGATCCAGGGATGGAACTATCTTCTTGGTTAGGGTTTATGGATGGGAAAGAGAAAGAAAGAGAAGGAAAAGAAATGTGGGATCTCCCTTCCCTTTTAACTAGGGCTCTACCCCTTATATAGGGGAGGGTTCGACGCCCTAAAATGGCTTTCCCACAAAGAAATGAAGTCCCTTCTCAAATGGAATCGTATTCCTTCAAGGAGAAGTAATTATCCTCTCTCCTCTTTACCTCCTTGATAAACTATATTCTTGGGATAAATAGGATTTTGAAAATCCTTGTACTTATTCTCTTGGTACTTACCTTTTATCCCATTGGCACGAAAATATGGTTTCCTTTAGTAGAAAAATACCACTTCTTTAACAAAACCATGAAATTCATTAATTATGCATCATATTATCCTCTTATGTTCTATTATTGGTATTTTCCCTCTCTTTCTTTTTATTGGGACTCCTTGGATCCCAAGGCACTCTATTATTTCGAAATTCCTTTTCAAGGATACTTATTATCCTTCTAGATGCATCTACATGCATTATTTCTCATTATCTTGTTTATTTCCTATTAAAATATCTCCTTTTGAGGATTTCTCTTTATTTCTCTTTTATTTTCCTCATTGGCATTCCTTTTAACATTATCAATCCTTTTGATACGAAAATCCATCAAGGATAACTTAATTACACTTCCTTCCACTTATTTTCGACATTTTACCATTGTTTTTAGTTTCTTTCTTAATAAAGAAATACTTAATTAATCGTTTCTTTTCTTATTGTCTTTTCTTTGCACTTTGGACTCCTTGGAACCTAAGGAACCCAAGAGGCATGCAATTTATCTCTGTATTACATCCCTTTGCCTTCTAGAGGTTTCTACCTCATTCTTTTCTCAAAAACTCAATTATTCATTTACTAATTTAATAATTGAATTTCCTTTCTTCATTTCCTTGTTATTGGGCCCAATAGCCAATAAAGCCCACAACATAATCATCAAGGCTATTGTAAACGAAATCCATTTATTCAAAACATATTATATCATTATTTGTTCAAATATCTTTAATATGAGAAATTACATTTCTCACCAATTGAACCCAAAAACTGGGGTTGTAACAATGAAGGTATCATGAAACTCCATGTTTGGGGTCTTTGTTATCATCGATCTAGCTCGTGTCTATGTTTGAACATCTAGGCTATGTTGACATCTGTTCAATCATTGTATGTTTTCCAATAGTTTGTCTGGGTGCTAATAAGTCCAAATTGTATGGTATTTATGTGCTATCAAGTTGGAGGAATTTAGCTCACTATTAATCAAGATGATCTCTCTTATGGTTTGTATGTGAACTTTTATGCATGACTTATTAGCAAAAATTGTGCACATAAATAGAGGCATCCTGCTTTCAACCTACACACTTGTTGATGATTTATTTTTCTAATTCTGCAATTTGGTTTTTGAATTATTGCTTTGATGGAAGAGTGGATGTTTTAAAGAACTATCATGTTTTAGGTCCTTTTCATTATTGGTTTAGCATATGTTTGTCTTCCAACATCCTAGCTATGTGTATGTCGATCAAATTAGTCTATGTTTTCTAGTAGTTTATTAATGTGCTAACCAATCAAGATTATCTTTGTGCTTATATGTTGGAGGAATTAACTCACTATTAATTGTGACGATATCTCATAGTGGGTTTTATATAAATTATTATGCATGAAAGTGTAGTATAACTTGTGAACATAAAGAAAGGTGTGGTCTTTTAACCTACATACTTGGTTGCTTATTCACTTATACATTTTTTGCAATTTGTATTTTGAGTTGTTTCTTTTTGCAGCCACACCAACCAAGGATTGTGGAGGTGTTATATAAGTGTCATGTTTTGAGTCTGTTATCATTTTTGTAGCCCATGTCTAAGTTCTAGTGGTCTATTTGTATGTGATAAAGTGGTTTTCACCTCTCTTATGATTATGCACATATTAACTTATAGTATGTTCAATTTCTTTCAATAATCTATCTCTTGATTAATTGGATGATTTTGAATCACATTTTTACTCAATTGATGAGTTGTGATTGACCAATTTGCCAATTTGATACCTAACTATGCCAGGTTGATCAAATAAATGAATGTTTGGAATGAAATTCAATTACTGAGACCCCTCAACGTCATAATCTTGGATACAATATTTTTTGTATAGCAAGAAGAATTCTGTGAGTCCATGACAATTCACCTAATTAGGAGCTATAATTTGGAAGTTAAAAATTTCACAAGATTATCAAAGAAAAAATAATTTAAAATCCTTATTAATAGTGACTAATTCTATTACAACCCCAATTTTTGGGTTCATATGGTTGGAAATGCAATTTCCCCAATAAATGTATGATTATGGGAATTGTATGAATTATATGTATGGAATGAATTTCCTTTGCAATGTTTCCTTTTTGTATGTGTTTTCATGGATCATAATATATTAATGAGTCCAATATGATTAAAGGAAAAAGAAGAAATCAAATAATGTAATATTAAGAAGGAAAATTGAGATAATGATGAAAATAAGAAAAATATGTGAAATTATAGATAATGGAATCATCATGAATGAGATTTCGAGTCCACATGGTTTCTAATGGTAAAAGAAATTTAATAATAATAAAAAGAATATACAATGAGTTAATGGCATTATTTTAATTAATGTTTTAAAGGAGCAATTTATGTATGGGAAGTATATCCCAATAAATCATAATTACTAAAATATAAATTGAAAAAAAAAACATTGTGGGTTTCCTTGAGAGAAAGATAATTACTTTAAGGAGCTATAATGTTGGGGAAAAGAAAAAATAATCTAGAAGAAGTATTTCCCTTGTATACACCTCCCTTACTCGAACCAAGTGCTTTTATCGAGATGATTTCCAAAATAAGAAGGAATTATATTTATCCTTGCCTTTATTATGTATACATTACCAATTACAGAAAACTAAACTACATGGACTCACGAACCCTAGTTGCTACATACTGAGATATATATATATATATAAATAAATAAATATATATATATGTATATATATATGGGGTTACACCGATGAGATGAAGGAGGACTCATGATTAGATGTACATAGATTTAGTAGCAGATCCCTCTTCCCTCAATATAGCAATGATATATCCTTGTTGCTATGATGCCACACTAGAAAAGTCGAGGCATATATACCATGGAACCATGTCTGTATAAGTAATGCAACTCGGGCAAGAAACTCTAGTAGTAGTAGTAGTAGTAGGCAAGAAACTGGAGCCATGTCTCGAGTTTGGATAGCCTAAACATCTACCTCCTTCTCCCCTCTCATCGTAGAGGTGTTGGACCTACTGTTGTGATTTGTGCCTCAACTACCTCACTTTGGTCATGTGGCTAACAATAGCAGGGGGAGTCGACCGGGATCCATCTAGGCATCCGCGGCGGACCTTCTTGCAGGTCGGCGGCCATTGCTGGGGGTCTCCAACCCCAGCCACCAAGGATGGTGGTGAGTAGCCAGCTATGTTTGGGTGAAGGGGACAAAACTCGTTGGCACTCGCATGCTGATTCGAAAGCCGGGAGGCGGTGATCGGCAGCTAGTAGTGGGTAGAAAGAAGGAGCCTTCCGACACTCTATTTTACTGAGGAAATAGGGGACTAGAACCCCGTCCCCGTGAGAACGATAAGGAGGAGACCCAGATCGGGTAGTCGGGTAGGCAGATCCACATGAGGGTCCACGAGCCAAGAAAGGAATTTGCCTAAAAATGGAATAAAAGGGACACATGGCAACCATTGATTGGCTAAGGTAAGATTATTTTGCAAAAATCCTATCTATTTATTAATAGCTCATATGAAACAATGTAATATATGAAAGTTGATCAGAAAAGCCCATAGAATACGATAAAAAAAGTCTTTGAGGTTAAATTTTATCATAATATGAAAAGTGGTTAAAGTTTCCATCCTTAATGTGTTTATGACTAAGATCAATCCTAATTTGATGATTAACGAATTGAGGGGATTAATGTGGATGTTTTATGATAATATTAACCTTTTGTTAATAAGAAAGATGTTTTGATGTTTAAAGAGATGATCCATATGCTTAATAGATTAATTTAGGATTTTGGTATGTTAATGAGCATTAATGGGCTTAGAAATCCTAATCTAGGTGTTAATGGGTTTTAATGAGATATAATTCGAGATCCCTTGTATAAAACCTGATGTTAGGTTAATCTCAAGCCTAGTAGATGATAAAAAGTCTCTAATGTGATTAAATTGAATAATTAGGGTTTTGCCTAGATATGTTAGGGTTTTGTGGTTATAATGGAGAAAAGTTGTAGATAAACCCTGATGATACCCTAACTCGAATTAGAAACCCTAGAAAGTTAATCCATGTCAATAAAGTAGATTCTTGATAAGTATGTAGCAAATAGGTTACATATGCTTTTTAGGATTATGTGATTGTTGAATTGCTTGCTTGGATTGCTTTTTTGGTTGGAATTGCTTATTTCTTGTGAAATCTGCAAATTTGGTATGTGGTTACTTTATGAATAATCGTCTTTAGTTTCATGATGTTTCCCGAATGTTTCTCGATTGATTGAAACCTAAACTATTGGATGTTCAATTATGCAATCCTATAAAGTCCCTATGAGTATCACAATTAAATATGAATGTGTTTCTCGAACCTACATGCCACCTTGATGTATGTTGCAAGACCAAGCCCTGGAGGGTAGGTCTAATTTGGTCAAGCCCCAGAGGGAAGATCATTGGGCACCTCGAGAGGTGACCCCAGGCACCAAGGTCATGGAGATGGTGGCCTTATGTCCCTTCCAAGTACAAAACCCTAAGAGAGGGTAATCTAGGGTTTAGGGAAAAAGCGGTTGAGAAGTCACATTAAAAGCGTAATTTAGATTGTGAATCAACAATTTGTTGTATTTAGGTTGTTAGAACTTATTTGTGATGTTGTGTTTGTCCCCACATACCAGTATAGAAATATACTGACTGAAATTTGTTTGTCAGCATTTTAGGTGCAAATCTAAAAAGGACAAACAATAAAGTGAAATTTGTGAAGATGAAATTAAGTAATCCAAAGAAGGATTAGATAGTTAGATTTCTATTATGGATAGATGTCTTAGATCCTTTTTTGAAAAGGTATGCAAAAGTTTTATTTAATACCCGATTTCCAATTTAGTATTAGTAGAATTTGATAATTATTTTTTATTAAATTGTCTAACCATTGATCTTGTATTTTGGGATAATGCCTCTGACCTCTTGGTCTCCCTTAATTGGGGGTTACCGGGTAGCGGGTTCGTAACAAATTCACATTAGTAATTCGTCTCTCTTCCTCTCGGCCAATGAGAGGCCATGAAAATAAAGTCATACCCCCCTCCTCCACCAATATTACACATTCTAGTAGAGCATGGTGGTTTCTATTTTTGGTATGTATGCCCAGAGAGCCAATCTTACAATATTGTAATGGGGCCTTAGATACATGCTTTGGTAATTTTATAGCTAATTCCGACTATTATGTTTGTCTCAATCATGAGATGATGACACATACATATTAGATGTCTAGATAATGGTTCTATTCGATGACATATATATTCATGTCTAGGACTTGGACATTGAGATCATATGTATGATAAGAGTACACACATTCTTTTAATGTCCCTAGTTGGATATTACTGTAAGAGCAAAATAGACAACAAAGGTACATAATACTAGATATTGTCTTGGTTGATGATAGAATAACATCAGTCACGATATGCGATATCAAACCAAATACATAGATTCCTGTTAGAGAATAGTGTACCAGATAGACCCACCTTGAGAGTGATACATGGATACCGTGGAATGGTAGATATAATCATTTCTCATATCAATAGTAGGGATTGTGATTCTTAGACTTGAAGTCATTACACTCATCACATTTCGTTCAATGTATTTTGACATCATCCAATGTGACCTTGAATAAGAGTTGCCATAAAGTTGATGCTCAGGTGCACTGTGATACATGGAGATTGAGTGTGACTGATGTAGATAGGATTTGTCCCTCCTATAAGAGATTGATATCCCGACCACTTGATACTTGAGATTGAGAAATGTATGACAATATTCATGTGACTCTGGTATATGAGCTCACATGCATCTCATATATTCAACAGTAGTTCAAGGAACATGGATTGAACATTGAAGGAGATGATGATTCCATGCCTCAAGCTCAATCTGGATATTAGAGAAAAAGGAACTACACGATCACAGTTACATTGATCATGGATCCAATTACTTTGATAGCAATTATGTGTTGCTAGTTACCGCTCATTGCTTGTGTTGTCATAAATTGGTTATGGACAATCATCACCAACGTAATTTGGGACCTATAGGGTAACATTCATAGGATGCACTTGGAGTAGGAGTTATTCATGATTGATGTTTAACTTGACTAGTAAAGTGTCTAGGTACTCAATTAAAACTACATTTACTAAATATTTCCTGAGTTGGGACATGAACTGACCATTTCACTTAGTGAAACCAACATTTAATGAAAGGAAATGACCATTTCAATAGTGAAACAACTGGTTCAACATCTGGATCGCCTAGGTCAATGATCAATTCGATCAGTTCTAGGATTGATGCTGACAACATGTTGTGCATTAATCAAAAATTAATTGCCAATACAATTGTATATGGGAAACACAGTGAAATGATCGTTTCAAGAGTTGAACCGATCGACTCACGCGTAAACTGATTAGTTTAGATGTGAACCAACCGGTTCATCATTCATAAGTTCTAGAAAATTCATATAAGAAGTGAGACCCTAGAGGGGATCCACTCCCTACTTAATTTGAGGAATGAATCCATCTATTTTAAACACCTCCAAAAGGTATGCTAGAATAGGTGTATATATATTTTTGCATTTCTCAAATAATGATATGCAAAGTAACCAAAGTATAGCAATGGAAACATATATCATAACTATATTCAATTTTACAAAGTACATCATTGTCTCCCATAAAGGATTTACATGAAAGTTACAACATAAGGATCTAAGTAGAGGGATATCTAGCTATCTCAACTCTATCTCCCCAAAGGCTCCACCTAGTAGGTCCATGCCACCATGTCCAATCTTCATAGTCTATACCTGGAGTTGGAAGCATACTCTAGCAAAAGGAGACAATTCTATGCATCAACATAAAGGTTGGTATGTGTGTATTAAATGTGGATTGAGCAATACAGAATATATAGGGCATCAAATAAGAAAGAGTTCCCATAAAAGAGGTAAGTATCACCCATGTGGGTATCAAAAAGAAATACGAATTTTTAGAAGATGATAAACAAGAAGAATAATTTCCACTAATAAAATATAAAAGTGGTTCCTCATAAGAACATATAAATTTTGGACACAAAACCCATCACAATAATATCAACATGCATGCATGTGAGATAAACATAGCACTAAAACAATATAAATAATAATGATAGCAAAGGCTCACAGCTCTAAAACCTGATAGAAAATGACATAATGTAAAACTCCCAATAAATATAAAAGTTGGCACACAACTCATGTATTGGTCACACAACCTCCATCTCAACTATATAACATGGGCACACAGCCCAAAAACCAAAGTACTTACACTACTCTAGGGCTACTGAATTACATGACATCCATAATGTAGAGGCAAGTATAAAGTTCACTCTTTTATAGAATAAATAAAGTTTCCATCATAAAAGTGAACAATAAAATCATCCACCTTAAATGTGGGTAGAATTAGGGTTCATTTCACAATAAGGAACAACTTGATTCAAATATCAGAAATGGGGTCCCATCAAGAAGAAAGGTGAAATTTAAAAGTCCAACATAGATCAAGATTTCAAAGTCATTAAGATTAGACCCAAATAGATCATCTAGTCAAGATAGAGACAATTCATTGAATAATACCTCAAAGAGGCTCAAAAGAGAGAGAGTAAAGAAACTAATTGCTCAATATGACTCATGGGGAATGTAACATACATTGAAAGAGGATAAGATTAGGTTAATTGCTAAATATAGAATAACAAGCATACAATCACACATTACAGGAGGATAAAATTAGGCAAAATTCTCAATACAAAATAATAAGGATACAATTATACCTCATATAAGTCTAAATGCATCCAAGGTCAAACCCTAATTCCATCTTAGTCCACAAGCAACCTATTAAAGGCATAAATGATATTAAAATTAAGTTCACATTATTTGTATAAACCCTAGATTTTCCTTTTTATTATTAGTGAATTAGGTTTCCAAAATCAAACCCTTTTTAGATTATATTTTTATGAGTTCATAGAATTTTTTTTTTACTTATATATTATTAGGTATGCATTTAGGAAAATTTGGCCAATTAGATAAATCCATAAAAACCATTTATTAATTATATTGGAATTAGTTGACCAAACTAATACCAATGAATAGGGAAAACTCTATCGAATCCAAAATTTTGTCTTATATTTTTCTTATCTATAAAATAATTACTATGAATATTATAAAAATGACCAATTAGAAAAATCCACATAAAACATTATTTGTTGAAAAAAAACACCTAGCGCAATCAACGATGGCCAAATGGCCTAGCCAGCTTCCAACAAGGCACCTTACTAAGCATGGGAGAGACAACCATTTAATGATGAAAAGATAGTTTTACCCCTTATGCAAAAGTGAAGAATTAAAGCAAAAGAGAGGGGTAGGAAAGGGAATCCGTAGGTAGTCATCTTCCTCATCAGTTTGATCTTCACGTGATGAAACTTCCAGAAACAATATTGAATCGGACTAGGATTTGAGAATCAATACTTGTGAATCTGTCAATCAAATCAACAAGGAATACCAAAAACTTACTCATAAGACCTAGCCGAACTTGAGAGCCTAAAGAGAAACAAGGCATATACCAAACATTGCAAATTGGCGCATCAGTTTGGGGTAAATAAGTAGATAAAGGGGAAAAACTAGAATGCCTCAAGTTCAACCAAATCAAGGTGCCTAGGGGTCTTGCAAGACTATATGGATTCATTTAAAGTCCTTTACAGATCTTAGGATGGTCGGATATTTAGGCATCTTTTTGTAGCATACACCACAATTGTTGAGTAGGATTGAGAGTGGTTAGGAATGGACGAGGCAACCAGGATGGCCAGGAAATGTTGGAAGGAGTTGCATGCTGGTTTTTGGATCATGTTGAAGAGGTCTGACAAACCTGGGTAGCGAGGAGATGAGAAAATAGGGGGTAACATGGGAGAAATAGAGAAACCACAAAACATAAACCATCATCAACATGGAGGCACAAAACACTAGGTTTTATAGAGTCTTCTAATTCAGAATGATCAGAGGAAAATGAGGTATAGGAAATCCAAGGTATAGATGAGAAAGAGAGAGAGAGAGAGAGAGAGAGAGGGCAAAGAGGAAGGATCAGGAAATTGGGAGGTAGTGTGTGCCTGGTTTCCATTCTGGAATAAGGAAGGAGAAAAGGGTGTCGGGGCACGATCTTGATCAAATAGGTGAAAATCAATCCGAGTTAGGAAATCAACATTACTAATTAAATCAGAAGACTAAGGCCAAATTGAAATATTTAATGCAATACAATATGCATGTTAATTACTTTTCTTTCCTAAATCAATTGAGGGCCCAAACATGTCCCAAATAAATCCAAAATTTTCACCTAGATTAATTAGGACATGAAGAAACCGTTTTCGGCATTACTTTTTACTTTTGAAAACATCTATATTTTATTTAATATTTTTAGATCATATCATATATTTTATTTTTTAAGGAATTTAAGGCATCTAGGAACACTCAAAGATGTGAAACATGACCTATAAGCAAACTTAAACATGAGGAGTCTGACAATTTGAGAATGTTTACTATTTTTTATTATTTTGGGCTTTAAGTGATGTTCTCTCTCCTAAACTACACTAGGATAAATGAATTTGTCCAGTTATTTTGAAAATTCACACATAGGCTAATTTTGGTATGTGTATTTCAAATTTAATATTTATTTCAACCTTTGATGTCATTAACCACATATTTAATATTTTAGAGCAAAACACATATTTTATTACCCAAGAGAAATTAGGTTATATAAGATTGTTTATTAAATGTGAAACTTGGCACCCAAGCTATTTGGGACCCAAGGATCACGATTTTCATATTATATTTTCATTTTGAGATTTTGTTTTATGAGTTGTGGTACCATTATGGTTTTGAACAACTTATCTTAATATCTATTGATAATCTTAAGCTAGAGTCCCATTAATATCACATTGTTACAGAAAGAGTTATTATTATAGACAAAAATCCAACTTTTACTCATTGACATATTTAATCCATTAATTTCACTTTAATTTAGATGATTTTTCATGAAATTTACACTTATTTTTCTATTACACGTGTTAAGCATATTATTCCTCTGATTTAACTATTATGTGAATATTAGTTAGAAACTAAAATATATGTAATATACTTAATGATTTTTTTTACATGTTGACACATAATTTAGTTATTATGTAAATGTATTATAATCTTTTCATCCTTGTTTGGTCAGATCTAGGAAACTTGTTTCACTAATATCTGATCATGGAATAGAGCAGGATTCTACATTTTGGGACATTACAACACTCCACCCCTTAAAAGATTTCATCCTAAAAATCACAAACTCCATATATTATGAACCACCGATACTCCACTTGTTAAAAGGTTTAACCTAATAAGACAAACTAAACAACATCAAGGTACTACAATTACTAATGTAACTTTTAGTTGTGAATATTTTAGGGGTTTATATTGTTTATACATCACTTATCGATTTAACAATCCATACTCACATGGGGTTGATAATTAGGTCCTCGTGTTACCAACCTTTAAACCCTAAAGGTTCACATATACAACCAAGGGTCATAGAGTACAAAAGGGTAGGTCACTAAACCTTAAAATAGTGCCACATATTCCAAGTCACCAGTATATAACCAAAACTAGGATTTAGGATATCTATTTCAACTAACTCTAGGGTTCCTCAATAAAGAGTTAACACATCTCTTTATTGTGACTTAGTTCAAGAAGAACTATATTAAATCCATAAAACTTTTTTGTAAATATAATAGTATAATGAAAATAATTTTTGATGATAAGAAACACTGTGATGTAAAACTGAAATTGGTACTAAAATTGATGCAAAATCAAGTCATAGTTTCCATTTAAGATCGTCTTATCCTACTACAACATATTCCTAACATAAATCCATCCTCAAGCTAAACCTCATTATTTTCAAAGATAATGTCATAAACATCCTACATCATAGTGCATGATCAAGAAACGTCTCTTTATACTAGGGTTAACACCTTAAAATTCTCATATGCTCATAATTACTATCAATATTTTCCATCTTGAGGTTAAATTCCATAACATCCATTGAGATATGTCATCACTAGCCTATATAAGGTTTGACCTTATGGATCATTACACATTAGGGTTTACTAGTCATTATTCGTACTGCATATGACTATCAAACATCAGTTGATCCTATTGAGGATAACATAGGTTAATTCTAGGGTAAACATATCACTTAGAGGGTGGCTATGTGAGGCAAGGGTTCTAATTAGGGAGACAAAATTGAAATAGTCAAATTTCGACCACTATGGGCTCTGATACCATCTTGTAAGGAGTAGCACCCGTGAGGGGATCCATTCCCTACTTAATTTGAGGAATGAATTCATCTATTCCAAACACCCACAAAAGGTATGTTGGAATAGGTGTATAATTTTTTTTCATTTCTCAAATGATGATATACAAAGTAACCAAAGTATAACAGCAGAAGCACATCTAATGACTATACTGAATTGTACACAAGTACTTCATCTTCTCACATAAAGGTTTACATGAAAGATACAACATAAGGATCTAAGTAGAGGGATATCTACCTATCTAAACTCTATCTCCCCAAAAGCTCCACCTACCAGGTCCATGCCACCATATCCAGTCTTCACAGTCATACACCTGGGGTTGGAAGCATACTCCAGCAAAAGGAGAAAAGTAGATGCATCAACATCAAAGTTTCTATGTCCATAAGAAATATGGGTTGAGCAATACAAAGAATATTGGACATCAAATAAGCAAGGCTTCCCATAAAAGGTAAGTATCACCCTAGCAGGTATCAAAAAAGATATATGTATTTTTAAAAGATGATAAACAAGAAGAATATTTGCCATTAATAAAATATAAAAGTGGTTCCTCAAAAGCACATATAAATTTTGGAACATAACCCATCACAATAATATTAACCTGCATGCATTTGATATACACATAGCATAAGAACAATATAAATAACAATGGTGGATAGGGCTCACAACCTTGAAACCAGATAGAAAATGGCGTACTACCAAACTCAAAATTTATATAAAAGTGGGAACACAACCCAGGTATGGGGCACACAACCTCCATCCTAAAAATATAACATGGGTGCACAACCCAAAAACCAAAGTACTTACACTACTCTAGGGCTACTGAATCACAGGGCATGCATAAGTAGAGGCAAGTATAAATTTTAGTCTTTTATAGAATAATTAAAGTTGCCATCACAAAAATGGACAATAATCATCCACCACAGATGTGGGTAGAATTAGGTTTCATCTCACAATAATGAACAACACTATTCAAACATCTCAAATAGGGTCTCGTCAAGAAGAAAAGTAATAATTTAAAAGTCCAACATAGATCTAGAGTTCAAAGTCATTCAGATTAAAACTAAATAGATCATTGAGTCAAGAAATAGATAGCTCATTAAAAAATACCTCAAAAAGGCTCAAAAGAGAGAATAAAGAAAGTAATTGCTCAATATGACTCATGAGGAATGTAACATACATTAAAAGAATATAAAAATAAGGTCAATTTCTCAATATAGAATAATAGGTATACAATCGCAAAAGGAGGATAAAATTAGGTAAATTACTGAATACAAAATAATAGGGATGCAATCATCCCTCACATGAAGTCTACATGCATCCAAGATCAAACCCTAATTCAATCTTAGTCCACAAGCAACCCATCAAAGGCATATATGTGTAAGGACCCTGAAGTGTTGCCACAATATGAGAATAGGATTAAGTTCACATTAATTGTATAAACCCTAGATTTGCCTTTTTATTATTAGTGAATTAGGTTTCCAAAACAATACCATCTTGCAGATTACATTTTTATAAGTTCATAGCATTTTTTATTTTTTTTACTTATATATTATCAGTTATGAATTTTGACAAATCTAGACAATTAGATAAATCCATAAAAACTATATATTTATTAGATTAGAATTAGGTGAACAAACTGATATCAAGAATATAGAAAACTCTAAAAAATCCATAATAGTTTGTCTTATATTTTTCCAATCTTAAAATGAATTACTACAAATTTTGCAAAAGTGACCAATAAATAAAAATTCACGTAAAACATTGTTTGTTTCTTTGAAACAAAAGACTTGGCACAATCAACAACAGCCAAATGGCCCAACCAACTTCTAGTGAATCACCTTAGTTAGAATAAGAGAGACAATCATTTGAGGATGGAAAGATAGTTTTACCTGTAATTCAAAAATGAAGAATCAAAGAAAAAGAGATGGGTAGGGAAGGAAATCCACAATCATCTTCCTCTTGAGTCTGATCTTAACGTGATAAAATAGTCACAAACAATGTTGAAGCAAATTGGGACTTGAGAACTAATACTTATTAACTCATCATCCAAATCAATAGGGAAAATCACTAACTTACTCACAATACTTAGCCGAACTCAAGATCCCAAAGAGAAATAAGGCGGCGACCAAACATTGCAAATTGGCACATCTATTAGGGGCAAATAAGTAGAAATAAGGGGAAAACAGAATACTTGAGTTCTACCAAATTGAGGGGGCGATGGGTCTTGCAAGACTATGTAGAGTAGTTTTAGGTCCTTTGTAGGTCTTGTGGGGGTCGGATATTGGATCATCAATTCCCAGCAGACGCCACAGTAGGCTTGAGACTGGTCGAGTATTGATGAGGCAACTAGGACGATCAGGAAATGTTAGAAGGGGTTACACAATGATTTTTGGATCATGTTGAAGAGGTCTGATAACCCTACGTGGCAAGGAGATGAGAAGGAAGAGGTTAATACTGGAGAAATAGAGAAACCAAAAAATAGGAACCATCCTCAGCGTGGAGGCATAGAACCCTAGGTTTTATAGGGTCTTCTAATCGACAATGATCAGAGGAAAATGAGGGAAAGGAAATCAAAGGGAAAAATGAGAAAGAGAGAGAGTAGGTAGAGATGAAGGACTGCGAAATTGGAATTCAATGTGCGGATGGTTTCCATTTTGGACCAATGTAGGAGAAAAGGGTGTCAGTGCATGATCTTGTCCAGATAGATGAAAATAAATCTGAGTTCAGAAAGAAGTGTGACTAATTAAATTGTAAGACTAAGGCCAAATTGAAATATTTCATGCAATATAGGATACATGTTAATTACTCTTCTTTCCTAATTCAATTGAGGGTCCCAACATATCCCAAATAAATCCAAATTTTGCACCTAGACTAATTAGGACATGAAGAAATCATTTTTGGCATTACTTTTTACTTTAAAAATATCTAGTATTTTATTTAATACTTTTAGATCATATCAACGAATTCAAGGCATCTAGGAACACTCAGAAGATGTGAAACGTGACCTATAAGAAAACTTAAACATGAGGAGTTTGATTTTACAATTAATTTTCCCTTTTAAGAATGTTTACTACTTTATTTATTATTTTGAGCTTTAAGACAAATTCTCTATCCTAAACTACACTAGGATACATGAATTTGTCCAATTATTGTGAAAATTCACACAGACTAATGTTGGTATGTGGATTTTGAATTTGATTTTTATTTCTATCTTTTGAAGTCAATAACCATTTTATTTAATATTTTAGACCAAAAAAGAATATTTTTATTTTAGAGCAAAAAAGCATATTTTCTTGCCCAAGAGAATTTAAGTTATCTAGGATTATTTATTTAATGTGAAACTTGGCACCCAAGATAATTGGGACCCAAGGATCATGATTTTCGCTTTGACTTACATTTTGATATTTCCTTTTATGAGTTGTGGAAACATTAGGATTTTAAACAAATTGCCTTAATATATATGTTGATAATCTTAGGCTTGAGTCCATTAATTTCACATTGTTACAAATAGAGTTATTATTGCACAAAAATCCAGATTTTGCTCATTTACATATTTAATCAATTAATTTCACTTTAACTTGGATGATTGTTCATGAAATTTCCAATTGTTTTTCTAATACATGTATTAAGAACATTATTCCTATGATTTAACTATTATATGAATATTAGTTAGCTAAGAAAATATATGTAATATATTCCATGAATCTATTAACATGTTGGCAAATAATTAAATTATTATGTAAAATTGTTCTAATTTTTATTATTCTTGTTTGGCCAAATCTTGGAAACTAATTTCACTAATCTTCTGATCATGAAATATGATAGGATTCTAGATTTTGGGACATTACAATTCATGAGAATCTATCTCTTTAACTTCCACTCAGACTAAGAATATAAACCATAACCCTCCAAGATATAGATGGGTAGTCGAGGCTTTCTAGAGACACAAAAATCTCTCTAACAAGTTGTTTTCCTCTGTAGTTGTGGTACTAAAGAGCCCTAGCAAGTTCTACCCATTAAAGGATGGGACAACAAGTGAGAGACAACATGGGGGAGTGAATCAACCCTAGAAGGTTGACGTTCAAAGGGACAACTCCTTCCCATTGGCTATGGTAGCACAATGTAAAGTTTCTAGTGGTTCACATGGACTATTACAAAGGCAAGGAGGCCATTTCCGTCCACTAGGAGGACATAGTCAATCATCGTCCATGGTGATCAACCAAGAGGCCATTGTTGACACCTTCCAGGGGCAACTTTAAGAAAGGAGCATGTTGTTGCAAGGATAAGTCAGTGGACTTGATCCAAGACCAGGTATACCTTGTAAACCCTCTTTCCATTATATAGTTGTTAACATGATCTACTGTTTATGGTGAATATGGAAGTAATTTTTTTGTTTCTACTGCTGTAATTGATATAATATTTCCCTACATCCATTCCGCCCATGAGGATATTCCTATAAGTCAACTCATGCCAAATTAAAGCTTCCTTCCTTTTTCTTTCTTCCTCCTCTTTCATTTGTACCCTTTTATTTTACATTTTGTGTATCATGACTGACCTTTCATCCCCTTTCTTCTTCCTTTAACCAAGCATTGCTACCTCAATTGTCCTCCATGGGGTTCTCATCTACAACCCATCTCAATGAATTTTGAACCCACTCTTGGGTATGAAGAGCCAAGATGTGAGCCATTGGATACCTCTAGTACCTTCACATGCTCAAATTCCCCTATGTCCCATGTCTCCTATGAGCATCTCGACTTGGTGTCTCCACATGCTCAAATAGAGGGTAGGGAATATCTCCATAAGGGAGACATAGTCCCAGATTATGGATTGCGGGACAATGGCCCTAGATATCTGCCGTCAAACTAGCCACATCTCTTCCCTGCCCTCCCTCTTGCTTATGGGAAGGCCCCCGACAATGTGATTTGTCCCCCTAACTTCCACGTTGGCTTTGATCGATCATTGATAGTGTCTTGATAAATGTGTATTTATCCTTTTTATTTACATATTTTGACATCATTTTAGGATTGTTTTGTTGTTTATTTTTTATCTTTATAATTAATTGTATTAGTTTAGATTTTCTAACTTTATTTGGATTTTTAATTATATATGGTTGGATTTTTTTAGAAAAATCACCTAATCATTCCCATTATAAATTTCTCCCAGAAGATGTTTTGTACAATTCATGTAGTGCCTAAAATTCATTAGATAGATGGCACCAAAAATGCCATAACGCTTACGTCCAAACTCCAAAATTTACGCACAAGTAAGAATTAGAAAGAAAATTTGGTAATCTACAAATAAAATCTACTTTTGTACGGATTTCCAAGTGGTGTAATGGCCACAAGGGCCGTTCATACGAAATTTCAGAAATTTTACAACAAAGAGAATCATAAATGAGTGATTCAAGAAATTTAAGGATGATAATTCAATAAAATCTTCCGCTTCCCATTCTGAGAGAAAATTACTATTATTTTAAATAGGAGTAAAGGAAAGATTGGCCACATGTTTTTATTTGAAGAAAAGAATGCAATTAAAATCATAGTCAATTGCCAAATCAATAAAACAATCAATGCAGTCAAGATTTAAGCAATATTACTTTTGGATGAAACAAGAATTTATTCCATTCAAAGTGGATGCTACCACCACAAAGCCATATCTTAGGGGTTTTGCCTCCTCCTCATCTCCCTATAAAGTAGGGGGGGCTCCATTGAGAAAAGAATCCCAATTTTTTTAATTATATCTTGTAGTTAAATTCTGTCATTCCCATTCATAGGTGTAATCTTTCATTTTTGCAATAAAAAGTTATTCTTTTATATCTAATTTCTAGATCTCATTTTCTTCTTCTTGTTATTTTCTAAGAGAGAAAGCCATTTTATTGTCACTAACTAAGATCTCCTTGGAGATTCCATCTATTCTGGTCTATGGGTTTCTACCTTCCTTCCCCATTTTCTTCATCTCTTAGTATGACTAGCATGTAGTTTTCTTACTGAGGCAAGGGGAGTAGTCCTTAATCTATGTAATGATTGGATCAAAGTTTTTAACCAACTTTTAGATGAATGGTTTTGGATTTATAAATCGACGATTTTAACAAAGTGATATATCATTTTCATTGCTAGTTAATCTTGACAGATGTGATCGTGGAATCCAAGATTTAGAACAACCAAATTGATTACATGCAGATTTGGATGAGACCTCTAAAAATTTCACATTAGGATGATTGAACTAGGATCTATGAATGCCAGAACCAATGGTTTCATGAGGAGTTCATCTTTTATGAATAATTTATTAATATTTTGAATGCCTTCATTTATCCTTCTTATCGCGTGATTTTTTTTTTGGTTTGGTTTAATTTGGATAGGGTGGTGAAATCTTCAATTCATCATTTTTATTTTATTTTTAGTTTTAACAAACTCTCAAATTTAAATTTATGTTCTTGTTCTCGCGATTGGAATTGAAACTCAACCATCTTCACCATCATCTCTAAGGATCAATACCTATCTATATTTAGTTGACTTGGTGCTTACACCAAGTTGACAACCTAGTTAGAAGGTAAAACTCTATAACTTGTCCCAGTAGTATTTTGTATAATGACACACATCAATTTGGCATCATTGACAGTGACATCAAAGTTGTTTTGCAGATCTGGTTGCTTATATATCTTATATAATCTTGTTCATATTTCTCTAACTTGTATAACTTTACTCTTGGTCTATATCTATTGTTTCATAATTTCTTTTTTTAGATTTTTGTAATTTTTTTGCCTATCGAGTAACATTCCGGTAATATATCTCCTCCTTCTACCGAGTTTTCATTCTGACAGTACTACTTTCTAGTTTATTTTTGTAATTTTAGTTTGTTCCATAATTTTTTTAGCTTTGCAATTTTTAGTTCTCTTTGTAATTTCTAACTAGCCTCTTATCCTATTTTAGTTCCTTCCATAATTTTTTGTTCCTTCTAGTTTTATTTTTTTCAAAAAAACTTTTTGAAAATGAGATAGTTGATACATTAATATTTACAATATCAATCAAATGGTTGTTACAATCATGCATTACTTAACTGTTCTAATGTGCCCCCTAATTATGGTTGCACCTTATATAATCTCGAGTCCTTTCATCCTAGTGGGTATGATGTAAATCTTAACCCACAATTTTTTTAGAACAATTATGGGGAACCTTGCTATCCATATTCTAATTGGGGATATGATCAACAAAATTTTGGAGGATATGATCAACAAAACTTTGGGGAAAATGGACCTATTTGTGATACCCAATATAACCCTCGACAAGAAGAGAGACTTAAGGTCGTAGTGAAGATGGCAACATAAGGACAAGAAAAACTAGAAACCAACCAAGCCTTATTAGCTACTCTACTAGAAGCCCAATCCCAAAACCTAGACGGTCCAAATATGTCCCTCCATGTTTTGGTGATACCTTGTAATATTGAATCATCCCACCAATATAGATGCAATGGAAATTACAATCCACAATCTTCTGAAGATTATTATGAAGAGCAATGCCACCCAAATCAATATGAGAGGTATTATGACCAAGAATACTATGGGAAGTATGGTGAGGATGACGAAGATTTTGGGGTGTATGAATCTAATTATGAAACCTAGTTTAACTTTTAAACAAAATAGAGACTTAGGGCCCTAGAAAATATGGCAACGAAAGGATATACAAAACTAGAAACCAGCCAAGCCCTATTGGCCACTTTACGAGATACCATTTCACAAAAAGCCCTTGAGAAATTAGAACAACCCAAGATGGTTCTTCCTGATGATGACAATGATGATCCCATTTTTCTATCATATATGTATGATCCTAAAGAAATAACACATACCATGGGGTTGTATTTCTTGTACGATGAGGACGTTGGTATTCCTACCCTTCCTTTGGAGACTTTATTACCTGATGAAAACTCAAAATAGGAAAGTCACTCTAAAGAACCAACAATTCCTCTCATCCTTGACATAAATCTAATTTATATCATTGACCAATCCCTTGTGGTTGAAGCTATTATGGATAATGAGCACCCAACCCCCATTGAAGAGACAATTCCTCCCATTTTATCACAACCAATTTCCATTTTACATAACACTGATATAGAAGGGGAAAAACCCTTGGAAGAAGTCCACATACCCCCTTCCATTGTCTACATGGAAGATGTCATCAATCATGTCCCTCAAGAACCCTTGGGGACTCCTTGTATTGAGGAACTTGAGTTACATGCTATGTCAACTATGAAACTCGTCAATCTCAAGGTTGATTGCATGATTTATAGGGAAAATAAAATTACTTGTGATGCTTATTATTTTGTTCCTTTTATATCAACATTAGTTCTCCCATATGGAATTCACTATGATGGAGGAAAACCTTAGCTAGATCCTCCACTTAACATTGCTCATCCAACACTACACATACTATCCATCAGACACTCACCAATCTCCCTCAATCTACAACCATCTTCAACACTTCCTTCTCTATCGGGGGAAGATCTATGGATTTTATTGGAGGGACTGTGATGTGAAAGGAAATATGAACAACCCCTTGAGCTTCTACAATCTCCCAATCATTGTATGGTTTATAAAACAACACTGATAAAGGATCCAACCCTCATACACGTCCCCTTCAGCTTGACATTGTTCGAGCTACCAGGGCCACCTAGGAATCCCCACTCTTCTCTTCCCACCATCTTAGGTTTGGGTTTTTCTCGAGACGAGCAAAAATCTAAGTCTGGGGTGGAGGTGGGTGGTATGTTTCTATCCCACCCCTTATATTTCCACTTTTGCATTATTTTTTGCCTTTTATTTATTTTGTATATCATTGCTTTGTTCCTGACCTTTATGGAGTCAGCCATGCTTTTATTTCTATTAAGTTGTAAAAAGGCCATTATCTAGTTAGCCTATTGAGTAAACATAGATCATTGTACCCCAAATTGAATTTAGTAAAGCTTTTTGCAAAATCTATTACAAATTTCCATGTCTGAAACCACCATGTCTACTAGGACCCCTAAATAACATCACTCCTTGGAATGTTGGCAAGTCACATGGAATCAATCAGAATCAAACATGATTTTTCCTTGTATATAAATAATGGATTATCTTATTATAAAACTTACTCTAACTAGAGCAATTACATTCTTTGAAAAAAAGAAGAAAAAATGTTGAAGTTATAAGCACAAGAACACCTCTTCCTTCCCCCAATTTTTCGTATAAAAAAAAGAAGTAAACAATCACCACTAGACAAAAATGAAGTCTGGGGTGGCACGCCTCCCCAATAAAAATTGTGTACCCCACAAAGGGGCATACCATCAAAAAAATCCAAAAGTGCACATGAAAAAAATTGTGTCCAATGTAGCCAAAACACTATAAATTCATATCCTAAGTTGAATAGAGGAGGGATCACTATTTTTTCTCACACCCCCCTTCATCATGTTTTTTTGCAACAATTCAAAAAAGTAAAAATTGAGAGTGTAAAAACAAAATATGATGAATTCTATTTTTCAACAAAATCTTGAAGCAAGTTATGATAATTGTTTTGAAAAGGAACATAGAACTTTGTGCTATGTGGTTCTAGAAGATTGGGTCACTTGGCCAAATTTGGAGGTAAGGATTATAGTGTTGTTCCAAGGTGGGGAATGACATGTTGCGAGTATAAATTAGACTTTATTTATAATTTAATTTTCTTGAGGACAAGAATGATTCAAGTCTGGGGGTATTTTGATAAATGTGTATTTATCCTTTTCATTTACATCTTTAGATATCTTTTTAGAATTTTTTATTTCTTAATTTTATAATTAATTATATTACTTTAGATTTTCTATATTTATTTGGAGTTTTAATTATATTTGGTTGGATCTTTATAGGAAAATGTCCTAATCACTCTCATGATGAATTTCTCTCAGAAGATGTTTTGCACAATTCCCATAGTGTCTAAAATTCATTAAATAGATGACACCAAAAATGTTATAAATCTTACGTCTGAACTACAAAATTAATGCACAAGTATGAATTTAGTTCCCTACAAGAAAAATCTATATTGCACGGCTTTAAAAGTGGTGGACTGGTCACAGGGGCCATTCATTTTGGCATTTTTGAATTTTTAAAGCAAAGAGAATCATAAATGAGTGGTCAAAGAAATTAAAGGAAGACAATTTAATAAAATATTCTACTTCCCATTCTAAGAGACAATTAATGTTATTTTGAATAAGAGAAAAGGAAAGATTCACGAAATGTTTTTATGTGGAGAAAAGAATGCAATCAACATCTTCGTCAATTTCCAAATCAATAAAATAATCAATGCAGTCAAGATTTGAGTAATGTTACTTTTGGATGAAGTAAGGATTTATTTTAGTCAAAGTGGCTTCCATCACTACAAAGCCATATGTCAAGAGTTTTTCCCCTTCCTCATCTCCCTACAAAAGCAGGGGGGGCTCCACTAAGAAAGGCATCCCAAATTTTATAATTGTATCTTATAGTTAAACTTTGTCATTCTCATTCATAGGTGTAATCTTTCAATTCTGCATTAAAAATTTGTTCTTTTATCCCTAGTTTCTAGATATCATATTATTCTTCTTGTTGTTTTCTAAGATAGAAAGTCATTTCATTGTCACCACCTAAGATCTCCTTGGAGATTGTGTCTCTTCTGGTCTATGACTTTCTATCTTCCTTCCCCTTTTTCTCCATCTCTTAGTATTACTAGTGAGTAGTTTTCTTACTGAGGCGAGGGGAGTAGCCCCTTAGCCATGTGATGATTTGATGAAAGTTTTTACCTGAGTATTAGACAAATGGTTTTGGATTTAGAAATCAAAGATTTTAACAAAGTGATCTCTCATTTTCATCGCTTGTCAATCTTGGCGGATGTGACCATGGAACCCAAGATTTAGAATAATCAAATCAATTACGTGGGGATTTGGATGAGGCCTCAGAAAATTTCCCATTAGGATTATTGAACTAGCATCTGTGAACACAAGGACTAGTGGGTTCATATGGAGTTCATCTTTTGTGAATCATTTACGAATGTTTCGTATGCCTTCCTTTATCTTTCTTATTGTGTGATTTTTTTGTTTTGTTTCACGTCGACTAGGGTGGTTAAATTCCTTAGCTTCAGTATTTCTTTCTTTTGATTGATGAATCTTTAATTCAACATATTTATTTTTGTTCTATTTTTAACAAACTCTCAAATTGGAATTTATATTCTTGTTCTCACAATCAGATTTGAAGATCACCGTATCTAAGGATCTATACCTATGTATGCTTTGTTGACTTGGTGCTTGCAGCAAGTTGACAACCTAGTTAGAAGGTTAAATTCTAGGACTTGTCCTAGTGATTGTTGTGAGTACAATGACATGCATCACGTCTCCTCTCTCAAAGGGCTACAACATCGATAGTTCTTAGGTGGGTGATCTACAACCCATATTCATGAATAAATGGTATTACTCCCTCTTTTTCCTATGTTTTATGCTAGCTATTCTAAAAATCATAAGAAAAATAGTCCTTGGGCTGAAAGAGACATATTACATATAATTTTGTTTATCAAGAGAATGATATATATCCAATGAAACTAGTTTGAAGACCTAATTCCTCTTATAGCTCATCTGACATGCTAAAAATGATATCTTTTTTATCTTTCGTACATGATTAATGATAAGACATGCTCAAACTTGATCTTGCATGTTCCAAAACTTTATAATATCTTAATTTCAATAACTTGTGTCACTTGATCTACCAAGATTCAATATTTATCTATATTTGTACCCTAATATGATTTTATGTCACATATAACTTCTTAATGTGAACCTGTATTCTAATGATCATTAATTTTATGTCAATCTTGATCCAAACTTTATGATTGATCTAGATCAATAGACCATGCCATATAATGAACTCATTTTCTATCATAATCCATTTTGTATGCTCATGGTTACCTTGTGACATTTGGTGTGTCTTCGTATTCCTTGAAGTGGACTCTTAATGTTAAATCTTGAACCTTGTACAAACATTAATCAATAATATTCAAACCTCTACTTGTGACCCAAGGATCTATACATCATTGATTCCTTATGATATTATAATATCATGTGAGAATTCCTATACTCTAGCCATGGATAGATTGCACGAAATGTGGCATATTGCACATATGGATAAATTGAGATCGAATCTTGTACAAAATATCTATAATGGTGATCCAATGTGGAATACTTATGATATTATGCATTCACATGAGTATAGTGTTAATACTTATGATGCAAAACCAATGTGGAACTATATGTACTCTCATGATGTCTATCATGAGAATGACTCAAAATGATTTAAAATGACTATGTTGATGCCTAAGTCATTAATCTTGCTCAATATTATGACATCCATTTTCAGATCATGGTACTCGAAGTATCAAACCCTGATCTTGGTAGGATGTTTCACTCTAAGTCATGCTAGATATTCTATTTAGTTAATTTGTTTAGTCACTTTGTTAAAAGAGCTCAATGAGTTTTGGCCCATTAGGGTTTGCTTTGAGTCTATACACTTCCCCATTATTCTATTTATAGGAGACGGGGGTTTCCTCTCTATCAATAAGAATAACAGATACGAAGTTGACTTCCTCATTATATCACCTTTCCACATGGTATTAGAGTAGGCCTTCCTACACCGCCCCTCACCTAAGAGAGAGAGTGCAAAGTAAAGAAGTTTCCCATTGGAGGAGACCGCTTCCCCGAGGTGTTGCTTGAATGCTTGTTGGGATTTCCAACCTATACTTCTACTTGGAATCGTCTCCATGGAGTGTCTCCATCAAAGTTCATCTTGAAGTTGCTGCTATTAGATCTACATGGGCCACCATGCCACATGTAATTATTGTTTTACTTTAGAGACACCACCACTATCATATTTCATGTCATCATCTACACCACAATGATCTATACCACCATGATCCATATATTTATTGATCCACACTGCCATCACATCCATGCCACCATCTCTGTTGAGTTCTAATTCCAAATTTTGGAAGAAGATCCCATTTTGCTACTAATCTTTGGGATATATCTATTGGTATGTATGCCCAGAGAGCCAACCATATGATGATTTCAATGGGGTATTAGATACATGATTTTATAATATTAATAAAGGAAGTTGCATCTATTATGTTTGTCCCAATCATGAGATGATGACACATACATAGTAGATTCCTAAAGAATGATGTTACTTAATGACATATGTATTCAGGCTGAGGATCTGAATGATGAGAGCATATGTATGATAAGAATAAATAAATTCTTGTTATGTCCCTAGTCGTATATTACTGTGGAAGCAAAATAGACAAGAGTAATACATAAGACCAGAGTGTGTGTTCACTGATGATAGAGTCTCATTAGTCATGATATGTGATATCAAGTCAAACACATAGGTACATGTTAGAGAACAATGTATCAGATAGATGCACCATGAGAGTGATACATTGAGACCATAGAATGGTAGTCAAAATCATCTCCCATGGTGATAAGTGGTTATTGTGATTCTTAGACCTGAAGTCACTACATTCATCACATGTTGTTCATGTACTTTGACATCATCCAATGTGATCCTGAATAAGGGTTGCCATAACGGTGATGATTGGGTGTACTGTGACACATGGGGATAGAGTGTGAGTGATGTAGATGGGATTTGTCCCTCCTACATGAGATTGATATCCATGTCATCTTGATAAGCGAGACTCAGAATTGTATGGCCATACTCATGTGACTTAATATGTGATATGTGAGCTGACGTGCATCTCAAATAGTCTGCTCTAGTTCAAGGAACATGGATTGAACATTGAGAGGATGACAATTCAATGCCTTGAGTTCAATTCGGATTCACAGAAAAAGGAACTATACGATCATGGTAGCACTAATCATAGATTGTAGGTTGAAGTTATTCTCTAACTGTTTGAATTACTTAGATAGAAATGATGTGTTGCTAGAGGTCACTCTTTGCTTGTGGTGTTGTAAGTTAGTTACAAACATTCATTGCCAATGTAATTCTAGACCTATAGGGTCACACACATAGGATACACTTGGATTAAAGGAGTATATTCATGAATTACTTTTAAATTGAATAATAACAATGTTTGGGTATTCAATTAAACAATTGAGGTTCAAAATTGACTGAATGGACTCTGAACTGAATGGTTCAAGTGTTGAACTGATCAGTTGAGTGTCAGGTCAATTGAAATCATCGTTGGCTAATCAATGGATGAACTGGGGTGTGAACCGACCGGTTCACATAGTGAACCATTCGATTCACAGGACCGAACTGAATGATTGGTGATGTGAACTGATCGGTTCATCACCTAGTTTGCCCAGTTTGATGGTGAATTCAATTGGATCAAGTATTTGTGTTGACGTCATGTTTAGCATTAATCGTCCATTGATTACCAATTTGATTCATAAAAGGAAACTACGTGAACCAACTAATTCGATGCATGTACTGATTGGTTCATCTTGTGCATGTTCTAGAAAACTCCTAAATTTGACCCTTTTGACTCCCGCACAGACTGAGACTCCTGATCCTAGCCTCTCCTATAAATATATGGGTACTAGGGAATTATCAGAATATGACTAATGCCTTCAACAATTTGTTGTCCTCTCTTTTTTGGTAACCAATAGAGAGCCCGAGAAAGTCCTACTCGATAAAGGGAGAGATATAAAGGGAGCGACAATTGTGAGAGACAGAATCAACACTAGTAGGCTGACATTAAAAAGAGACAACTCCTTCCATTTGGTTCTAGTAGTGCAATATGGAGTTCCTAGTGGTCCGCATGGACTACTCTAGAGGCGGGAGGTCGTTGTATGCCAGTAGGACATCGTCAACCAATGTCTGTGGTGCCACACCAGGTGGCTCATGGAGAGGATTGTTCAAGTGTTTCTGCTACTGAAGGAGCATGTTCTTGCCTGAAGAAGAAACATACTGCTATAAGGGTAATGTCTGTAGACTTTCTCCAGGTCCAGATATAACCTTGCAACCTTTCCTTACTAGATACATTGTTGTTGATGTGATCTTGCTATGTAGAGGAATCAAGCTATAAATTTTTGTTTAGCTACCTTATCTTTCACCCCAATTTCCCTATAATCGTATCAGAGCCACGCCAATTTACAGTGTATTTGGGATTTAAATCAATGTGATCAAATTTAGTTTTCATTCTAATATTGCATATGATGCGATTATTAAATTGGTTAATGTATATATTTGATTAATTACCACATACTCTCCACAAATATATACATATATATATATATGTAATTTACACATGTCGCCCTAAAATCAGTTTTGATGGTGAGTGTTTAGCATGGTTATATCCAACAACCCTAGATCTATTTGTGCATGGTTTTGGTTATTTATTCCTGTTGCTACTCGATCTGTGTACCAAGCATCTCTCTCCTTTCCAAATGTAAATTAATGCTCTTCTTCCTATTTCCCCTTGAATGTATCTTGAGGTTTTCCCTTATACAATGTAATAAAAAATATAATAGTTTTAATTTATGTTTCATCGTAAGAAGACATTCTGCACCAGATGAACCGAAAGGCTCGTGAGATGAACTAATCGACCAGAGGACCATGGAGGATAGATGATAGGAGGATGAACCGATCGCCAGGTGGTTCAACTGATCAACTAGAGGAGTCCAAACATTGATTGAACATGAAGACTAGATGACCGTTTCAAGAGCCCAATCAAGAAACCAGGATGCGATCTGACTAAGTGTTGAACCGATCAACCCAAATTGGTTCAAGCATAGATCTTCATCAACGAAAGGTTGCATATGATGCGAACCCTAGGTGGTGGTAATTCCTTGTTGGTACAAGGAATTACAATAGAATGGCCATAACCATCGTTTGTTGTTTTTAATTATAGTATGTTCTCAGTTTAGTTGTAGCATGTATATGATACGTACTATAAGTATGTGGTGATTGGATATGTATATGTATTTATATATAAAATGCCTCAATACAATGTTAAGTCTTAGATGCTTTTTATAAGAAGCACACATGAAAAGTTTGATCGACCAAGCGTAGGTTATGCCAAAGTGTGGTGTGTTATCTATCTCGTTGAGGTGTAGTGCTAGATATGTAGATCTTCCAAAGTTGGGTGCATATTCTATCATGTTGGCTTTTGGGCCTGGCTTAACTAGGTGATCTTAATGGGACTAAGCACCTAGAAGCATAAAGATGGTCAATGACAATGTGTTGTGTACACCATCTATCCAAGAGTTTCATAAGATGCAAATGACAAATGTTGTCTACCTAAATAGTCAAGATGTGGGTGATCATCCAAAGCTGAGTCATGATTTGGTAAAATATGGATCTTGGATAACTAGAAGATTGTACATTGCAATCTTCCAAATTGATACAAGAGGGTTATCAATTTGAACAAAATAGTGGGAGCGATAATTAATGAAAGGCCTAATTAATATCATTAATTTATGAAATCAAGCAAATAAAAAATGTTTTGAAATATTACAATATTTCTTTATAGATCTAATGTCAAACACAAACACATTCACATTGCGATTAGTCCTTGAAAAAGGAAAAAAGGGGATAAAATTCCTCAACTGGTTAAGGACTTTGAGAAATGTTCTCATCAATGAGCAAAAGCTCTATGTCCTTCAAAGACCAGAGCCAGAGGAACCCACTCCAAAATGTGCCTAAGGATGAAATGGATGTTTAATGGAAGCATACCAATGAAGCCAAAGACATTTGAGTACCTAACACATGCAAACTACACATCAAATGCAAGTGTATGTATCAATGTAATATAGGCCTTAAGAGGCTTGGATGTTGAACTCAAAGAAACATTATCTAAAGACTACTACTAACTGTAATATGATCAGCTAGGCTAATGAAAACTTTGATTGAAGGTTCAATTAACTAAAATGCAAAAAAAATAAATTTAAAATTATTGTATGTTTGATCTTAAATGAAATGAATTCCTTAGGATTACGATTTCACCTCGGTTAATATTACAATTAACATCCAAACATTAATAATTATCTCTGCTAACCCTAGATAAAGAGACCTATAGAAAGAATTCCCCACTCTCGCGACGTAATTCACTTCCTAGTCTAATGCCAATCCTACTCTTGTAATGATTGTGTTATTAGTTAGGTGCTTTACTGAACACTCTTGGTAATCTCTTCACATTCTTAAGCCTCCTTTCTTAAGGGGCGATATAAAACATGTAATTCTATAATTTTCCAACCCTCAATCCCTCTTTTGAAGTAATTAACAGTCTAATTAACTACTTATTATGATCAAGCATGGATAGTTCATTAAAATTTCATAGAATTATGTCCAGAAAGTTAGGAGAAAAAGATATATTAATGCATAAAAGTCAATTACAATGCATAACCGAGCTACTCCCAGGTCCTAAGGAACAAGGGGTTTAGCCCAGCATGGTTTCCATTGTCAAGAACATGGGAGAGAAGAAGAAAAACATGGGATACATTAGAAAACCAAAGTAACCCCTGGAGAAGCTCTTTTGGATGACCCCCTCTGACGAACGTGATGTTTTGTTATCTTTCTGCTGCAAATCTGCCCACATGAGGTGCATGTATTATCCCGAGCATGGTTGTCTCCTCTCCTTTTTCCTCTCATGGCTCCTAACGGTTGTGCAATGGAATAGAACTAGATTCTTAAGTTTGGCTGAAATCCCTCTAAGTTATAAAAGTGACTTAGGGTGTTATTAATTTCCAACCATTGGAATAAACTTTATTTTTAGATATGCTTGATCCCACCATGTCCATACTACTGAAAGGGTGTCGGTACTATTGACTCTTTCGATAGTTGTAGCCATATGTGGGTTTGTCAGTACTACCGAGTGGAGTTCAGCAGTACTAATATTTCTCACAAAATTCATATTTTTCCCTATAAAATTATCAGTAGTATCGACTTCATGGTTGGTACTATTGAGTCTTCTCAGTTCTAATATGTTCCATACTGAGCAAGTGTTGGTACAACTGACGAAAAAGTCGGTAGTATAGAGCTATTTAGATTTGTCTATATTCATCTAAAATACACAAAACCCAGACATAATCTCTTGAAATATATCAAATCATTCAAAAACATTAAAGTTAAATTTATTTTATGCAATTAAGTATCTTAGGATAATGATAATAAATAATGCACAAATTAATATTAAAATGAGCAATAAGTGCATATAAATCGACAATAAATAGCCCATGAAAATGAGAATAATCGAGTGCATCAGTACCTTATGCCATGTTGTATGAACTATGAGTTGCATGAGCAGCATGAAAACATTGACATTCTTGAGATGGTAACACGTCTTAAGAATCTTGTAAAGCAAGGTGTAATGTCACCAAAGTGATGTTTGACTGTAAACTCATAGAGGGAGATCTAGTAGAGTCCCATGTGATCAATATGATTTGGAATCTAGTGAGATTAGATTTCTTTTAGGTCAAGAGTTGACCACGGATATGATTCTACAATCATTGTTTGAATCATATATAGCTAGCTTATCGAGTTCTTTCACTTGAGTAACTTGGCTAAACTACTGTTAGAATTACTTGGCATATTGATGCCAAAACAAAATGAATAAAGACAAATCTAAGAAGGTGATCAACAAAAGTGAGTTCAAGGGAAAAGGCAAGGCCAAGAAGTGTTTTGAGGCTAAGATAAAGTTCAAGTCCAATGCACTCAAGTTATGGAGAAGGGTAAGTGCAAACGAATTTGTCCTTTTCACTCAAAGGATCAAAGGAAGAAGAAAGAGATAGACATCTCTACTTCAAGACCCAATAAGAAATAAGATAAAACTGTAAGGAGCAAGAGTTTTCGCCACTATAGTTGGAATCTATCATTTATGGGCATATAATAGAATTATTGAATTGCTATTATGAACTTGCCATTAATTAAAACATCATGTATCTATTATGGACAAGAAAAAATTGATGTTTCAATTTAAAAGATGAGATATTATATGGCAATGCTCTATGTATTATAAACTATATTTGATAGTTGTAGAGACAAATCTGTATGACACATATATTGAATAACTTGATGACTCAAACAATGAATATCGATAGCACTATCATCTAGAGTGCATATATGGGAAATGCATTTCTAGAATCTGCATGATGGTTATCTAGACTCTTTTGGAGATTGAAACAATAGAAACATGCATATCTTATTTGTTGTACAACATGAAAAAATCATCTTTACTAGATGTAGTGGGAGAGTGATTATTCTATTAGGGCTCATACATATTTATGTATATTGACCTTTTACAATAAATTCTAAAGGTAGTTACTAGTGCCTCATCATATTTACTAATTATATCAGTATATATGAAGTTTGTATTTAATGAAATACAAGTATGAATCTCTTGAATTGTTCCAAGAGATTTTGAATGAAGTACGTAACTAACTTGGCAAAAATATTAAGACACTTCGATGTGATCGATGCTGAAATAATTTAAACCAAGAGTTTGAGAACCTTATGGCATATCATGATAATGTATCATGATGAGTTCCACCTAAAACACAATGATAGTGTATCATGAGTGTGTATCAGAAAGAAGGAATCACACCCTATTAGTCAAGGTCCGGTTGTCAATAAAATCTAGGTAATCTTCTAATCTCTTTTGGGCACGTGCTTAACACTAAACATTGTACCATCTAAAATGATTCAAAAGACACCATATGAGAAATGGCATGGGAGGTGTCCCGATATGTCTTTTATAGTGATTAGGATTGAAAATATTTTTCCACAAGTCACATAAATGCTATTCTTTTAAAATACTACTCTTATCCAAATCCAACAACAAAGTTGTTTGTTGATCTAGATGGGTGTATATCAGAAGAGGAAATTAGTTCTAGGAATCAATGGAAGCAAAAGTAGAACTTGAAATGTTTGAGACAAATAAGAAACATTGAACCAATCAGAGGTACAATAGGAACAAAGAGAATCACAAGATGTTGTGGAATCTCAAGTTCCTTATGTAATACCGAACCTCATAGATCAAGTAGGACACACCTTGATCTTGAAAGATTATGATATCTTTAAAAGGTGGTGGGTTGATCATATATGATGAGTCAACTACATACCTAGAAGCTATTGAGGAACCAGAATCTGAGAAATTGCTTGAGGCCATGAGATCCAAGATGGAATCCATGTAAATTGACAAGGTATGACCTTGGTGGATCCAACTGAAGGGGTAAAACCCAAAGGGTAAAATTGGGTCTTCAAGAATAATACCAACATGGAAGGGTATATTTGTTGCAAAGAGTTTCAAAAAGGTGCAAGGTGTTGAACATGTTGAAGTCTTTCACCAGTTACCATGGTTAAATCCATCGAGATCATGCTTACCGTTGCATCTTGTTATGACTAGTGAGATCTGAAATATGGATGTTAAAACTACATTCCTTAACTGGAATAGTTGTATAGGATGTGTACATGAGACAACATAAAGGTTTTATAAATCAAATAATGCAAATAAAGTCTATAAGCTACTAAGGTATGTGGATTAAAGAAAGCATCTCAGAGCTAGAATCATCTATTTGATAAGACATTCAAAGAGTTTGACTTGAGTTAGAATGAAAATGAAATGTATGATTACAAAAGATTTAGTAGGAGCATATTTATATTCCACATAATGATGGCGAATAACATTCTTATCCTACAAATATTAAAACATGCAAGGAAAGTACCTTCTCAATGAATGTCTTAGGTGAAGCATCCTATGTGATAGGAATTAAGATCTATCGAGATAGATCTGGAAAGCTTCTTGACCTAAGAAAGAGTACATACATTGGCAAGATGTTTGAACGGTTCAACATGCAAGAACTCAATGAGAGAAAACTTGTCCATGTTCTAAGGAGTTAGCCTCCCAAGAGTCTAATGTCCCAGTTCTTGTGAAGACTAGGAACATGCCGATAGATGCCATATGCATTTGCAATTAGATCTATCTAGAATGCAATGCTTTGTACTTATCCTGTTACCTTGTATGTATTGGACATGCTAAGAGGATATCCAGTTATCTCATATGTATTGGACATGATGAGAGGATATATATATACCTATTTAGAAATCTCGTGTGTATTGGACATGACTAGAGTGTATATGTTAGATCATAGTGAGAGTCAACGGACTACCATGAAGAACATCCTTAAAAGGCTTGAGAAGAACTAAAATGACTTGTCCCTTGAGAATGGTATTAAGGAAGAGTTGGGTGTAAAGGGTTACACTGATGCAAGCTTCCAAAATGACATATAAAACTAATGATCACAATATATGTCTATGTTTGATGTTAAACAAGAACTATAAGTTAGAAAGGTTTCAGAGCTAGTGGCAATTACTTAAATCTAAAATAGAAGTAGAGTATCTCTATGTTATGAGAATAACAGAGGATATTGTATGGATCAAGAAGCTCATATGGGTTAACTTGTATGAGGTTCCAGCCATTGATGACACAGTAGAAATACTATGATAGTAATGGAGCTACTGGTTAGGATGGAATCCCTAATAGCATAATACAACACTTCCATCTCACGCGAAAGATTGGACAATAAGGAGATGTGAAACTTGCACAATACCAACTTGCAGCAAATGTTGATATACCATCTATAAAAGTGCTAGCACAATAGAAAGATGACAGACATGTTAAGATCACTTCAATTAATATTTGTGGGTGATTGGCACTAAGTGCAAGTGGGAGTTTGTTGGTATGTATGCCCATTAAGGCAATCATATGATGACTGCAATGGGGCATTAGATACCTGATTTGATAATAATAAAGGTAATTCCATCTATTATGTTTGTCTCAGTTATGAGATGATGACACATAAATAGTAGATGTCTAAAGAATGATGTTACTAGATGACATATGCATTCAGGTTGAGGACCTGAACAATAAGATCATATGTATGATAAGAATACATACATTCTTATTATGTCCCTAGTCGGATATTACTATAGAAACAAAATACACAATAGTAATACATAAGACTACAGTGTGTGTTGACTGTGACAAAGTCTTATTATTCATGATATGTGATATCATGTCAAACACACATGTACATGTTAGAGAATAGTGTATTATACAAACCCACTATGAGAGTGATACATGGAGACCATAGAATGGTAGTCAAAATCATCTCTCATAGTGAAAAGTTGTGATTGCAGTTCTTAGACCTGAAGTCACTATATTCATCACATGTAATTCATGTACCTTGACATCATGCATCGTGATCCTAAATAAGGGTTGTCATAACGGTGATGATTGGGTGCGCCTGTGACACATGGAGATAGAGTATGAGTGATGTAGGTGGAATTTGTCCCTCATTCAAGAGATTGATATCCATGACCTCTTAATAAGTGAGACTGAGAAATGAATGGCCATACTCATGTGACTCAATATGTGACATGTGAGCTCATGTGCATTTCAGATAGTCTACTTTAGTTCAAGGAACATGGATTGAATGTTGAGTGAATGATGATTCCAAGTCTTAAGTTTAGTTCAGATATTAGAGACAAAGGAACTATACGATCATAGTAACACTAATCACAAATTGTAGGTTGAATTTGTTCTCCAACTTTCCAAATTACTTGGATAACAGTGATGTGTTGCTAGACGCCACTATTTTCTTGTGATGTTGTAAGTTAGTTATGAACACTCATTGCCAATGTAATTCTGGACCTATAGGGTCACATACATAGGATACACTGGGATTAAAGGAGTATATTCATGAATGATGTTTAGATTGATTACTAAGGTGTTTAGGTATTCAATTAAATAACTGAGGTTCAAAATTGACTGACTGGACTCTGAATCGATCTGTTCAAATGTTGAATTGATCAGTTGGAGTGTCAGGTCAATTGGAATCAACATTGGTTGATCAATTGATGAATCGGGGTGCGAACCAATCAATTAACATAGTGAACCGGCCAGTTCATAGGACCCAACCAACTGGTTGGTGATGTGAACGGAGTGGTTCATCAACTGGGTTGCCCGATTCGATGGTCAATTCGATTGGATCAAGGATTTGTGCTGACGTCATGTTTAGAATTAATCGTGCATTGGTTAGCAATTTGATTTAGAATAGGAAATTGCATGAATCGACTGGTTCACTGCACCGACCAGATCGTGCACCAAGCAACCAGTTGGGTGTGTGAACCGACCAATTTGTCATGTACAAGTTCTAGAAAATTTGTGAATTGAACCCTTTCGACTCCCACATAGACTGGGAACCCTAACGTAGCCTTTCCTATGAATAGAGGGGTATCGAGGGATTCTCAGAGCATGACAATTGCTTCTATCAATTTGTTGTCCTCTCTAGTTGTGGTAACCAACAGAGAGCTCAAGCAAGTCCTACCCTACAAAGGGAGGGATAGCAAGGGAAAGACAATTGTGGGAGAGTGAATCAGCCCTAGCATGTTGACATTCGAAAGGAACAACTCCTTCTCGTTGGATCTGGTAGTGCAACGTGGAGTTCCCTGTGGTCTCCGTGGACTATTTTAGAGGAGGGAGGTCATTGTCTGCCGCTAGGGTGACATCATCAACCATTGTCCATGGTGCTGCACCAGGAGGCCAGTGGAGACAAATGTTCCATTGTTGCTACTACTGAAGGAGTGTCTTGCTGCTTGAAGAAGAAGCATACTTCTACAAGGGAAATCTTTCTAGACTTGCTCCATGACCATGTATAACCTTGCAACCATTCCTTCCTAGATATATTTTTGTTGATGCAATCTTACTATCCATGGGAATCATGCTTTAAATTTTCATTTCCTCTATGCTATTTGTCACCTTAATTTCCCTACAATATCACCCCTATAATTCCATGGTGAAGATATGAAAGGTTTATCCACCCCTTTGCTGCTATCTTGGGGTTTACTTCTACTTTTATTTGACTGTCACAGTGTATCCATATTTGATACAACATGTTGATGGAGTTATGATTTATTTGCAACTTGGATCACAAAGTTTGTACTTTGACATGGCATATCACTTGAGATCTGCGTTGATTCTATTTTGAGATCCTTCGACTGATATGTCATGGCACCTCAATGACATGACATGTCACCTACTTCATGTTGGCAATGACTTCTTGTATCTGACCTGATGTGTCATCTCAATAACACAGTGTGTTTCTTGCCTACTGTTGCATTCACTGATGTGCGACATGGTACATCCCTTCACCAGCACTACATGTCACCTGGTATGCTGCTACATATTGGGGTGATACATTATCTATAATTTTTATATAACATGGTGTATTCTTCTATACATGGAGAGTTCCTATCTTTATTCTTACCAGCAACACATATCTTTCTTTTCCTACAATTTTATATTTCTTTCGTTCTTCATGTACGTAAGCATGCACAGAGATTCAATCATATGATGATTGTAATGGCATATCTTGAAGACAATTTAATTAATAACAAAGACAACCTTCCAAATTATTATGTTTTATTCAATTATGAGATAATTATGCAACATAATAAATCTTTATAGAATTATAATACTCAATGGTGTTCTTTGGGTTGATGATTTGAACTATGAGATCATACGGATGTCAAGAGAATATGTATTCTTGTTATGTCCCTAGATGGATGTTATTGTGGAAGTCTAATAGACAACAATAATACTTAAGACTAGAGCTTGTGTTGGTTGATGATATATTCTCATTAGTCATGATATGTGATACCAAATTAAGCACATATATACTTGTGAGAGAATAGGGCATCTGACTAACCCACATTGAGAGTGACACATGGAAAGCATGATTGGTAGTCAGAGTCATGTCTCATAGTGATGGTGGTGATTGAAGTTCTTAGACCTAAAATCACTGCACTGATCACTTGTCATTTAGTATACATTTATATCATCCACCATGATTCTGAATAAGGGTTGTCATAAAGATGGTGCTCGGGTGCACTATGACATGTGGGGATGAATGTGAGTGATGTAGATGGGATTTGTCTCTCCTATAGGAGTTTGATATCCTAGCCACTTGATAAGAGACATTGAGAAATGCATGACCATCCTGGTGTGAGTCAATATGTGATATTGAGCTTACATGTATCTCAAATAGTCTTCTCTAGTTCAAGGAATATGGATTGAACGTTGAAGAGGATGACAATTCCATGCCTCGAGTTCAATCTAGATATTAGAGACAAAGGAACTATATAATCACTGTAACACAAATTATAGATTGTCGGTTGAATTTGTTCTTCAAATTTTCCAATTACTTGGGTAGAAATGAAGTCTTTCTAGCTACCAATCATTGGTTGTGAAATTATAATGTGATTAATATTATCACTACCAATGCAATTTAGAGCCTATCGGGTCACACACTTAGGATGTATTGGAATAGGAGTATAATTGTGGATGTGATAGAAATGTTTTGAATCAAATTGATTACACAAACATTTAGGTAATCTACATGATTAATATTGAAATATAATTTGAGTTTATTAGTTAAAATATTTAAGCCAATTAATTAGATTGTTAAGTCGGATGGCTGATCCCAAGAAATAGACTAGACTCAGATAATGATAATTAGTTAATCAGTTAATATGATTAATTAGTTAATTAACTGATTCTAAATTATCTTTAAATAGTCCATGAGAAGCTTGCTTTAAATGCAACCACAATGTTTTATTTTCTCAGGGTTTTAGGAAACCTTGCTTCCTTTCCTTTTCTATTTATAGGGGCATGACGGTTGGATTTTGTAATGACACACTCTTCTACATGAACCCTATCAATCATGGTACCCAATAGAGAGAGAAGGAGAGACACCACAACACTAGCATGTCTTCATGTAGAAGGGTACTCCTTCCCATTGGCTTGAGAAGCGCGATGTGGAGTTCGTCCATATGTTGAGTTGTCTATGTTTGGAGGACATACGACAACCGTCTATGCATATAAGGGGCTACACATGTCACCACATGATGCAACATCACGAGACTTACTCTACGATGAGGTATATCCCATGCACCCTCTTTCTAATTATGTTGTTATCAAAGCGATTTACTAGTAGGGTATGTGGAGAAAATTTTGTTTCTTCTGCTTCTCTTATCATCTCCATAAAACCCAACTCTTTAATCTCCCACCCTTACCAACCCTATATACACAATGAGGTACCTCATTGCTTGTATTACCCTCATATACATATTGTTCTTGTTGACTTATCCAAAAATGATTTTTTCTGTAATCCATGTCGTGGGGGATTTGCCTCCCGCACTCAACCTATAATTATGTGTTTTTGCATCAAACTAAGATCCACATGATTTTTACCTAGATCTATGTAACTAGTTTACGTTGCACATTGAATCGAGTTGTCGATTGCCTCCTCCACATACATGCATACACAAACCCTTGCATCTATTATTCCATCCCAAGCATTCTCTTCAATCTTTTAGTGGTTGATGTGAGGAGGAGTGTATAGAATAATGAGTAGAGGGAAGTGATGAGATGGAGTAGAGAAGAAAATAAATTTTTTTCTACTACTCTATGGATCTTCGTGTTGCTTTTGTTGCTACTATGTAGTGTTGATTTTTATGTTGTGTTTATCATTCAAATGCTACTATTGATGCTTCTACCTTATGGAGAGCTTGTTCATCATCATCTACCTTGATTGCTTCTATGGAGTTATCTACTTTACACATGCTTTATGTTCATTGTTTGTTATCTCATTTGCACTTTTGCTATTATTATTTTTTATCCAAAGATGTCACTCTTGCTACTTGTGCTATTATTAGCACATTGTATTTCCTGCTTTGTTCCTTTATACTATCTACCGTCTGAGCTTCATTTGCACATTGACTCTTTATTCATGCCCTGGAAGGTCGATGGCTATTGCTGTGATGCAACACTCTTTCGAATGCGATGTCCATGGTGGAAATTACATGATGAGAGAACATGATAAAGATCTATCGTGACTTAACATATTCATGATGGAGTTTCATCTATATTGGATCTTGGATTCCTTTTTATGCTTGCTACTTCACACACTAGTCTTCTATCTGGCTATGTTGTCTACTTTGTGTTGTTGTGTGCCAACACTATCTGCCTTATTTGTGCCTTGCACACATTGACTCTTTTCTTATCTATGCTATGTTTTCATGTTTACTATTGCTTCTTGTATAACAACACTTTCTTTTCTACTTCATGATGCCAACAAATGAGATGAAAACCATGATGCCTATATGTTGTTGTTTACTTTTACTCCAGATGCCACTTCATGTTGATCAAGAATCTCTTGCTATGTGATTGTGTGCCCACTTTAAGATTATGTGTATGAGGGGGTGAAATTGAGAGTTTGAGTGATTAGGGGGGAGAAATTTTCTTGTATGGGCTTAATTTATCTTTTTCCGCTTCTTTGTCTTTAGTTGGTCTATTTGTGTATATTTGAAGATGAGGGGGAGTGTTAGAGAGTTATTTAGTTAAGTTGTTTCGTCTCTTTATTAAATGAGGCCAATGGATTTGACCCATTAGTGTTTGTCTAGAGTCTGTATGCTTCCCCCTTATCCTATTTATAGGAAAGGTGGGGGTTGTCCTACCAGTAAGAAATAAGCACACAAAGGGGGCTTCCCCTATTATATACCCTTTCCACAAAAATGATATATAATGTAGTATGTAGCTTGACAATAAAAACTTCATGTACATCTAGGTGTTGAAATTAATGTCATGGAAAATGGTACTCAGATTAGGTGAAGCATCCAACCCACATAAATATGATTATAATGATTCAAATATTGTTGATTATAATTAAATCATACATTACTTTTATGTCTAGTCCTCTTTAAGGAACTCTTGTTAACTATCTAGTTTAGAATCTCTAATCAAGTTGTTAATATAGTGCTTTTAATCAAGGTACACTTTTATCCTCCTATTATCCAGACTAGTGGTATTGAAAATTTCTTGTATGCTTGTAATCTAAAATGTTTGGATTTATATACTTGTTTAAGATACATGTTCCCTATGATTACTACTTTCATTTACTTTTTATATGTTGAAAAAGCTTGAAAACATTACCATAGATGTGCATTACACAACCTTCTCCACCTATAAGTATTCTCGAGGTAAGATTACAAGGTTGAGTGTATCTACTTGATTTACGAAGTAAGGAAAAATCATTTGGATAAAAGGGTCAGCTCTAGGCAATGGCTTTGAGGTCCCTTATGAATAGGGTTAACTCTTGATGTTTATATTTCTAGTCCCTCAAATTAAAACATGGTATGTTAAAAACCCCACCCCCAGATACCAGTATTAAAGGGAGGCAATAGGGATGGTAAGAACACAAGGTTGAGTGTTTTTACTTGATTTATGAAGTAAGGAAAAATTATTTGGATAAAAGGGTCAGCTCTAGGCAATGGCATTGAGGTCCCTTATGAATAGGGTTAACTCTTGATGTTTATTTTTCTAGTCCCTCAAATTAAAACATGGTATGTTAATAACCCCTCCCCCAGATACCAGTATTGAAGGGAGATAATAGGGATAATGATCTTAACCTAATTTTTCTAGGATCTAGACTTAAGAAATAAAAAATAATAGCAAATAATGTCATTTTGTAATATTGAATAATACAAAAGGATGCTAATTTATCCTCAAAAGTGTTTACATCATTTTCCAATATGAAGATTCTAAATGATAAGAAAAATTATTACTACAAGGAAAAAAATATCATGAATTACGATCTAATGAATCCTCCTTGTGACATTAACTTTGTGAACTTTAAAGTATTCATTGAAATCTCCATATCTTCAATCATTTTATACATCAGTTACCTAAAATTCAAAAAACAAATACATATGAGTATATTTCTATATTGTGTACATGGAGCATACAAATTATGCATGTACATATATTAATATATATTGTTCAACCTTCAAATATTTGCACTTATGAACTTGTACTTTCTTTTAAAAATTCTAACACATGGTTGTCATAGTCTCTTGGGTGTAATCATTTAATTTTCCATCATTGGTCTTATATGATCTTCCCCTTGGTAGGTATAACACTGGTACAGAAGATCTTATCATTTATTGATATGACACACATAGGAGTTATAATGAATTGGAATTAAATAAACAACCAAGATTATCATACGATTCAAAACTTATGAAATTATCTCGTAATCCATCAGTAGTTGATATGATCCAATATGTGTAGATAACCACACATGTCCATTGATGTACACATAAAGTTATAATTCAAGTACTTCATATGTGTGATCTAAACATTCATAGCATAGATCTAAGCAATCAAAGTTATCTTAAATTAAACATAGTCCTCCACCATGTATCCATATTATCCAAGCAATCATAGCTTCAATATACATTCACTGGTTTGCACCTTAGTAATATATATGATCTTGTTAGTCAAAAAGTATGGAATATCACTAGAAAACCAAGGTTTATGTATAATACATCGACCAAAAGTTAAAATATCATTTTTTTGAAGTTTAATTACTCATTATGTCATATTTTCAAAAATAATGACCAAAATGTTATTTTTGTTATCAAAAAGTCCTTGTGGGATTAACCAAGATGAATTGGCCCCTTGGGATGAATGCACCTTGTTTGAGGACACATTGCCTTTAAAATATATTCACAAATTTAATAGTATATGTATTGTGTCTGAAGGGATATCTTTCATATCTTTTGGATCCAACCTACAATATGGGGTCAAAAAGTGATCATAAGTGATTTATTTTAGTCCTTACAAAAGTTTTCTTAACAACCTTATTAATCATTATCAATGTAAAATTGTAATGCTACTTACATGTTAAAAAATAAAAATAAAAATATCATAGTTCATGAATACTAGGGGTGGCAATCGGGTCTGGGTTGAGCGGGTCCTATTCAATTTGTGTCAAATCAAATACACTTGACCCAAACCTGACCCAAAAATAATTTTGGGTCATACTTGCTCGACTCGAACCCAAAATTACTACTTGCGGGTCTGACCTGATGGACCCAGTGGACTCAAAAGTATCATGTTATTGCTAACCCAAAAAACCCGAAAATACAAACCTAGAAAACCTGAAAATAAAGACCCATTAGACCAAAAATTCATGCATAATTTGTTGGTTATAGTATTTTACAAGCAAAGACTTGTATAAACTATCATATTTTTATGTTTGAATGTGTTTAACTTTTATATGGCTAAAATATGAAAAATATATACACATATATGAAGACATAATTTTGGGTTGATTGGGTTTTGTGGTTGAGTGTTGCAAACCCAGACCCGACCCATAAATAATTTTGGGTTTCTTGGGTTCGGGTCATTTCGGGTCGGGTTGAAAAAATCAAGACATGAACCTACTTTAGTCGGGTCATGTCTGGTCGAGTGGGTCAGGTCTGGTTTTGCCAACCCTAATGAATACATATTGTTTATAAATATAATCAATCATGAATAAAAATGAATAGATACAATACTACAAATATAAAATAAAATATCATATTTGATATATTCATTTTGAGGCATCTTCTTTAATCTTTATTGAAAATTGTGTTTCAATATAAAAACACTGATAATATATTTTTTATAATAAAACTAATAAATTTATATATATATGGCATTTAAAAATAAAATTAATACTAGAACTAAATAAAAATAATTGATACTCAAAAAATTTTGTGAGAGCATTTTAAAATTGATATAGTATTCATACATAAATAGAATGATGCTAAATTTATTTAATTTGTCTTAGATTTATGTAGTGTATTTTTTTATTTCAAAGTGTTGATCTACATGAGCATATATATAACATATTGTTTATATATATTTAGTTTCTAGTTTAAATAGTCTAATTTATGAGTTTTTTACATTGATAACTTTATATAATATTATGCCATTATATGTTCTTTTATATATTTGTTTTACATACTACTATTCATATATTCGTATGCATTATTTTTTATAATTTATCACTTTGTTATAAAGAGAATATTGTCAACTGTACATTATAATTTTATAGTGATACATATCATACAATTTTGTTATATTTAGTTATTATAATATCCTCATATAATTTTTGTTTTATATACTAGAGAATTTTATTTTGTTCACAACATTTCATCTGCTATTTGTTTTTAAGTATTTTACTTTTTGTTTGTTTTTTTCAATTTATATGCATATTTACATTTTCATATTGTATATTTAGTTTTAAACACTATTATTTACATTTATATACTATATATAGATTATTATAATTTATATATTGTGATTCATTTAAAACGACATCATAAAATATATGTTTTACTAGTTATCGACTCAATAAATAATATTAATAATAATAGTATGGTATCAAAAAAAATAGATACAATGCATCCCTCGTGGGGTTGTATTAGTATCAAAAGGTTTAATTCACCTAGATAGTGATGCAGTGCACATAAATGTGTCAGTCATGGGGATGCATTACCCCATAAGGAGAAATATATCTCCCATGGGGACAAATTTATCAACAAAAGTGATATTTTGGTTACTATTCTTGATACTATGACATATTGATAATTAATATTTTTCTATTTTGTTTTTTTTTACCTAAGCCTTGACATATATGTAGATATCTCATCATAATTATGAAGTACAAAAATTAGGCTTTGTCTCATCCCACCAACTACGCATTCCAGATATAGCATCAACCTTGTTGGAGATTTTCCTAACTCTCCACTTATAGACTTATCTGACTACCTACTTTTAGTAAACTAGAAAATAGAAGATCTTCCTATAAATTCAACCCGGGTTTAAGCCTCTAAACTACTCTCCATTTTTCCAGGAAGGGAAACATTGCAGAGAATGTAAACAGACGCTTCTGCGTTTGTGTAAGTGCCTTTTCCAATGCTACCTTGATCATGCAGCATACATTAGAGATATCTATAGTTCATACTCTAACCTGTGTCAACAAATTAAATCATTTCATCTTTTATTTTGGCCTAAGATGAATGTCAGAGTTTGTTTTACATTTACCCCAAATTCATTCTGAAGTTAAAAACATTGTTTGTATTCGTTTGTTTTTTTTTACAAATTGTCTTATGTATTCATATGTTTTTTGCACTAGTTACGTTCTGGGTCCATCTGGAGAGCCATATTGAGTTGTAGCAGTGATGCTTTTGAGGCCGCACAACTCCAACAGGTCATCTTCTTCCATGACATACTTGTTTTAGCATTTAACAGGTATACATTTCAACCGATGCTTATCTATATGAAATAGTAAGAAAGATTTAATCCTATTTAAGAATGGAAACAAGAGAGAAGCAATGCAAAAAAACTAAAAATAACATTATATTAAAAATTAATTATATGTCTTCTTTTAAAGAATAATGACGACGATGTCATCTTTGTAGAATAGTTTATCCCCGTCAGAGCAATATGTCCCACCAGGTGAAGTATTACCATTTTGAATGTGATGCGTTATCTATCAGGATACATTGTACTTTGTATGACCAATGTGTCCAGGTACAGGACACACTCTCTTTAAAAAAAATCATTAGGATGTGATGTTATTATTTATATTTTTTATTATTGAATTTCTTAACAGTCCTAATAACTAATAAAAATCATATGTTTATAATACTACCTTGAAACAATAATAGTAATAGTCATTATAATAATTAGCTATAAGTAAATTGTATAAGAAATGTAAATAAACATATTAAATTAGTAAATACAATACTGAAAAATGAAATATAGTATATATATTAAATCACTAAATGTAAAAGGTGCAATAATTAAAATATAAGTAATAATGATAATATTGAAACCAAGTAAACTATACATATAATTTTATATTATAATGTAAGTTTGATGTCATTATTTTTGTATTAAAGTACTCTTTCATTAAAATATTGTACATGAATATATGCATAATAGTATAAAAATCAATACAAATAAGAACATATAATGTGATCATAATATATTGAATTACAACATGCAAATATATAATTCAATACTCTAATGGGAACAAACGAAATATAAGAAAAATAACATTACTTACAAATATACAATATGTATAATCAGGTTAATCAATACATAGAAGTAACAATATATGATATATAATTTAAATAATAAAAAGTAACTTATCTTTTCTTTTTTATACAAGTATTATTTTATATAAAAGTATATACTATTTATTTGTTTTATTTTAAAAATTGTATCAATAAGTTGTGTATTTAAATACTATGCATATTATTTTTTTGAATTCTATCAAATACAAACAAATATTATTCTTATCTTTTATGTTCAAATATTTCATCTCAGATACATATAAAAGGAGGTGGAGCAAAATGATTATAACAAATATGATATTTTATTTTGCATATATAGCATTGTATTTCTTAATAAAACACACTATACTTCATATTTGTCATTAGGGGTGGGTGTGGTCTAGTCAAGTCTAGTCTGACCCTAAAACCATAGACCAGACTACATATCATGGTTTGAAAATTTTCCAAACCAAACTTGACTATTACAATGGTCTAGACCAAACATAACTAGACAGCTAAAATGTGATCAAATTTGATTAAATTCAGTCTAAAATCATACTACCTTCTTAAATGTAGATCAATAAAAAGTAGTTAAGTAATACTTTGATTTGATTTTGATGCTAACTAATTGGTTTTCTTCAATAAAGATCATAATTTAGTAATATGAAATAAATATGTTTGTCTAAATATTAGATGGAATATTTAGTATATTTTATTAAAAAATAAATTTGAAATTATTTTGAAAGACAATATATATATATATATATATATATATATATATATATATGTGTGTGTGTGTGTGTGTGTGTGTATCAAATACAACATTAATACAAAAGTCATTTGCATCACGAATAATAAATATAACATTGATAGAATTTGAAGTATTTTTTTGGTGATCAAGAGAACCCACCCCGGGTGAGCCCAACATGATAAACTCTCAAGATATGAGAGGGTATGGTCCCGTCACCCCTTCCCATGCCAATATCAACATGGATTGCCATTCACAGAATGCCTTCAGTGTTGTTCAAACTTAGGTCGTTAATCAGGACTTTCTAAACTCTTACCGCCCGGGCTACTGTGGCCAGTTATAATTTTAAATATTATTTATACATTTACTAAATCATGACTAGAATAATTAACTTGTATATATATAGACAAACACACATAAACACATATAAGTTGGTTATGTTTAGTTAGATCGGTTAACCACTTATCTGAACTATGATCAAACCAATTAAGGATGGTTTGAATACTTAACCAACCAAACATGACTTCAATACCCTACAGACTAGACTTCACGAGTTAGTTTAGTCAAGTTTAGTTTAGCCTGATGGTCAAGTTTGGTTTCCATTCTAGTCCTATTTATTAATGTTATGTATTAACATACTAGGATTATTATTATTTATTTATTTTTACGTATTAGAGACATATAATTTTTACTAATTATTGGATATGTTAATAAAATCAATGTAAATAAACTAAAAATTATGGTATGGTATTATAATAAAAAATTATGACGATGCATTCCTGGTTAGGATCTATTGATCCCACAAGGATAACTATGTCATGTCCGGTGACTAGGCTTGTTACTAGGTATTGGGTAAACCGGCTTACTCTTTATCCATACCTTGTAAGGGTAAATGGTTTTCTTAACCTTTCCCGGTTTATTTCTACCTTAGTAGGCGGGATAAGGATCAATTATTACACATACCTTCTAACATGATACTTTTTTATAAAGTTTAAATATTAAATATATCAATATTTGTTGTTTAGATTATATAAAATACAAAATATGATGTGATCATCATATGATATAATAAATATTGTTATTCTTTGTCTTCTTATGAGGTTGATGTGGTCTTGTATCTGACATCAGTTTCTATGTGTAAAACATACTTGTATGAAATAATAATATTTAATGATTTATTCACCATGGAACACATTTTCATAGTGTTTGGACTGATTTCATTGTACATAATACAATATCTAGTCGCAAGACGTGTACATGTATCAAGAAGATTTGGACATCTTTGTAGAATGTGTTACAATTTTGTCTTGGTGTTATCTACTTCCTTCTTGCTGAAATTGTCGCACACATAATACATTTGGTAAGTACAAGATATATGTGTCCATAACAATATTTTTCATTATAGACGATTTAATATCAATCCACTATACTTTTACATCTCTTTTAGTGCTAATTGGTTATTTATAAAACAACATTAGTGAATTACTATTTGTATATGTAATAATTATTACTTTAATTGTATAGTTTAAATAAAACAATACCCATGAATATAAGGTTGTAAAGTAGTTTTTAGAAGCATTTTGGATTGGTAATAGTCATACAAGAGCACCTTAATGTATCATGGTATCATGTAAACATATACTTGCGTCAACAAGTCATCCATGTTGATGTTGGGACAATTTTATTTATATGCATATGAATTCTCCATACGCTTACCCTCCCCACTTACGTTATAGTAAGAAGGAAAGATCATGAGAAGGGGAAGGTAAAAAAAAATGGAGTAGAGAATTACTCATGGCCTTATGCACCACATCTAGTGGATACCAGTAAGGGTAATATAAGAATTTACCGTCTCCATTAACCATACTGCTGGTGACACATTGTCTTTAAAAGTACAATTTTCCATACCCTCCCCAGTGATAGTCCTATCGATGATTCCTTTCCTTTAGAGAGATGTTTGTGACTTGTAACTATATTGGCCCCGTGAGGAGTGATGCATCACTTTTAAAACAACATTACCCTACTGAAGTAACATATAGATCATTGAGATTAAGTAGAGGAAGTTTCCCTACAATGCCTGTGGTGGAAGTTGGATGCCCAACAAGGTGGTAAATTCAAATATACGATCAATACAGTTTGAATCTGAATTTCTTCATTGTAGACCTTCAGAATTCACCACTATCCAAAAGATACGATATTTTGGTAATTAAAGTATCAAAAGATATTATTTCCATTTTTTCTGCCAAAAAAATGCAAAATGTATCGCACAAGGCAGGCTGCAAAATGTTTAGATTTTAAACGCCACAAAAAGAAGAGGCACGCCACAAAATGTTTTGAATTTACAGGGTCACTATCACCAATTTACCCGGTGCAAGGTTACGCCAACATGGCAAGATTCACGATGTGACACTGTGGCTTACATAAAATTTAAGCTTTCGATGCTTCTTCAGATCATTCATGCAAAAAAAAACAGCTCAATTTATAATGATATAGTTCCGTTCTTCGACCTGCAGAATTGGGAGGACTCTGTGTCAATCTTGAGTAAGCTCCATGCATCGCGTAAAGATTGCGGCGCTCATTGCCGTCCCAGTATTGCTGCTCCTCATAGTGGCAGGCCGACTCTGGATCAAGCCCCGTATTCACATCCCAGCCCAGCAGAAGGAGGACCGGGTTGTGGACCTCCCCGGGCAGCCACCCGTCAATTTCCAGCACTATGCCGGATACGTGACTGTCGAAGGCAAGGCAAATGCTGGTAAGCACAGCTTCTACTGGTTCTTTGAGGCGGAGGAAGGGCCGCTGGAGAAGCCTGTCGTCCTATGGCTCAATGGCGGTCCGGGTGCTTCTTCTATTGGTTTAGGAGAAGCCATGGAGTTGGGTCCTTTCCTTGTCACCAAGGATAAGATGGTGCTCGCCCATAACAAGCATTCCTGGAACAAAGGTCTGCACGCATAGAATGAAATGGCTATCTCTATCAGTCATATATGATATATTTACTGCATACATTGTTGCCTTTTTTTTCCTATCTGTGATTGCAGCTGCGAATCTGCTGTTTTTGGAAAGCCCTATCGGTGTGGGCTTCTCCTACTCCGACGGGTGCAATGAATCTGACCTCTCTAATCAGACCGACGTCACAACCGGTATCATACACTGATATATGTGGTTACTTTCGTTGCATGCTTCTATTGAAAAAAAATATAAATTCCAACCTCATAATTGACTCTTTGTTTATATCAGCTCGATTATCCTACAATTTCTTGTTGCAATGGTTTGAACGATTTCCACAGTTCAAGGGAAATGAGTTCTACATGGCCGGCGAGAGTTATGCTGGTAATATACTTGACCTAATACTATATGTGACATGTTGAGTTGTTGCTTTTTGTACCCAACAAAAAACATCCTCTTCTAAGAAAATCAGAAGAAGACCTCAACGTTGGACGATTTTATTAATACATTGTCTAAATAGTTCCGGCTGTCTTTGCCATCGGTTTGTCACTTTTGCTTATTCTCCATGACTACCTTATTCAAAAAAATGGATTGCATCCACATTCTTTTTAATTAATCCACTGGTATAGTGGTCTTACTATGTTGCTTATAGTTCAGCATGATAATAATTCATATTTCTATCAACCAAATCTAACCCATTAATCTCCAACTCAACTTGATTTTGATGAGAATTTTTGTTAGTTTTTAGAAAAAGTATTTTTTTTACCCAAATCGACCTATATTGTTGTCAGTTTTTAGAGAGAAAAAGTGTTGTTTGACCTGACCTAGATTGTTGTGAGTCATTAAAAGAATTGTGGGTTTGGCAAAATCCTTGTTCTTCAAAGAAAATGCAACTCAATTGAAACCATAATTGTTTTTATGCCATGTCGATTACATTAAACAATAAGAAGTGACTTTTACTGCACTAACAAACTCATTTAGGGTTGAAACCCCTAAGTTTTTATCAAAACTTTGTGTAATAGTACCACCCGCTAGCAAACGGGTCTTATCACAGTACAGTTAAGGATCGAATCCCAATAGACAATTTTTTTAAGAATCTTGCTAGACAAATCTGGTTCAACTAAGACTAATATTTAGAATAAGAGTTCATTTGGGTTTAATTAAGCTAATTGCAAGGAAAATAAAAGGGCGGGATTAAGACTAAGTTTAGATTAATGATGGGAATCACTGGGGTGGAATCAGGTTTCACCACCACTACACATTCAAATACATTAAAAATACATCTAGGCAAGATACAACTATCCAAATGAAGTAGCAAACCATCTTTTAAGAAATAGAGTTTGCGTAAGCATCTCCATGGGCTCGATGTCTCGTTACCCACGGGTCACACACTTACTACTCCGGAGATATCCCTTCAGAAGTTCTCGTCCGAGCATCAATCATATTAATCGATATTTAAAATCCTAACTATTGAAGTTCTTGCAACAAAGGAATATAATAGATCATACAAGGTAGATGATCAATCTATAAAGTATGTATTGAACGATTAACAATGAAATGGAAAGTTATATACAAGCCATAGAATGTTATACGATGAACATGTAAACACGAGAAGTGTGGCTACTCCCTGCACCCCAGCGAAAAGGACTACTCACTCCTCATGATAGAAACAAAACTAATAAGAGAGAGGGAAGATTTCTCCATGGTCATGGCAAAGAAGATGGTCATGGCTCTATGGAGAAACAATCTTCTACACGATGGCGGGGCAGATCTGGACGAGGAGGGAAAGAACACCAAGGCAAATGATGATGGTTTTATCTCCCCTTCTTCCTTCTCTTCTCGTTCTCTTGCTCACCGGAGATGGAGCGGTAGATGGTTGATGGATGAAGGTGCTACAGATATAAAATGTCACTACTTTTGTGGCTAGGAGATAGATCTGGATGGAACAGAGATGGCAGAGTAGCAAGGACACCCCAGAGGTAGTCTTTGGTGAAAAAGATTGTCTTTGTTGGCTGGGCACAGAGAGGCACTATGTCGGCGTCGTAGAGCGGAAGAAATGCCTCAAATGAAGGAGGGAGTCATCTATTTATAGGTGCAAGTCTATGGAGCACTATCTTGAGTGTCGTGGTCGTGACCTTCAGGTGTCGGTCAAGGTAGAGGTGCGCCCGACCGTGCCGAGCATTCGCAGTGGTCGAGGCATTTTGTAGAGGTCAAGGTCATTCGTCGCGGTCGAGGTCATTGCACCACGTTTGAGGTTTGTGTACTGCGGTCGCGGTGGGGTTGTCTTGGTCACGGTCACGGATGGGTGGCATGGTCGCGCTTCCTTGACCTCGGCCCGACCGTGTCGAGGTGGGCCCGGTCGTGCCGAGTGTCGATTGACACTTCATCTTAGCCGCGGTCGTCTTGGATCAAACCCACACCACGGGGGGGGGGGGTGCAGGTGCTATTGTTATGGGTCGATCGGCCTGCGTCGATGAATCCTCTGACTGATGAGGATGCTTTCTGATGAAGGAACTAGCCATCGAAAAAATGGTCCAAATTATCAAAAGTTTCTTGGGCCCGCTAGTCGATTAGCGGGACCTAGTGCACATAGTGCCATGCTTAATCCTACAACGGAGATGAATGAACTTGATCAAAACTCTAAATAATCATTTAAAACTGGGGAAAATTATATATGAGCAGATTCAGAGGGCATATGAGAGATTTCAGTGCAAAACTGGGACAAAAATGGCAACTAAAACTAAGATGAATATGCATTCATCACAATACAACAAATATATTATGAACATCACTCATTTGGCAAATCACTACAAGTTTTGAAAAAGAAATTAACTATTTGACCCGACTACCTAACATAAATTGTAGTTAATTTTGGAAAAGGTCACACTGTACTATAATAAAAAATAACCAATTTTTAATCCAAAAGTGAGTTCCCAAGTAAAGACTATGATCACTTGATAAAATATGATCATAATTGTGCCTCCTAGATTTGGATTGGAAGTAGATTTATGAGATTAATTTGACTAGACTTGACACATGTTGATTTTATGTTGAATTTTATTTACTGAGCGACACATTTTTCAAATTGACAATGATTTGTATCAAGTTAGGGATAGAATTTTTGTAACCCACAATATTTTATCAAAGGGATTTAAAAACTTAAATATGATTTAGGCTAGTCTGAAATATATAAATGATCATTTTTCCAAATCCCATAATAAATCTTATTGGACTCGACTTGTGTTACTAAGATAACCAAGTCGGGTCAAAGAGGTGGTAACTTTTTGAAACTCACAAAATTTTGGACTCAGGTCAAATAATGTGAGATTGGATTGTCTTGTTAGAAGACTAACTTTTTTGTTTCAATAGAAATGGATTACTATGTTTAGTCTGCATTAAAGTAAGTATAATAATTAAAAGTTTAATCACTTGACCTCAAAGCAAGTGAGTGGTTGGTTAAAGTCATCACAACATGAACTAACCTTCACTTTAGCTAAAAAATCTACATATTTAGTACAATATCCAATAATTTTAATGAAGTGTTAATATCATTCTTCCATGTTTCCAAAGTTGGAATATCAAGTCCACATCCATGAATAGTCTTATATTACAATATGTGAGTCTGACTTAGTTAATATCCATATTAACATGCTTCCCATGCATGTTCTCATTCAAGTCTAAGATGGGAAGGTTCAACAAACACAACAGAAGTATGTCAAAAAATTTCCTCCACCAAAGATCTAGGATGAAGCATTATTTTTATCAAGCACTATCACACATGCCATATTGTTTTTCACTTTTGCTTTCCATGTGTTACACCCACATCTCATAGTTAATCATGAGATTAGGGCATAAATTGAGGATTTAAATAATACAAAGATCACCCTTGATTTTTTTTCTTCTTCTAATTTCAGACTCTCTGTTTTCTCACATTCAATCACACAAACAAACTATACAAAGGAAATTAGACATTGTTTCCTCTAATCCAATTTCAACAATAAAGATACATATCTAAACATTCACTTTATTTCACACACTTCCATGTACGTACTACTTGAGAATTGGATACATGCTTTATAT